>NMRA01000016.1:1511306-1716748 GCA_002633005.1 Phoronis australis
GCCTATTACCACCTGAAGTTCAGCAACAACAACATGGCTGAGACAAGAACAGAGGACATCCTGCAACTATGTGGTATGCTGGTCATTTCAAGTTCACTTAGTAAATGTTTTAAGTATTTGATAATCATTAACTGTTTTTTATGATAATTCTCCACTTCGCAAAAAATGATTGTCGAAATTGTCATTTTCCATTTTCATCGACTAATTTACACTGGAAACAATGGAAAATTTACCAAAAGTTGTTTTGTGACAGCTACGCAACAGAAACCATACTCGTATGAGACAGCACTGTTCACTCTGATGCCAAATCTGCGTCATCCTTAATAAGTTATAAGAGAATTATCAGAAGTTGATTTAATTAGAATTACTGTTCTGTGTAGCAAGTATTATGTCTTCAATAGCCTCAGACCAACCTAATATTTTATTTATCTATGTACACGAAGATTTGTACTTTTATTAACTTCTATTTATTATTCATTTATGGTAATTGTTTTTTATTTAATCATATTGTCGTATACTTTTAATACCTTCTATTTCTTGTTTGGTCATCATTTATTTTTGTTTCTCCAGTCTTTCCATGGCAGTCATTATTGATCATATAAGTCCTGTATTTCGTTTTTACAAGTCTGTTTGTGTGTCTTACTTTCTTTGTGCGTTTTTGTTGAGGCCCCCCCCCGGAAAACTGATGGGGTTACCCTCATTGTAAATATCATAATAAATAGTTAAATAAATAAATACTAGTTTTCTTAATCTTCATTTTGTGTAGAAATTTGACAAAATATTATACTTTTACTTGTCATCAATATTGTGCGCTAAATAAGTAAAAAATAACTGTACACAAAATTAGTTGATATTTTAAAAAATTAAGTGGTTTTGTTTTGGCTGTTTGTCACTCATTTAATCAAATGATTTCTTTAATGTTAAAATATTCCTAGGAGTATGAAAACAAGCCTGGCATTTTGGCTCGTAGTCCTATTTAACATTGTCTGAGAATATTTTGACAATTTCAAAATATTTCTTTGTATTTTGAAGAATTAACGTGATCATACACACAAGTTCTTATTCAATTCCAGCTTCCTTTTGTTTCATTCCCAGGGGATTTGCATGACGAAGACGCCGAATCGCTACAGTTGAAAGTTATCAGATACGTAAGTGACATCGCCATGGCTGCATCCTGTAAACCTTAAAGTTAGGCCAGAGTTAAAGGCCACGCAAAATGGTGTGAGTGAAGGCGAGGGTTTGCCGAGTATAAGTTCGAGGAGCATTACTAGCGCAGATTAGCAAAATGGACACCACTGAAGTGATTGATGGCGATTAGTAGGAATATTGAAATATGGTTGTAAATTTGCTATATCTGTACCATATGGTAACTGTACTCTTGTTTCTCCTGAAAGTAATTGCCAAAATGATCCATTATGTGACATTTTAGTTGATTGGGAAATTTTTAAAACAAAAATGGAAAATAAAAAATTCTAGTGTATAATTAGCTTGGTTTGAGCTGTGGAGATGGCACACAATGTTGGTTAGTTTATGTGAATTCCAGCAGGGTAGTCATTAACTAAAAATTGAAAAATGTCAATTTTGAGAATTTAGTTATGTGCAAAATAAGTGAAAATTACCGAGACTCCTTGGAAACTGATATAAATTGAAGACACACAGTAAGTGGAAACCATGATAGTTCTCGTTCTAAACTACAATGATTATCGTTAATTTAATTTGAACACTAAATTAAGACTGCATTAGACTTCAGAAATTTCACAAAGAAACCATCAGTCGAGAAGTTAGTGGTTCAGTCTAGATTATTACCGAACACGAATTGCTTCTCATCTTGTTTCTAATTTATCTGGGCCTCATGGGAGACTGTTGTGCTTTCGTTTGCTTGAGCCACACTGTGATAACAAAAAAAGCTATTAGTGTAAATGCATATTTGTGTCACCAGTTTGCATATTATCACTTCCCTGATGACGTGTCAAGTGTAATAATCCAAATGTGTGATATGATATCAGTTTATTTGATATCAGTTTATATGATATCAGTTTATATGATATCAGTTTATATGATATCAGTTTATACTTAAAGGGACGTCAATAAGAAAAAAATGTGTTATTGGGGTAACTGCTGGATGGGATATACTTCTTGAACTTGTTAGCTTTCAATTGACCAGGGTTATAAAACAGCAAAATCCATAAAGTGTTTTTGTTATTATTCCCTTGCCAAATGATGTATGAATGTCGCAAAGTACTGTTTAATTTGCCACATGGACCGATGGTTATCGCCTATGGGACGCTACCATTGTTTTCCTTTGTTGTGTCTTTGTTGGATACAACAATACAGGCCGCACGGATATCGTACCTTGGGCACACATCTGCTGGTTAACGATAAATGCTTGTTATTATCTTTTATTTTAAGAAAGAAACACACTGTGAACAATGGATACACCTTATCTATCAATATCTATGCGATGAGCTTGCAATCTAGTTTCCCCGTGGGTTGTCATTGTTTGCTCAGCATTCATTGAAATCATGGCCGGTGACTTTACCATAACTAATAATGTTGAAAATGCTCAGTCTGCTATATGTAGTGGGATTTAGCTCCCCTGGCAAAGCATTAGACTTCGACCACAGGGGTTACATATTCAATTATGTGCTGAGCCTAATCTAAGAAAATCGCCTTTCATACGGATAATGCTCTTTTAAGACACCTGATTTGTTTCATTCAACTTGTGCTTTAACTCTGTTTCAACTGTGATGCCTTATTTAAGTCACTGTTTTGTCTGCGTTCTTGTGTATTCAGTAATCAGCAGCTTCCGACAATCAAAAGGAAACCAAGTGTTAGGCAGTTGTTTTTAATTATCTTTTAACAACTTGCGTTTGCTTAAAATGTTGATTTTTGTCTTGTACTTTTCTAACTTGTCATCTCAATTCATTGATTGACATGCTGTCTTGTTTTTCCCAATCTCAGCTGGAGAAGCACACAGCCTCACAGATAGCATTTCTCCTGCTTGTGTCGCCTAGTGCTGGTGAATTGTTTTGCCAGGTGAGTCAACAGGGAACAGGTGTTGAAGGTAGAGTGGTCGTTACCGTAGTTTCATTTGCACCATCATGAGGGTGTTGTACAGGTTGGCACTGAGAATTTTTGAAAGGTCACTCATGACATCACAAGCTCACTGAATGTAGTCTCCATGTCTGTGTTGAATAAATTTGTTATTCTTACTGTAGGGACCATTACAATCATGTATTCTAAATGTTTTTTACTATTTCTTATTTTTGGCTCGTTTCTACTTTTTATTTAAAAATTCCTACAATTTCCTACTTTTCTGTCTCACTTAATCTCTGAAAGATCATATGGTGTTATCTTTCTGGAACAATGAGTAGTCACTTAAGATCATGATAGAGAGGACTGGATACAGACAGCTATCGTCACAGCCATAGGTAACATTCGTCCTTCACGTGGTGAAGACTCATCAAAGGCAAATTAAACCAAAACTACCTACTAGTAGTATCTTTTCTCTTTGGAAGTTTTCCCATAAGCTGAGGTTAACGAGGACACGTTTCTAACTCAAGAGGGTATTTTGCTCCGCCGGGTATCTCGGGTGGACATTTTGACTCCGGTATCCGTGATATTGTTGTGGGTTGGTAAATAACAGCTCGTTATTCGCGAGACAGCTCCAGGGATCTTAGAAGATGTGTACACAGCAAATCCATACTTACCCACAGTACCGTAACCTAAACTGCGTTGCTTGTAAATTGTAATGTTTGTTATACAGAAAGCCACGTTTCAAGCCCTAGTGAGGTACAGACACTGAAGATGAATGACCTTTCGCTTGACTTCTTTAATAACCAGATGTAATTGAAGCAAATGTGATATAGCACCAGTAAGATTACTACTACAGTGATTGATTATCATTTGAATAGCTGGTGAACATTAACACAATTTTCTAAATCTCCAGTCTTGTTGATTGGCCCAAGTTGTGTTGAAGGAATGCATTTGCCTAGGAGTAACGCCTGGAGTGGATGCTGTTCTCATTCTTTAAAAATTCTGCTATGAAGGAATGTCTAGAAACCCTGTGATTTGTTGACAAATTGGCTGGGACTTTTTTATTGAATCGTAATGTCACTTTTTATCACGCATGTCGTGATGTGCCCATGCAATTACCATATGTCACGTGTCCTTGTTATTACATAGAACGTTATTGTACGGTCATGTGACATGGTTATTGCATGGGAGTTGGCAAAAAAATGTGGATTAAAACTTTGATTTGAGGTATAATATATGTTAAACTACACAGTCACGTTTTCTTTCATCCTTGTGAAAATATTCACTTGGCGTAGCATCCTCTGCTCATAATGTTCACCCAATATGTGTAGCTAAACCTATTATTTACTTGCAAGAAGAATGTGTTGTTTGTTTGTTTTCAGGTCATAGGTGACAAAATTTTACCTGAGGAGCTGCGCTTTCCGGTAAGTTGAGCTACCTGAAATTAGTTTTTGATGAATGACTTAAAGCCTAACTTCAACAGAATTTTTTTACTTAAGATGTTTTAGGCTAGCCAGATAGTCCTAGCAATTCCTTAGTAAAATAAGAAAACGCGAGTTCAATAACGCAATTGTAAGCCCGTCAAATGATAAGTGAAGCTGCCTTTTTGTCCAATGTTGCGTCACCGTGAGATCCCAGCACAAGCAACAAAAGGTTGTATTGAATAGAGGTCTGAATAGAACACCATTGCGTGCGGGTGTTTTTCGCAGCTTTTTTAATTAAAAGATGATTCTCGTGGTGACGTAGATAAAAGCAAGCCACTACGCCTAACAGTCCGTTACATTTGGCAATTTATGTCACAGTGGTCTCAGAGCTATACTGTAGGAACCAAATTTACATGTGTTACCATTGAAGATAGGCTTTAATATTTGTTGGACCTCATGGACAAGTCTGTGTGTGTATTAGACAACTAGATTTTAACTCTCTGAAAGTAGAAAGCCTGTGGAAGTTGCTTTTTGACCGATAAAAATTCTGCCATTGGGTTATGTAACCATGTCTTTTTAGAAAAAAAATTACAAAAATGAAACCTAAGGTAATTTATACCAAACAACGCATCAATAACACGACCAAACTTTGCTTGGTAAAAATATTTAGTGTGACACCTAATAAACAGCGTCACAGTTTTGCAAGTTATCATTTCGTTTCGATTTATTTTCTGTAACTTCTGAGATGTTTTTCATAAAAATCGTGAAAGTCCTAATTTTTATAGCCACTTCGTGGAAACGTGGAACGTTTTAAAAAGAATATTACTGGCAGTGTTTTGAAGAACAGCGCATAAAGCATGGTATTTGAAAGTTTTGTATGAATTATATTCACCTTCTGTGATCTGATGTTCTGAAGTTAATGAAATTTGATAATTGGTGTTTGGAATTTTTCTCTGTTAAGAGCATTTCCTCTTTTGGTTTCAGTTTCCTCTTATTTGATTTCCAGTTTCCTTTTTTATTTTTATCATTCTTTTGACTTTAATTATGCAAAAAATGTTTCTTGCATTTAAATTTTACAACACAAAACATAATTCTGTCGCATCAACCTATTTATTTGTAGAATGATACATCACCTGGAAAATTTTCTTCTTTTTTGACACAGGTCGTTGCAAGTGTTGGAAAATGTTTGTAGGGTTCTTCACAGCGTTAAACCCTGAATAATGGATTTTATTTGAGTCCAGGGAAAGTGAGGGTAATTAAGCACTTGCGTTGCTAGTCGCCGTGTTTGTTTATATATCTTTTCGGCTCCAATATTGACCCTTGAACCTGATACCGTGTTGTTTCCAATTGGTTGGCTATCTTTTCTTGCTGCTATTCCTTGATCCTACTGCAGAAATTTCTGTCACAGTTTTGCTTAAGACACACATTTGTTTTTAGCTAGGTTGAACGTCTCCACTGGTTCTAAACGTACTCGCCATAATTAGTTCAATCTAAAAACTGATGACAAGCTGTCTAAAAGTGAAGCATTTCAACTTTTGAACACTCAGGCACTCATTCAGCTTTGTCAGTATTTTTCATGTAATTGTACACTAGTGACGTTATCCCGGCTTGTGGCAAAGTAGCCAGGGATAACGGAACCCAACTTTCTTTNCTCGCCATAATTAGTTCAATCTAAGAACTGATGACAAGCTGTCTAAAAATGAAGCATTTCAACTTTTGAACACTCAGGCACTCATTCAGCTTTGTCAGTATTTTTCGTGTAATTGTACACTAGTGACGTTATCCCGGCTTGTGGCAAAGTAGCCAGGGATAACGGAACCCAACTTCCTTTTTGTTCATTGTCATGTGTCACTCGGCAACATGCAAATTACGTAATTGGTTCGTAACAGATGTATGAATTTCGAAGACCAAGTCAGGAGGTACAAACTGTTCTATCAGTAACCAGCTGTTTGGTTAACTGCCATTTTGTTCGAACGAACTAACTTCAGTTCATGCTCTTGGTGTTTGTTGTTTTGTTTCAAACTTATCAACCACTAGGTGTCGCTCACATAGTTTTCTATTTCAATGACATAAGCTTAGTTGTAAAACTATCACCGTGTCGATTTTGTTAACTTATCAGACTAAAAATTGACGTCACACTAATAAGTAGGCTCATCTTTTGTGAGAATCTGCAAAAAAGTCTAGAAACTGTTGTGATATTTCTCTGGACGGGTACTTATTATTCAATTTCACACCTCATATGTACTAACTTCAGCCCTTGTGTAATTCCAATCCAGTTTTCAGTGGAAATTGAAAATTTATGACCCGTATTTAAGACATTATAAAGCAACTGTCTGATTGTTCTAATGAGGAATTAAGCTTTTCATTCCAGCAATTGGTAACCAATCAACTGAAGTCAGGACAGTTTGTTTTTGTGGACACATTTTCAACAAAAACTGTTTTAATGAGAGACTCCTTAACCCTAAATATCAAAATGTGATAACAATCATGGTTTGTTTTCTTCACATTCGTAAGAATGTTCATTTTTTGTGCAGCTCTTTGTCATGTTCTACAATTTCTTTTTAAGGCTAGTAGAAACTGCTTTTCCTCCGTTCTCATAAAGAAAAGACCCGTCTCTCGCAATGACATCTCTCAGGTAATCATGAGCTCCTTCAGGTAAAAATTACCCAGCATCCTATAGATTTGTTTGACATGATTCTCAGTGCTTCTTTTTGGAAAAGTGGTATGTGTACAATCTGCCCGCTTTCATTTTGTCTTGCAGTGACTATTGTTAAATTCCATTTAAAATTATTGTTTCTTTTGTAAAGGGATATCAAATACAATTAAATCTTGTCTGATTTTTGATAAAGGTCATATGATTTCAACAGCTAATCTGATTTTGGTGAAGAGTTGTTAAAACATAACCTGAATCTCATCTGACATCTCTAGTCACAAAAAACATTGTATGGTGACAATGAATTGCTTTCACCGTCTCCTAACACTTTCCTGAAGTATATCGCCACATTGCAGCTTTTTTCATTCTCCCGATAAATACATCCTGTTTCTGCTCACCTTAGCGTTTACATTTTAGGAACAATTTGAAGAACTGCAGAGCATAGTTGGTATAGAGGTGGACTCATTGCTGTGCATACCAGTAATGAGACAGACGAGTGGAGATATAGTAGCTCTTGCCTGCCTCATCAACAAACAGACCCCTGATCACAGGTGACTTTTTAAAGTTCGCCGCAGCTTCAATAAGGCTTTCTCATCGTAGACCAGACTTTCTTATTTAGTTCAGTTTGAAAGTGCTATCATTCTATACCGAAACGTGTCTATAACAGTTTTGTGGTAAAAGTACTAATTGGGACGAAAAACATTTATTTTTTATATGAGCACTGTCCCCAGAAATTGCTTTCGTGTTATGTCCAGGTTCTCATTCACTCCCTTTCATACAATGAAAAAGTATTCAATTAATATTTTTTCAAAATAGCATCTCAACGTTGTCAATTAATTATCTTAATTAACGAGCCACTCAATTTTTGGTTACGCGTATTATACGCAACTTTGTGTACCTAACATATACCCCATGTGCATAATTCAGGTTATGACAAAAGATGACTGTGTATTGCACACCCAAGTTGCTTATTTCACACACAATCTGCATTTTTTACCAGTTTTCATTCAATAGTTGTCTTGATGACTCGAAGCTTATTAATAAGAATTTTGTTTTTGTGTTCAGTTAATCTTCACCTCTATTTTTGTCAATATTCTTCCCCCATCTAGACACATGTATGAATGCCTCATCCTTAAGAGAAATGTTATGCTATCAAGGAAGGCAAAATGTCTTTACAAAACTCATTATCTTTTTATGTCACAAGAATAACCTTTACAAACCTTGCTACATCAAGACTATGCTCAGGAAGTGCCTTACTCAAGCCAAGCAGCTAGTCAAGCCTATTCATAAAGACATGCCCAAGTTAATTGAGCGTGTGAATCTTAGTTAAGGGCCTTTCATACAAATGTCCACCTGTTGATGGTTTGGGGAGTTGTGGTCAGTATGAATGCTTAACTTCAGTCCTGGATCAAAGTTAACATCTCCAATTAACATCACAGTTCACAGGTGGATTTAACAGCGCAGCGTCCACGCTGCGGTGCAGTATGAATGGTCAACTTCGGTCCCATTGAAGTTATCGTCTGGTGCCACTGTTATCGTCAACAATTTAAGGAAATTGCAGTTGCTAATTTTGCTCGAATAATCACCAATCATATTAAAAATAAGATTTATGTTAATTAGCCCATGTAAATGTTCCCAAATTGTCACATTAAAAAAATCTTAACGTGCAGCGCTACCTTGCGATTACTTCGATGACCACAGCATCACCTACCGTTTACTTGGATGTTCCTTAACTACTGAAGCCAGTGTGAATGGTTTAGTTCACATGGAGGCTCTGCTTACACTGGAGTTAAATCAGTATGAAAGGGCCTTTAGACTGTAGTGCACCTGTAGATATTTCCATCAGATTAGATTTATTGCATTGGAAACACAAAGGGTGTGGTAATGTGCTGGCTGCAGATGATAGGGGTGAATGGGGTGTAGTTTGTAAAGGCAACTAATTTATTATGCACCCACATATTTATATGTGGACGCATTATGCCGTCATCTCCGTCCGTCCGTCCGTACGGGCGGCGTCCGTCCGTCCGTACGGGCGGCGTCCGTCCGGCGTCCGCTGCTCTATCTCCAAAACCCTTTGACATACATTCATGAAATTTGGCACATATGTTCCATTCATGAATGGGACAGCATGTGCGAACTTTCGGACGGATCCGACTACCGGTGTGCCCCCTAGTGGCAATTTTAGTTTTTTACGCTTACCTTTGCATCTTCAAAAGTCCTGAACAGATTTTCGTGAAATTTGGTATGTAGGCACCTATTAGTAAGATGACGCTATCCTCCCGTTTTCAGATGGATTTGACATAGTTTGCGCCACCTAGTGGCCATTTTTAGTGTTTTCGAGTCTGTTTTTGTGCGTCCACCCCTCTATCAGCCAAACCGCTCAAAGGATGATTGTGAAAATTGGCATGTATGTGCTTACTATAAAGAGGACAGCTGACAATGATTGTCAGACGATTTGGACTACTGTGGCGCCTCCTAGTGGCAGTTTTTTTTTTGCGCCCATGGCTGTATCTCCCAAACCGTTCTCAGGATCTTTACTAAATTTAGCAAGTGTATTTATGTGATGTTGACAATGGACGATGACGACTTTAGGATGATTCTGCCTACCGGTATGCCTCTAGTGGCAATTTTAGTATTTTGCATTGACCTCTGTATTTTCATAGGTCTTCAGGTGTATACTTTGTGTTACTTCGTGACTATGAAGGAAAAGTTCCAAGTAGAAATTTGTTTCTGGCATTCTAATGCTGTGCTAATCTCATATGTTGGTAAATTTGTTTTTAATTCTATGTTTCTGTGTTGCTTTAAGCAACTAATGTATAGGATGTGCTTGTATTATGAAGATCACTCACATTTTGCCCCTAGCCTATTGAGGAGACAATGACCATGCCTTTCCATTTTGCAAAGTACAACATACTACATATATGCTCTCTACTGGCCACTTTTTGGTACCAATAAACAACCCTAGAAAGATACCGTATACGGTGCAATTGTGGGCGCATTTCAACGCTCTGCGCTGCTCTTGTAAACCACGTGAGGTTCTGTAGAGTGTTATTCACAAGTAGGTGTATTTAGCCAACTATCTGCTGAGAAAACAACACAGTTTTAGTGAACCATATAGTTTATTTACAATACTGTTAATGAATGTTGTCACTTAGGAAACCACACACCTAAAAGATGATCTCTGTAGAATTATGAAGCACTGCAATAAACATAATATGAAAAGCCGACGGGAAATTGTTGGGAGTTGGAGCCAAATTGTAACTTAGTGGAAGTATTATAATTGTTATTCAAGGAGATAAAGGTTTTATAATTCATGATATGTAGGCTTTCTTTAATAAGCAGGGTATGGGGTCTATTGACCTTGTAGAGTATACATAACTTATTAAAATTAGTGTCGTGGTAGGTGGCAGAGACTTGCTTCCTGTCCCTTTTTCATTCTGTGTCTATCATTCTAGTATTTGACTGTTTTGCAGTATTCACCTTTTAGGTAGTTTCCCACTAGTGATGTTTTGAGTTATCAAGCAACGTCACCTTTGGGAATATGACATCATTCACTGAAGCATTTCTTATTAATTTTGGCTTATAATCAGAACCATCTACGAACCTTTAGATTTTAACAGTGATTAAAAGTGTATGTTTTCTGAAAGTAGATTTTTTTTCTTTTCACGATTTTGACATTTATTCTGTTATGTGACTGATGTGTTGTCGTAAAATTTAGCAAAACAAGAAAGGAGCATCCATAAAAAAACAACATCATTAAGACGGCCAAATTTCATTTGATGTAAATTTCAAAATGAAATCTCAAAAACTCTGTTTCAGTGTTCGAAAATATCATTTGTTCCCTTTCGTTTTATCCGACTTCTGAATTTTTTCATAGAAGTCATAAAAGTCCTATTTTTTATTGTCTGACTTGCAAAATGAAACATTTTAAAAATAATTCCTGAAAGTGTTTTGAGAACTGCACATAAAGCACAATACCTAAATGTTTCATGCGAATCCCATCAGTCATTTCTGAGATATGATTTTCCGATTGTAGCCAAATAAACTTTTCAGGTACTATGCTTTGTGCATGATTCTCCAAAACACTCAAGGAATTGTTTTTTTGAGTTTCCTCTTTTTGCATGAGGGCCTGTCAAAAACGGGAGTTACGGGATTTTTATGAAACAACTTGAAAGTTGCTTTAGAATGAAAATGATGATAATTGAGACAACTAGATTTTTGGGATTTCAGGTAAACATCAATATCAAATGATACTTGATCATGTTATTGATACCATTGTCTTGTGATTAAAGTATGCTTCTTTTGTGCTAAATTTTACTAAAAAGGCATGGTCACGTGACCCAACTAATGACAGATTGATAAAAAGTAAAACATGAAATTCTAATGTATACTTGAGGTAAAATCTATATTTTGTAGATATCTGGCTAAGCACCTCTTGACAATGTCTTGGATATCCTTAATATTGAACACTGGAAGTGTAGTGACGCATACGGTGGCAGGTCTTGGCTATGCCCCTTTTACTTGAGTGTTGTACTCAATCATGTCTTCAGCACTATATTTTGTAGGTACACAAAGGCTGATGTGGACACGGTGCATCACTGTTTCAAGTACACAACTACTGTTTTGACAAGCACATTAGCCTTTCAGAATGAGCGCAAACTCAAAAATCAGACTGAAGTATGTTTATGATTATCTCCCATGCCTGTTCTTGGTGTGATTATTCCATCAGATTTGTTTTACTTATGGTTTCCAGTTGTTGGAGGGTGGCAATTAACCGCTACTGGTTTGAGTTAAAAGTGTCCCAAATGATGCGCACTCAACGGACAGGTTTCCCTTGAGTCGCTGACACTCTTACACTGATTTGTGATTCGCCGATTGTTAGCCAATCCTGTTTCTGGCATTTTGCGTGTTTTGGAATAGCCATCCTGGCATCCATACTCTGAATAAAGCTGGACAATGGTGGAATTTTTACCATGGAAACGTGTCGCCACATTTTCAAAAAATGTGCTTATTCAAATATCACAAATAATCAAATAAAAAGCACCTGTTAACTGTGGGTAGCGAGGTTAATTGCCAACTCATTCTTTTGAATATCTATTTTTGTATTAAGTTAGGCATTCAGTCAAATATTTAATAAAATCATTGTGAATTCTTAAAATCATTCTTNCATTTTCGAAACTATTTGTTAATTAGAGTGCGCAGAGTACGCACTTGGTGGCGATAAAGTTCTTTTCAAAGTGTTAGGCGATCCCAGTATGTGGCTTAGTACGTGTGGTGACTCAGATCATAAGGTAAGATTAACCGCCCAGGGCGGTTGACTGTCGTAATAAGCGCCCATATTCAGTTAACCGCCCCCTCCCGATTTCTTGAAATTTCACGTTTAAGCGCCCATGTCTGGTTAACCGCCCACCCCCGATTTTTTGGGTTCGCCAATTTAACCGCCCAGGGCGTTAACCCGAACGATTACGGTAATAAAATCATTCTGAATTCTTAAAATCATTCTTTTGTCTGTCTTTTAGTTTCACAAAATCTGTGCATTAATTTCAGGCATTGCTTCAAGTTGCCAAGAACCTATTCACTCATTTAGGTGAGTATGATACCTTTAAACGAGAGTGCCAGCTTAGGTGTATCCACTTACCTGCTTATGATGAAATGTCTAACATTTGTGTCTATGATCTGGGAAACGATGATTATGAAGATCTAAATCATGAGAACTGCAGCGACGAGTTGTCTATCAATAAAATGTTGGGAGAGTTTGATGACGAGGTTATCCCCGAAGCTGGCATGTATGCCGTAGAAGCATGTGCCGGGGAAACGCCGCGTGTACCGGCGCGACTGATAGACAGTTACGAAGAAATCTACCACGAAGTTTTGGAATATGGGGGCGGCGAGGAAGGTTTCACGACCTCGGGGTTTGGAGACGCAAACGAGGAAGCATATCGAGAGTTTTTGTTCAGAATGACTGGTCGGCGGAATAGTTTTAATTCAAGCTTGGATGAGTTTGAGGACAGCATTTCATGAGTTAGTTTTTGTGAATGTTAGTTCTTTGCAGATTGTTGAATACTGAAGACTGAGTCGATTTCAGTAGTTATTTGCTGATGATTTGCAGGTCTTCTTTTTAGGTTCACTTGACTGTTTTTGTTTTTTCATTGTGATGTCTTTGTTGTTACCTTCGAAATTATTGGTTAGAATTTCAATAAACGCGTATCAGTTTTCTGTGACTTTGTATGGTTTCCGTGATTATATAAGAGATGGATTCATCACTGTTGCGTGTTATGCACTTGTGTGGAACACCTTTTGCGTGTATTTTAGGCCCATGCGCCTATATTGGAAGCTTCGCTGAAAACTTAAAATCAGTGGCATGTGCTCATTCACGACCCGTCTGAGTAAAGCCATGCTTTAAAAGTGGTGCTCAGGATTTAGGCACACCTTGTGTATTAGTCTATGCTTAGACCTGCAGTGGGTACAGGACTGTATTTAGCTTGCTACTTGATTCTCAACACTTTGCTCGTCTTCCAGTTGAAAACTTTCAACATTTTCGCTTTTTTACCGAGGAGGCTAATTAAATGGTTTCAGTTATTATTTAATTTAAATGTCTGTTTAATTTCCTTCCAGACATACACTATTCCGGTCTGTTTCATTAATGTACTGTTTTCATCCTTTACAAATACGTAAACATTTACCCAATGTTGGATTTAGTAGTCAATGAGCCATACTATTACATCATATGACAACTACGTACTAGGTGTATATTGCTTCACAAGTGAGACTTAACAATCTTAGTCGAGTTATAAACTAGGAAATGTGCTGTCGAACCAAGTTGCACCAAATGTTTCTCACAGGCCAGATCATGTTCTTTTATGGCAGAGAGTGCAGGCAATTAAGTTGGATGTAATGTGCCTGTATTTTGAGAACCAGTTTAATGTCCGTTAATCAGTGGAGAAAACTGGTTCTCAATATTCGAGCATGTTATATCTAACCATTACCACAGTGGGTGTGCCTGTATCCACAGCAGTACTGACACCCATCTGCGCATTTAAGTGAAACGTAGGTGCATATGTGCGAAACTCTTGAATAAATTTTTATTTTGGATAAATGGGCGCATGGGTCTAAACATGCGCTTATATGGTACTTGTACTAAAGTAATAATTATAATTCCGTGAAACATTACATTGTGATTGGCAAAGTCAATCGCACATGTTCTCCAACTAAGGTAATTTGCAGTTGGTTCTGAAAATTAAACTTTTGTTTCCTTGGTTGCAGAAGAATTTTGGAGTTCAGGCAAATGTTGATATTTTGTTTTTGTGTTAAAGAGTTAAAATTGTGTTGCTTATTACAATTTCTCATCACTTAAAATTACATTGTCAGTTTACAACTTTTGTTCTAAAACATGTACCAAATTGATTTTAGTTCCTGAAATTGCAACATATAGTTGTGCCCTTGTTTTTACATGACGATTGTTCACTCATCTTTCTGTATTCAATGCGCCTTATTTTCTTCCAGATGATCTCACAAACTTATTGAGAGAAATTATGCAAGAAGCAAGAAACCTGACAAAAGCAGAAAGGTAATCAAATGAATCCGTGTCTTCGGTGCATTTAATTGGTACCATTCAGATTTAGTGATTGACAGTTTCACAGTTTTCAGAGAAATTAATTGGGTGGAGGCCATATTATCTGACATTTATTAATGACAGATTGAAAGATTTGTGCGGTGATGGATTTGCTGGGAAATGTTTAGATCGAGTTAATAGGTTCATTGTAGAAAAGATGAATCTCATCTAGGTGTGCTGTGGTACGTTTTATCAGTTAGTGCATGTTAAAAACACTTTGGATAAAATAATTCAATTTTATTATAATTAATGTGTTATATAAATTGATATATTTCCTAAGTAACCCCAGTCCGCATAATAATTGCCAACATGAACAAGGTGTGTTTCAGAATAGGTTGAATTAAAAATTTAAAAAAATGAACTCACCGCAGATGAATTGAAACGAATAGTGGACTGATTTTTTGTCAGATCATGTGGTACATCCTTAACGTTTATATGGAGTGTAACTTGTAACAGAGCTCACTAACTGGCTTGAAAGGTCAGCGTTTGTTTCCTGAGAATATATCTGACTCGTAGTAATAAAACGCACATCAACTTCCTGGTTAAAAATTGCCAACTGACAGCCAATGAAAACCATCGTTCTAGTGCCCTGTACCTGGGCTTTATAATAAATAAAAGCAAGAAAACTTGTGGTTGTATAGATCCCCTGTATCATGATAAATTCCATTTTAATTTCACTAATAGCATTGTGGCTAAGATGAACAGGAATCTTGTCACTTTGGTGCCACGTTTGTGCCAAAATCTGTCAGCTGATAAAGTCTTGCAATCTAAACGTGTCTCTTATTTGGCCACCAGGTGTTCTGTGTTCCTCGTGGACGAGGAGAGTGAGGAACTGGTTGCCAAGGTGTTCGACGGTTCCATTCACGACACGCTGGACAGTGAAATACGCATCCCTATGACGCAAGGCGTTGCGGGTCATGTGATCACTACAGGAGAGATTCTAAACATCCACGATGCTTACTCTCATCCGCTGTTCTACAGGGGTGTTGATGACACTACAGGCTTCAAGACACGGAATATACTCTGTTTTCCTATCAAGGATGAAAAGGGTAACATACAGAAAAGTTTTGCCCTGTTTTTGAGTTACATAATATTCAATCCGTCTGAGTGGGATTTTTTACGAGTTTGTGGCAAACAATTTGCAGTGAGTTTAGTAGGGATTTATTGACCGAGATGTTTTTAAGCGTAAAAATTATTTAAATAAAATGTATTAATTTTTCCCATTTTGATTAAAGTGTAAAACTTTTTGTTGAATATCACAATTGCTTTCTAATTTAAAAATTAGCCGGTGTATGTTGAGTGCTTACAATAAACTTTCGAGCCTGTTGTTGTGGTTTCCAGAGAATACTGTAGGTGTCGCCCAGCTCTGTAATAAAAGGGACGGCAAAAACTTCACTACGTTCGATGAGGACATAGCCAAGGCATTCTCAATATACTGTTGCATCAGTATCGTACACGTAAGTGTGGCATTTAATATATGAGTCACGTGACATTTGGTCCAGATTATTCAATTTCAGGCACAGGCAATTTCCAAGGTAGCGGAAAGTACCAAAAAGGATTTTTTCAGTGAAAATTAAGAAATCATGTTACAAATGATGACAGCGTCGATTATTGGTCAAAATGGCTTCTATCTTGTTCATACACTTAACATAGTTTAGGGTCAAAATGGCTTCTATCTTGTTCATACACTTAACATAGTTTAGGGTCAAAATGGCTTCTATCTTGTTCATGCACTTAACATAGTTTAGGGTCAAAATGGCTTCTATCTTGTTCATGCACTTAACATAGTTTAGGAACAAGTAGGAAACCATGTCACGAGGCATGAGCCCAGATTATTTATCGATCAGATTTCACTGTGCACGCGTAATTTACTTGGACTTAAAAGCAATTTATTTGCAATTCTTTTTATAAATTGTTTTATGTAAATATCAAACCTAGGCTTGTACACTCAGAGTAGTGCTTCATGAGGTGGTGTTCGTCATTTGTGTGTCTGCCATTACACTGATGGGTAATTCCATTTCAGTCGCTCATGTACAGAACTGTCAACGAAGCCTCTACCAGGAGCAGGCTGTGCAATGAACTCATGATATACCACATGCAGGTTTGTCAATCTTTGACCTTCTCGCGATTATAGTAAATTGTGATTTGAAGAGCCTTTAACCTTTAGTTTAGGAAGTGTAATCTTATGATTTGGGATAAGATCAGTTACAGTCAGCAATCTGTGAATAATGATTAAGGGGGATTCATCACCTAAAGGAGGGCAATAGGAACGAGTACAGGTGAAAATTCAAGTCAAAATCCAATTGACTTTGGTTACTGATTAGGCGCAAGTTTCAATTACCTTTTTCCCTGGGAACAGAATAAAGAGCCATTTGGTTGGGCTGCCAACAGTCAACAAGCACATAGTTATAGAACAGAGGTGTCATTAAAGGATTAGGTTGGTGACCAAGCAGCAAGACTTAGGTAATTCAATTGGGCTGTTGTGTTGGCATTGGTAAACTCCAACCTTGATCATCATTCTACAGTCAATTTTTACCTGTGCTGGGCCATGGGTTCCCTGTGAATTGATTGTTGTTGTCTTGGAGTTGCTGTGGCTACGTAATGGCAACAAATGGCTTAATTGCTCTAGTTTGCAGTTTATGGAACATGCATTAGCCAAGCCACTGATAGCTGGAAGGGGAGGCTGAAATTCATTGGGTGGTTTCATTGTGTTTTATGTGACCAGCCTCTCACAATCCATGAGTGTGTTGTGAGGTATCTGCCTATCTTTGAAAAGGTCAACTGCAGTCAGCTGTGAGATATTATGTTAAAAGCATTTGCATGGCCAACCCTCTTGCTTTTGTACCCTGTGGTCACATGTTCACAGCAAACCTGACGTATGCAGATCTTGACATTCACTGACACGCTGATCTTTCCTGTTTCAAGAATGAAATGTAGTCATCCAGACGCAAGGTTCGTGTCACAAATGGTCATGTTATGTACAGTTGCTTTTAACGACACCTTTTGTGTCTCAAACGAATGCTCTTGTATTGGGCCCGCTGTCTAATCTTTGCACTAGAAATCAAACTTTTTTTGGCATTTTCCTTTCTATTTTTGTTTGAACTCAAGATAAGTGTCTATTATTGTGTGCTCGAGCATATTGGTTAATCTAAAATGCACTTGATGACATCAGTGTGAACTCGAATCTAGTGCGAACTTGTGGTCAAGAAACTGACATCTTTGTAAATCATAACGTACTCGAGTACAGAATAACGAACTCTTGTCTTGAGTTCAGACAAAAGCAGAATGGAAAATGTCAAAACATTTTCAGGCTTCGAGTACAAATATTAGATCACGGGTCCTGGAGTTTATATTCTTACCCGTCTTTCATTCTTGTTCATATGTGGTAGCGTTTGTCAACAGGTGAATGAGGAAGACGTGACCAAACTTGCCAAGTGTCACATCCCTCCACCCAAGTCATTCGACCCCCTCATAGACAAGTTTCTGTTTACTCCCAGAGGTATACCAGAAGCAGAGACTCCTTTGGTACGTCAGCGATTGATTTGTCCAGTGAATAGACATGGCGCCCCCCAATATGGAGTTTGTGTAACCGTAGCTTCATGATTTGCAAAAACATTCGAAAAGATTCCGGAAGATTTGGAAAAGTGCATCTTCCACTGAATGTGCAGCATATGTCACGGTGAACAAATGACCAAAATGGCTGTTTTAAAATTGAAAAGTATTAGCCGTCTTCAAATTTTATAATCGGTGCACTAGAAGAGAAATTATAGCGAACACGTTTTCTTGAGCAACGCGGTCGAGCCACCATTCGCATTAATTAACTTTAATGAGAGAGCAGGTTAGTAGTCACAATGTGGCTTTGGACAGTTATAGCACTGGCATCTCAAAAGATCAAATGTGAGCGTATGAGTTGCCTCTTGTGAATTCAGAAGCCTAGGATGTCTATGTCTGTAGATGTGGAAAATGTCTGGTAACGTTCCTCACAACTTTTTGCCTAACATCATGACCAAAGACATAACAGTTGCACTAAAAACTTTAAGTCTTCATTGCACAAACATCTGTCACTGAGAAACAGGGCAATAAAAAGTTTCGCACATCGATGACTGAAGTCATATTTGTTAACTTCAAACTATAGCTAAATCACACTAATGCTACAAGAGAAGTCAGTCAGCCATGTAAGGTAATGAGTGCTAACTGGCTGTATTGAAATGCCTTTAGAAAGCGTCTGGACTGAACGTTATTAGCTTTTAACAGATCAGCATTACAGTGTGTTACCCTAATTGTATTTCAGACTAACATCAATACTTGAGCTCGTTTCTCTTACTTTGCCAGGTAATTGTAAGCATGATGGATGAGATGGGTTTCATAAACCGGTACAGAATCAAACGAGATACATTGGCAAAGTAAGTGGCGCATGGAATTCACACTGAGTCTCGCATTGTCCAGTGGGGAATGAGTGACGTAATCTCCGTTTGATTTAAAGTCAAGTTAGTCTAGATATTTTGTTTTGCAAACCTTGATGCGTCATGCACCAGTATTTGTGTCTTGTATAGATCCTAACCACCTCACTATCAACACCGTTTGTGTGGTTGGTGTCTCAGGGGGTTCGTTGAGAATGAACAGAATTGTTACATATACGCAACCTTCCGAATAGAGATGAATTTTCTCAGCCCCTTGGGTCCTTGGTTAACACTTTGTTGTCAGCGTTAAACGTCATCCTTTAATTTCTGACTTTAAATGGATTGCTTAAAGGTGTCTTTTGCCCTGTGTCGCTGGCTAAAGCAAAAATGGAACTAGGTTATTGTAAATTGGTCACGCATTCCTTACCAGGATTGGGTTCTATTTTCATTACCAGCAAGAACATCCAAACCATCAGGGACTCAAGAAAATGCTTCAGAGTTTATTGGGAGTGGCCAACCCTAAAATTGTGAACTAAGTCTAAAGTGGCTCATGCACGCGTTGACCGACCCTAAAATTGCGAATTAAAAAATGACACATTTACGCATTGCCCGTGAGTTGAGTTGGTAACAGAAATGGAATCCCATTGCAGCAATGNCTATATGAGGAGACTGATTTTATGAGAATCAGTTGCCTGTGAGTGGATTTTCAGTTGTTAGCCAGCTAAAAGTCCAAAATGCAGATTTTAAAGGTATTTTTGTTTAGAATGACACGCTTTACTGTAGCAAAAGTACACAAAATGTGTACCCCTTAAACACTCGTTGTGTTCGATAATCCCTTGATGACATTATTACTCTCGTAGGTTCACATTGATGGTGAGGAAGGGCTACAGGGACCCCCCTTATCACAACTGGATGCACGCTGTCTCTGTAACACACTTCTGTTACCTCCTCCATGCCAATGTGGATCTCAGCCTCTACTTAAGGTCTGTATTCAGTGTATTTGTGCCCCGCTCTTTTGGTTTGAGGATTGGTCATCACCAGCTTCCTCTAATTATTTTTTCTCTTTTCGCTCGAAACGCTGTTACAATGGTGATAAAAATATGTGCGAAATTTTCTTTGACTGAAATTAGAAGGAATGTAAGTATTTTGCCTGTTATTTTGTTATACATGTCATGGAAAGTAAAATTTTGTCGCGCTAAAGAAATTCTAGGGAACTTGCCTATTAGATTCAGTAAATGTACGAGGTGTGAACAATCTAATGATGGTTAGTTGTCACAGATTGCCTGTTTGCCGATGTTTGTTTGACAAATAAAGGACTGTTAATACGTCATAAGTTTTTGGCATGTTAGACTGCCAACCCTTTCAAAATTGAGCTGCATCATGTTCTCTAAATCGACCTATGGCCAGGACTTTGAGTGAAGGCTTAATTGACCAATCAGAATACAGCATTCACGACACACCTTTTTTCCAAGCTGCCATTTAACCCCGGCCGACAAACAACACATTGCCGGGTAAAACTGATTGACTTTGTTTATCAGCATTTCACAAGGGGACAGAGCTTGGGATGGGTCAGTTCCTTTTGCTGAAAGAATCCAATCCATGATGTCATGGCAATGAAAATGAACTTTTTTATTCAGCCTATTCTAAGATTTTTCATGCTTTGTTAGTAAGAGTGAAATATCTCTTAAACTTAGCTGCCTACTGGGTCATTTGTGTTTCTTACTAATTATGGCTTTATGATTTCAGTGACCTGGAGGTACTGGCCTTGTTTGTGGCGTGTATGTGTCATGACATCGATCACCGTGGCACTAACAATGCTTTCCAAGTAACCTCTGTAAGTGGCTGAACCATAAGCTCTTCTCCACGAACTTTTTGCTGAGACCCAGATGGTTAGAATAACTGATCAAAAAATATAAACAGTCGTTAGCTGAATAACTGTGTGGTGTAACTCATGGTGAGTACAGACTCATTGATGTTAGACTGAAAATCTAGATTCTTCTGGACTATGGTGGTGTTTAAAAGGTAGCTATTTAAACCATTAGTCATGTTTGAATTACAGGTTAAACAATTCACAAAACAGTCATGGCACGAGGAATATGCTTACAATTTCAGAACTGTCTCCAATTCCCTAAGCCCATTTATGACATAGACAATAATTTTCACAAACTATTCTATTAAGATTGACGGTAGTGGTTGGTGAGGAATTTTTCATTAAATAGCAGGGCTGCCAACTGTTACGGGTTTTCGTGACTTACTCTTTGTGATTTTAATGCCTAAAAATTGATACGTACGTCGGGCTTTAAAACTCAGCAGAAAATGAAAATATAATCTTCAAATATTCATCACTTTCTGTGCAAATAGGTGAATATTGAGGTGAAAAAAATTCTGGTGAGCAGACGTATAAAAGTAGAGAATGCAAATGCATGATCTGACCATTAAGGAGTAACCTGAGTACCAGATGAGTGTGTAATGGCTTCTGTGATTGGTCAGTTGAAGTAACTTTGTGAATGGCTGGCCAATGAAATACGTGCTTACTTGACTTAGCATTGTGGTACCTAATCTTCTTTGCAAATCCCATCAAGAAGTCGAGAGTGTAATTTCGGAGACGAATATTCCAAGGAATTAGATCAAATGGAAAAATGAAAAAGTAAGTTCTCCACATTTGTTCATGCCAGTTACAGCACTGAAAGTTCAGGTGTATGATATGTGGTCGCGTACTAGGAATTGCAACGAGATAGACGTACAATTTTCTTGTAGTGATCTGGTCAGGAGAGATGAAACATGCAGACATGATGAGTTGAGTTTTTAATGTGATCCCTTTTTAGTTTTACACGTCGATTGGAAACTGGTTTTAGTGTAGTGCATGTCTTGATCTTTTGATTGAAAGTTTCGTAATCATATTTTGAAGTTATCAGTTTTCCCCTGCAAAATGCAAAGTTTATTGAAGGTTACAAATTGAGCCTTTTTAGGCTAACCCTTGTAGCAGGTAAGTAGTCTGCATATTGGCTTAGAATATTGCAAGTGGTTGTAAATTGTGGGTGTTCTTCAAACGCAATGGGCCTTTTGAAGCTGATATGAAATTAGTTGTTTGTGATCCCTTGTTTTAGTTATATAACTGTCATAGTTGCCCTGTGTGTAACTAAACACAACTTGACAATGGGTTTATGATCCTGGTTGAGAAGATGGTTGTTTTATTACCCCATATTGCTTATGAATAGCTGAGCTTAGAATGTCTCCGATAGTGAGTTGGCAGCCTTGAAATAGTATCTGTTTTATTTTGATGCTGACATGTTGGACCAAAAAATGTGATTGTCTTTGTGTATAACTTAAGATGCTTTTAAGGTGATGATATAATAATAAAAGTTTTGTTCAATTGCAGCAATCCATATTAGCTGCCCTTTACAGTTCAGAAGGATCCGTCATGGAGAGACACCACTTTGCCCAGACCATGTGTATATTGAACACGGAAGGGTGCAATATCTTTGAAAACCTCAACAGAAAGGTAAATGCCTTCAACAATGACTATTGCATACTGCAGCTTGGTTGTACTTAGTACCATGTAAATTCTGTAGTCTACACTTTCCTAGTAGAGTGCTCCTACTAGACTTTTAGCTTCAAGGGGATGTTGCCAGGTAATCTTGAAACAGACGTGATACTTAGTAAATTTCGTTACTCCTTTCACTTTTATCTAATAACTAGGCATAATGTTTTAAACGTGCAGCTCAAGCTCTTGATCCCATGGCTGATCTCAGCTACAGTACTGTACTCATATAGAGAAAAAGGCAATATTCTTTCTCAAAGTTATAGGTACCATCTCGTAGGTGAATCGAACACAATAGTTTTATATGTGGTCCATGCAAAAACTGAATGCGGGGAATGCTGACATAACCCCCGGGTGGCTCTTTCGTAAATGCTCGTTCTACTGAAGCGGCTTTGGATCCAGAAAGAACCCCCAGGGAGATCTTTCAGTTCTTGGTCAGTTTAAGTCACATTTCTTGAAATATGGTATTTAATATCTTTGAAAACAAAAATTTAAAAGATACTATTGTCGCCGTCCAGCACCAATTACCCACAACTAAGTGGTGCCTTCGGTTGTAGCAGATTTGGCAGTACGCAGACTGTTGGAGTTACCCAATCTTGATTGGTGTGATTGTCAACATAGGAATCTTTTCATTCTGTAATTTGACTATTTTTCTTATTGCAGGAGTACGAGGAAGTGCTGGATTTAATCAGGGACATAATTCTGGCCACAGACATTGCACAGCATCTGCGAATCTTTACAAAACTCAGGGCAATGATTGATGGTAAATTACATTAAACTGATGGTTTAATTACTGAGTCTCTTGTAGAGCTATAATTAGTGGATGATACCGAATGTTGTGTGTTAATTAATCAGAGGTTAGAAAAAAAGAAATTCGGAAACAATTCTGAATGAATTTTCCATACGTGGTAGTTTTTCTTAATGTTTTTTAAGTTCAAGACTTGGTTTGTACTGAAATTATGTTGAATGATCATCGCAATTTTCTTTATTGCTATTTTGTAACTCGTGTCAAATCATATCGCGAGCTGTTTCATTGTTTCTAGAGGGTTACGACAAAGAAAATGACAAACACCGGGAGTTGCTCCTGTCCTTACTCATGACATCATCAGACCTCTGTGATCAGACCAAACCATGGAAAAATGCAACAAAGATAGCTGTACGTAATGTGTGTTCACACACGTTTGTGTGTTCTGGTCATTGCGTTATGATAAGACCCTGCTTGAGCTGTCAATTGGATTCATGAAAAATGGCAAAAATAACATCCTGAATGGAGAAAATGTTGTTTCTGAAATGAAATTGTAACTTTTATGACCTAAACTTTATGTTACTTTCTAAATCTTATTCTCCAGTTGTCATTGATATGTAGTGAACAAGCATTTGGTTTTGCTGGACATACATTAGACTTTAATAATGTAACATTCTGCGTTGATTTGCAAAGTTGTGAACTTCTTGTAATTTAAGTCGTATTTTCTAGGAGATGATATACCAGGAATTCTTCTCTCAAGGTGACCTTGAGAAAGCGCTGGGACGAAACCCGTCGGAAATGATGGATAGGGACAAAGCGTACATACCCAACCTTCAGATTGACTTCCTGGACAAGATCGCTCTCCCTGTCTACGAGTTAGTACTTTATGACAGTTGAACCTGGGGTCTAATCGTTTCACTTGACATCGAACTTGATATTATTTTTGGCATTTTCTGTTTCGCTTTTGTGCAAACTCAGAGGACACTTGTCTATTCGTTATGCTCAAATACACAAGGGCTTGCGAAGACAGCTGTTTAATCCTAATTTGCTCTTAATGGACGCATCATTCAAGCTGAAGTTGAAATATGAACTAAACATTTCGAGTTTTTACTCAAGTTTTAGCTAAAATGTATCAGTCAACAAATGCTTACGTCTGCATGAACCATGGTATACTCGACCACAGAATAACAGAGTCTGGCACTTATCTCGAGTTTGTACATATTAGTAGAATTGAAAATGCTAAATATAATTTCGAGTTGAGTTTCGAGTAGAAAGATTAAATCCCGGCTCCTGATCTTTACTGATGATATTTTTGTATGAATAATTTGATGACATGGTACTTGTAGAAGGTCCTTACCCTTGTTTCTCTGATAGGTTAAGTGCATGTCGAAATGGTTTTGTTGTTTGTAGTGCAAGGGGTGGGAGCATAGATTAGTCTGGTTCTGATGTTGATAAATTGTCAACCTATCTGGCAACAGCTCTTTGTGAATACGGACTGAAGTGGTTAAGGATGTAGGACTTTAGAAAGTCTTTAGTATTTGACCAAATGGTTGCATTATACTGTCACCTCCGCCTGTCCATTGTCCGCTGCTGTATTTCCAAAACCCCGTTATAGATGTTTGTGAAATTTTGCAGTCATGTTCCTATTATGGTTGAGACGGCATCATTAGATATTTGTACAGATCCGAATACCTGCCCCCTGTTGGCAATGTTATTTTTTACTTTTGTCTTTGTTAGGCGAAAAAACATGATTATTTAGATCTGGCCTGCACCTGGCTCATTTTTGAAGATACAGAAAAGGAACAGTGCACCCTCACATCATTTTTCTGTCAAAAGCTCACAAAATTTTACTCTAGTTATTAATTTTAGTAACTTGTCAACTCTGCTATAATCACTGTCTTAAATGACTGTAAATCAGTGGCATAGGGAGGCTTTCTTAACGGGAGTGAAGAAAATTTGAGCTCTTGGTTGGCAACTGTAGGCCTACAGTGAATTGCGCCACTTAATAACATGGAAGCATTTTTGAGCTGTTTGAAAAAAGCATTGCCACACTACGTTAGTTTGTTTTTGAAAAAATAAACTAAACAAAAATACAGCAATCAATTTTCAAAGTCACCAGAATTAAATATGCTTTTTGACTTTAATGAGTAAAAAAAATTAATTTACAGTTGAATGTGAAAATGGTGCGATCTGAACAGTTTAAACACTTAACATTTTATAAAGGGAATTTCCACTCATTCCCTTTTTGTGCCTGAAAAGCTGCAGATTTTTTCTGTGCCTGGATTTCCATCATTTTGGCCCGATGTAGTATCATGCACAGAAATTTCTGCGCAGGATCCAACTCAAAAATTACCTTTTTAAAATGGAAAGTGTTTTTAATAAAATTAATGGAATTATTATTGGCGTTATTTCAAACATGTCATGAACTGTGCACACCTACCCCACTGTGCTTTGTATTCTGTTAGTACGCTAGCGTGTTTGTTTCGTAGCACACTGCTTGGCTTGTAGCGATGATTTTTGGCACTGAAATGTTGGTGAAGTTAACGACTGCCTCGTCTGCTCGTGAAATTCTCAAATGGTTAGTTGCTCTTCTCCTCTTTCCAGATTGCTTAGCGATATGTTTCCACAAGCCAAAGAAGTTGTGTTGGCTGTAAGGAATAACAAAAGGAAGTGGTGCGACGTGAATGAGAATCTAGTCAAGAGGAAACTTAGCCTGAGTGGATCATTAGAAATATTTAATGCACTGGCGGATCATGAGAGCAAGACTCACAATGGTGAAAACTCAACGTGATGTGAACGTTATGAGTCAGTCTGGTGTGTCTTATGAAGCAGTCTGGTGTGTCTTATGATAGCGGCTATCGTTTCTTACTAGATGAGCGTGTAAATTTTGATATGCAGACTCTTGTGACAACCTAGTGAATAATACGACAGATTTTTATCGTGGAAAAAGAAAAAAACATGAATAACACACAAAGTGTGCTTCATGTGGTCATAGAAGCAACATATAATATGCAAGCAAGAATTAAAAGAATAAATACTAAATTTAGATATCAAATTATTCTCAAAACTCATAAATTCAAAATTCAACAAGCGTCACTTACGAAATGGGTTCCAGATTTTGAGAACCAGCATGAGTTTGGTAGCCGTTATTTAGTGGAAAAATTAGTTGTGCAGCACCCCTGTAAGTGACTGTTACCCTGAATTAGGTAATCTACGTTATTCGTTAGCTTTCCTGGTTTTTGCGTGCTCTTCAACATAATTATGTAGCTGGTTCTACTAAGCATAGAGCACTACAAGACCTTGGTTTGTTCATTGGCAAAATGTCGATTTATACCTTTGCAGAATAGTTTGAGATATGGCCGGTTTTATCAATATGCACAGTTGGTGAGAGCCTCTGTTAAGTGACATGTGTCATTTCTGGCACACTTGTTGTCAAAGTTTCCATGACATGACCAACACAGAGAAAGACCAAACAATATTAGAGATGGGTAATGGCTAAGCTAGCTATTCTTGTAGATTTTAAGAGCGGAGACAGTATTTTGTTTTGTCTGCATGGACTTGAATGAAGTCAGTTAAAATTGATTGTTGTCAAAATATTTTAGTTGCGTAATAATCGATGTTAGCATTTTATATGCAAATGCCATACTCGTTATGGTTCATACCTAACCCTTGCGGTTCAAACATTTTGTTTAAAACTCGCAAAATCAGCTTAATGACTACTTCAACACTTTTTGAGTTTTTCAATTTAAACTTGTGTTGGTAAAAATCTGTCAAGATATATTGCATATTGCTTTGTTAATGTATAGGAAATAAAATCTTGTGATCTTGTAATCCATTAGCAACTGTTCAATTGTAAGTGTAGACAACACTAAAAATCATAAAGTATCAGTGCATTAATTCTTGATGTTTGAACACACATTTGTCCAAACGTATGTTCGAAGATCTGGAAGTGCGTTTTTACAGTTGTCCACGCACGTCTGCGATACGACAATAGCTTATTGGATTACAATACAATCAGAATGTATCTACAGGAATGCATTGAACTCGATATCAAATGCATAACGTAAGTTGTCAGATTTTCAACACTGCATGTTTAAATGAAGGGTAATTATCAAAGTATGCCACTTTAAACTTCACTGTTCATAAGTGAACATTTGGGAGTTAAATTAAGCCTTGTACTTACGTTAACTTGGATAAGTTCAGTTGTATCAAGGTACAAGTGCACTTGATGAAGTGTTTTTTTTTGTTATTTTTGACGTTTAATGTAAAAAAGTAATTGCTTGACGTCAGTTTTACTGAACGTGAGGTTCCACAAAATCAGAAAAAAGGATTTTGAAAATTAAATGGCTTGGGTCTTAATTTTCCAATGTTTTCCCCCAAACTTGTACTTCTCAGAATCTCAACATGCCGAACGACTGATATTTCTTGTTGAGAATATCTCTGAACCATTGAAAATACTGGACATTTATTGCAAAGACTACCTGATATTTTGTGTGACTAAAAATTTCATGCCTGTGTCTAAAGTATTCTTATTCCGTTTACATTAGTTTGTCCGTCTTGTAGTTCATCAGCATTTTACATAAAGCAGCTGTTTTTGCGTGTAATTTATGACTTGTTGGAATTATTTGTATTTTGAGTTTTCAGTCCTTTGCTGTTGTGGTATAAAAACAATTCTTGCAAATGGAGACTTGTATTTTGCAAAAATTGGAAATCATGGCTTCAAGCAGATTGGATAAAAAGAGCAAAATTGAACCAAATTTTGAACTTGGCTATTACTGTTTACATGTACTTACTGAAGAAGCAAAGTGCATTACAATTAAATAATAATAAATAAATAATTAATATATTGTTCAGTATTCGTGAATTGTACTGTAACTTTAGTTTGTTTTAAAAATTTTAGACATTAATCAAGACCAAGTTCTAATGATTTTGTGTAAATTTAACAATACCAGTTTTCAGCAGAAAAGCCTTAGGCATATATCCGGAATGTCATTTTCTGGACCAAAAATTAAATTCTGATACATACCTGGGCATGCATTTTATAGTGAATTTATGTCTTGACGTGTCAACACAGTACCTTTCTCTTAATGGACAATTTCCATAACTTTCTGCTCAATATACTGTAACCTGCTGGTTGTGATTAAAGAATGTTTTGGAGTCCCTTTTCCATGAAACTGGTTGAAATAAAAGTTCAATACAATTTTTTGCAAATGCACTCTTTGTGTCTACATGCCCCCTAGGTGTATTTGGATTTGTTTGTGTGTGGGCTTTTCTGGAGAAAATCGAGTTAATTTATTTAATAACAACTGTATTATGTTTTTAACAGTTCTTGCATTATGTGTCTACTGTTATTTCTTTGATATTAGTTTTGTTTGTGAAATTTTATTTCATTGTCTAATTTATGTTTCTGTTAAAAGTGTGAATGTCCGACACAGTTCATAATATAATTGAAATTGTTAACATTTAATGTGAATTGGGGTGGTTTGAAGAAAATGTTAGAAAATATGTTGGTATAAAATGGCAAATGTAATTTGTAAGTACCATGTTATGGTATCAATTAATATGTAATTTTAGTAAATACCATGTTACGATATCAAATGATAATGTATTTTTGTGACGACAGGCACATCATTTTTTGACATTCATTATTGTTTATGACAGTTATGACGGTGCAAAATGTTGGAATACAGCCCTTTTAGGGTCATTTCTATTACAGTAACTGTTAACAAATGTTACAATTCTATACAATGTTAAACGAGTACTCAATGAAAAGCAACTTCGTGGTAAAGTGAATTCATGTACTTGAATGTACTATCTATTGTCAGAACATAACAATTACATGACATGCTTAAGAATTAAATTCTGACAGTGAATGTGACAAGTTTGTTTTTTTGTGACTAAGTCAATCTCAATATGGCGTGGAAAATATGTTACAAACATTTAAGTCATGCCAGCACGCCATCTGTTGGCATGGTATTATATTCATTAGGTCACGTGACATGGCCAACAGATAGCGTGCTGGCACGACTTAAATGTTTCCAAGTTCGTTTTTATAGGTCTCCAATGACATCTGAAGCAAAGAATTCTGTTCTTCAAAAACTATTGACATGTACTAAAAATTGGGTACCCGAACAGGATTCCCTTTAAATCAACATTTTCCCATTTAACATGTGAGGCTAGAGAGCAAAAATTGAATTGTGCACATTTTACTCTCATAAAATCAGTCCAGTAACATTTCTTACCATGATGGGATTACATTGTTTTAACAGGCGATGTGTTCATTTGCCATTTTCAGATTGGCAAGTTTAGGGTTGGCCAACCCCAGTATAGTCTGTTTCTATTGTCGCTGGTGGTTTCAGTGTTCTTGGTAAAGGAAACTGCAATCCTGTAGGCAAGAAATATTACGAGACCGATTCTATGACAGTAAAGTACTAACTAAAATTCAATTTTCGTTTTTAGCCAGCTAAACCAAGCGAAGTGCAGTTTAAGTTGATTCTGAAGAAATGTGCTCTTGAGATGGACATTTACCTGGATTGTTAATGAAATGTACTACGGATCTCTTTGCGTGTTGTTCAATAATCTATATCCAAAATTCTCAAGATCAACCCTTGAATAACACTACTTTATAGATTCCACTTTTAATAACATAACACACTACCTTTGTTACGAAGGATTGAATTTCATGAATAAACTTTTAAAAAGTATTAATTGTGCACTCCTGCAATCAAATATTTTAAAAATCTTTGTCCAAGAGTTAGCAATGACGCGACTGCGTTTTCCTAGAACATGACTTTTTGCGGAGATCGATGCACCTTACACACAGGCAAGATTTTTTTCTTTAATCCATTTCTGGGAATTTGTTTTTCACCTTTTTACCGAAAACTCTGTATTAAAAGATCAAGACTTCAATTTTTTCAAGGAGTTCTTCATGTTTTCATTTTTGAGAGTGGAGTTCTTGAAAATCTCAGACATGGTTAACAGAAGTGGTTTAAAGTAACACACATACATACAATTAAATAATAGTGTAAAATTTATTCTACAAATTGATCCTTGGAAACGAACGTATGGAAAATTTTTACCACTAAACCTTTTTGCACACAGGTGACTGTTTGGAACCAACACTTGGGATACTCAGGTACAAGTAAGAATAGGTGATCACGTAAAAAAGTTATAAAGAGCCAGATATCTATAAGAACTGTTTCCCACCTGTTCTACCAAAATACAGGAACAAAAACTTCATGTAAGATTGTTTTCATCAAAATATTAGAACACAAATGTGACGAAATGTAAGTAAACTATTGAGAAAAGATGTAGAAATCTGAAAAGGTGCACACACTGAAATCTCCTGTTTGGCACAACTGAGCAACGAGACCTCCACACGTGCACTTGACTGGCCAACTACTTCCACTGTGACTTGTACGGCTGCGTGCGAGGTCATAAATGCATTCATTATGTCCATTCTGATAGTAAAGTTTGAGTGCTATGATTGTGATAACAGCCTTTGTAGACTTTCCATCTTGTAGAGACTGAAAAAACAATAAGTACTAATGGTAAAGTGATTCTGAAATGGCTTAATGTACATATCTGTCAACGTCAGATGAAGTGCTGTCAAAACGTTAATAATTATATCTTTCCCTACAATAATAACGTGCACAGAGACAATGCTGTAATAATCCTTTAAGCCGACGATAAAATTGATCTGAACCCTGAATAGTCGAGTGACTATGGTTTCAAAGCAGACATTAATTTCAAATTTACAAGATTTATCAAAACTTGCTTGATCAAGTAATTATCAGTCAAACCAATGTCCACTTGGTTGTGTAGGGGATACACTAATCATCTATTTGGCTATTAACCTGTGGTAAAAATTCCCCAGTTTGCGACATTCTCTAAGCTTAAATCAAATTTTCTTGATTCTAAAGATTGGGACATGGATGATTTTGGTGTTTGTCATATCTCTCAGACATCGGACATTGTGTTTCATGTCAACAGAGACTGAAATCTGACTTGGCAGTTCATAAAACCATCTAAAATATCTGCCGACGTAACATTTTAGTGCGTTCCCGTGTGTGAAACGCCGATGTGAATAATCGTTTGTTGTTGATCACAACTCCTGATTTGGGACAGACAATATTTCCTATTTCTAAAAGATGGCACAAGCTCTTGACTTGAGCGAAACAATAGATTTTCAGTGTTCAAGACTGGATAATTTTAACCACAGCCCAAATATTGCAGTTTATGTTGTTTCTATTGAGTGGATGTAGTCTAAGATTTTATTTATTTATTATTGTGATATTTAAAATGAGGGTGGCCTCTTCAGTGATAGCACTGCTTTCCAAGAGGGCCCTTTTTGAATTTATAGGACAGAGAAAAAGAACGTCTCCTTACTCAGCGATGGCTCTGCCTCCCTTTTCTATCACAACCTGTCGTGCTAGGCCCTTCTTCGCAGTCAGATCACTCAGGAAAGCACCATAGGCAACAGCTACATCACGGTCTACGTTGGAGTCTGAACAAAAACGGTGAACACGTGATGTTCACATGACAATTAAAGTAAAGCTTGCGTAAGTTGGATTAATACAAATCCGACTNAACCCTTGAATAACACTACTTTATAGATCCCACTTTTAATAACGTAACACACTACCTTTGTTACGAAGGATTGAATTTCATGAATAAACTTTAAAAAGTTTATTCAAAGTATTAATTGTGCACTCCTGCAATCAAATATTTTTAAAATCTTTTTCCAGGAGTTAGCAATCACGCGACTGCGTTTTCCTAGAACATGACTTTTTACGGAAGTCGATGCACTTTACACACAGGCAAGATTTTTTTCTTTAACCCATTTCTGGGAATTCTTTTCACCTTTTTACCGAAAACTCTGTATTCAAAAATCAAGACTTTCATTTTTTCAAGGAGTTCTTCATGTTTTCATTTATGAGAGTGGAGTTCTTGAAAATCTCGGACATGGTTAACAGAATTGGTTAAAAGTAACATACATACATACAATTACATAATAGTGTAAAATTTATTCTAGGAATTGATCCTTGGAAACGAACGTAAGGAAAATTTTTACCACTAACCTTTCTGCACACAGGTGACTGTTTGGAACCAACACTTGGGATACTCATGTACAAGTAAGAACAGGTGATCACGTAAAAAAGTTATAAAGAACCAGATATTTATAAGAACTGTTTCCCACCTGTTCTACAAAAATACAGGAACAAAAACTTCCTGTAAGATTGTTTTCATCAAAATATTAGAACACAAATGTGACAAAATGTAAGTAAACTATTGAGAAAAGATGTAGAAATCTGAAAAGGTGCACACATTGAAATCTCCTGTTTGGCACAACTAAGCAACGAGACCTCCACACGTGCACTTGACTGGCCAACTACTTCCACTGTGACTTGTAAGGCTGCATGCGAGGTCATAAATGCATTCATTATGTCCATTCTGATAGTAAACTTTGAGTGTTATGATTGTGATAACAGCCTTTGTAGGCTTTCCATCTTGTAGAGACTGAAAAAACAATAAGTACTAATGGTAAAGTGATTCTGAAATGGCTTAATGTACATATCTGTCAATGTCAGATGAAGTGCTGTCAAAAGGTCAATAATTATATCTTTCCCTACTATAATAATGTGCACAGAGACAATGCTGTAATAATCCTTTAGCGGACGATAAAAATGATCTGAACCCTGAATTGTCGAGTGACTATGGTTTCAAAGCAGACATTAATTTCAAATTTACAAGATTTATCAAAACTTGCTTGATCAAGTAATTATCAGTCAAACCAATGTCCACTTGGTTGTGTAGGGGATACACTAATCATCTATTTGGCTATTAACCTGTGGTAAAAATTCCCCAGTTTGCGACATTCTCTAAGCTTAAATCAAATTTTCTTGATTCTAAAGATTGGGACATGGATGATTTTGGTGTTTGTCATATCTCTCAGACATCGGACATTGTGTTTCATGTCAACAGAGACTGAAATCTGACTTGGCAGTTCATAAAACCATCTAAAATATCTGCCGACGTAACATTTTAGTGCGTTCCCGTGTGTGAAACGCCGATGTGAATAATCGTTTGTTGTTGATCACAACTCCTGATTTGGGACAGACAATATTTCCTATTTCTAAAAGATGGCACAAGCTCTTGACTTGAGCGAAACAATAGATTTTCAGTGTTCAAGACTGGATAATTTTAACCACAGCCCAAATATTGCAGTTTATGTTGTTTCTATTGAGTGGATGTAGTCTAAGATTTTATTTATTTATTATTGTGATATTTAAAATGAGGGTGGCCTCTTCAGTGATAGCACTGCTTTCCAAGAGGGCCCTTTTTGAATTTATAGGACAGAGAAAAAGAACGTCTCCTTACTCAGCGATGGCTCTGCCTCCCTTTTCTATCACAACCTGTCGTGCTAGGCCCTTCTTCGCAGTCAGATCACTCAGGAAAGCACCATAGGCAACAGCTACATCACGGTCTACGTTGGAGTCTGAACAAAAACGGTGAACACGTGATGTTCACATGACAATTAAAGTAAAGCTTGCGTAAGTTGGATTAATACAAATCCGACTAGTGTGAGTTTTACTGTACACAAATAATTTGAAGTGACATTGCCTCATTACTTATCACCTAAAATGCAACCAGGTTACTCAGATACACAATGCAGGTCTCAAATCTTTCCGTTCAATGAAAGAAATGGGTTTTGGCAACTGAAGTAAGAAGACTTCCAAAATGCCAAGAACCTTTTGTGGGTTGGCCAACCCATCCAACATTGAAACACTTGATATTTAAACACAATAATACGTTGTTTAAGCAACAATTTAGAATTGTTCAAAATATGCCCAATAAAATGATTTTATTTACCCAAAGCCCCCTCAGGCCAACAAATGCCAAGAACTTTGCTACTGCCACTGTCATGTTCATTATTTTTTTTCCAAAACAAGAACTACAAATAACTACACAATACCAGAGATTAGTTTAGTAAAATAGTGCAAAATGCAATCTATCTTTATCAGTGTATACCAATCCCTAGAACTAGCTATAAATAATTAAATATTAAGAAGCAAGATTTCAATTAAAATAAACTAAACAAAAAAAAATTATTTACCTTTGGCATCGCTTAGATGTTTCAAAAGTGAGGGCACCCAGCCTGATTTAAGTATTAGATGAGGCAAATAGGCGAACCGCTCTATGCAGGATGCTAGGGCTGAAAAAAGAGACTTGTCACCAATTTCAGAATAAAAGGAAATTTACATATGAACTGACAGAAAAGTTCTATGCAACTTCAAACCTATCTTCTGAAAACAAAAAGACATCAAACTAAAACGCTTCAAACTTGTAAGACAAAGCCCTTTGTGATCCTAGGTGTTACAGTAAATGTACTTAGAAAAAAAATATAAAGGGAACTGTCCATCTTTCTGAAATCTTTAAAACTTCAGCAAATGATTGTCCACTTCCAAGACAAAAAAGTAAGTTATTTTCTGGATCCTCCATGATCGAAAAATTTTGCTTAAAATGTTAAACCATCCTTTATAATCAATTGACTGCCATTTTGAAAAATAGTGTTGCTTTTCTGCTTAGAAGATGAATTTCTAAAAACCTACATAGCACAACTTCGTGTTTGAACTATATAGTCAATCCATACGAACGGAACAGGGTCTTATCCTCAAACGCCCAAGGTCGTTATTGATGGATGTTACTCGAGTGCAAATTAAAAACCTGAGACATGGTTCCCTCATCTTTTAACCATAAAATATAAAATGTAAAATTTCACGAAGATCAATATGGAAAACTGCTCAAAGCATCAAAAATCAAAAGGACTGAAAATGGTCGATACGATTTCCCTCGCAAAAGAAATCAACCAAAGTCATCCTTAACTGTCTGTATACTTGGCCCGTAAATAATGGGTTTAAGGAATTGTTACGAGTGGTGAATAGGTAACTACTAATCAGACAATGTATGAATATTAAAATTTTAAGAAAAAACGTCCACGAACGTAAACAGTAATTGGCTTTAAGTTAAAGCAATCAGTGAATTATAATGAAACTTCTGAACAAGGATGGCTGCTGGCCCAAATAATTGGAAACTAGTAAGTTTTATAACTGAGAAAGACAAATTGGCAATCAAATGAGCAGTACAGATGTGCTAGGCATAGTTATTGTTCCCTTCAAAATTGTTTTGTTATTTGCATCTTGATCTCTAGCAGTTTACGAGGCTGGTGGTTTTCAGGCTTTTGTTGACAGGGTGCAAAAACAATTCATAGAAAACCAGTCTCAGAAACGTTGCAAAAACGATGAAAAGTTCTTCATGATCAGACTCCATTCACCTTGCATTCCTAGGAACCACAGATCTGAGAGTTGGCCCCACAGGCCTCTGTAGTCATCTGCCAAAATCAGCCCCCTTTCAGGGTCCCCGGAGACATGCGCCCCTGACTGGAAGTGGATGACTGCATTGAACAGACTCTCACAATCACTCTGCGGAATATCTGAAAACAAAAACAAAATTGATTAGCACTAATAATCATTAGGAATAAAAAAAATCAAAATTGCAGATACTACTTGATACATACGAGAGAGTAAACGACTAGCAAAAGCATGCAGACCAAGGTCCAGAATCAAACTCAGTCTTGTCACTTAACCGATCACACTGTATATCACTAAAATTACTGTAGAAATTTGAACTTTACTCAAAGCGTAGTTGGTCAAATTTCAAATTGTTTTGATTACGGAGATTGGGCCCCTGGCTCATATGAAATTATGAAATTTTCTCTTTAAGGGGAAGTAACTGTTTTTGATATTACTTTTAGTAACAAGAGCAACGCAGAGCGTTGAAATGCAGGCATGACTGCAACACAAAAAAATGATGTGCTTCTACTGGCATTTATCAGTATCACAAAAAATAGCCAACAGATGACACAGAATACATAAAACACATCCAAAATGGAAAGGTGTCGTAGTTTAAGGGTTTAGGATACACAGCGACAAATACAAAAAATGTCCCTAGGGAGCAACAGAATAGTTGCACCCACCTGAAAACCAATGACAACCATGGTGTTGACAGTAGGAATACATCTGCCAATTTTCATAATGATCCTCTGAGCAGTTTGGCGAATATAGATTGAGGCAGATGATTCAAAAAATAATAAAATGGCCACTAGGCAGTGCAGAATACGTAAAGTTCATTCCAAAATGGAAGGATATTATCACCACCATAACAGAAAAGTGTTTACCAAATTTCATTCAAACCGTCAAAGAACACTGAAGATACAGAGGGAAACATAAACACTGTAATTGCCTCTAGAGGGCACAGTGATAAGCAGACCGTCCAAAGGTCGTAGGCAGGCATAGTCACATTTGCAGTATAACACTAGCAAAACTTCCCAAATATCATTCAATGAAGATACAGCCGAGGACGCAAAAAAACAAAAAGTACCACCAGGAGAAGCCACACCCATCCAAATAATGATCCGCTAGGCAGTTCGGTGGATGAAGATCCTGTAAGGGGTTTAGGAGATACAGTAGTGGACGCCAGACTCCCAGACAGAGATGATGACAACATACAACCACACTTCAATATGTGGGCGCCTAAAAATGCAGATCCCTAGATATCTTGGAGAGGCATGGTCTGTTTTAATTACTGTACCTTGGCCAGTATGTACTAACCATTGACGAAAAGGCCATAAATGGTCCAACAAAAGCCCCACACCATGGTTCAACAATCACTTCCATTGAGCCAACATGAATGACCTGCACAGACTATGTTCAATGGGAGTAGGAAATCGTGTTTCCTCGACCAAAAGTGAATGTAAAACCAAGACAAGCGCCCTTTGCGTCAGCTTCTATTGTTCCACGGAGGGTAAATATACGCCAGGGCAACAGTGATTAACAAAGAAAATGCATTTCCAAGAAAACCACGGAGCTGCAATTTTTACTAAACATAACACCAAAATCAGTTGCCTCCCCTGTTATTAGTTATATCCCATATCTTACCGAGGTTCTTCGACTGTAGTCTGATCATCATCATACTGAGGACAGTGAAGTTGCCCACCAACATCAGGTTTGTGTGATCATAGGCTGAAATGTTCAATGAAAATGAACAGTTTTCCATATTAAGCTAACCTGAAATGCAAAGACGTTTTTCTAGCCTGATTTCCATGCATCTTGTCCATATTATACAATAATGTTCCTTTATTGCTACATTTTATTTCCATCACTGCTAAGTATATAAAAATCCATAGTATGAACCCTGTCCAGTACATAACAAGTGCAATCATTACGAGATTTAGATTGGAAGGCTTGCGAATGAGCCAACTAGAACTGCTTTAGACATCTTGTGTGGTCCCATATTTGCAGATGGTATAACTGACACAAAAAGAATGGAATATTTAAGGTTTAGGTATTCGGCAGGAACAGAATTAGACAGAGGTAATGGTCTGTCTGGGGAAACCCGTGAACGACAAGCTTAACACAATAAACACAGTATTCATATCAGGAGTTGAATGCACTTAATCTTTCAACAACACAGCAAATCATTGACAATACACTATTCTGACAAATTTCCACGCGTGGACCTCTCGTTGATCTGTTTCAAATTAGTACCAGTGTGAGATTTCATTTTGTTCAGTATTCCAATTTGAGACGACTGTAAATGACAACTTATACCACGACTAAGTGTTACCTAGAATCGGCAGGACGGACGCAAAGAACTTCAGAAGATTATGAAATACTGGATTCTGAGCCACCATTCTGTGTTCAAAGATGCCGAAGTTGAGGAAAATGCCACAAATCGTGATCATGGCTATCTGCAACCAAACACAACACGTTGCAATACAGCAGAAAAATTCTCCACTTATTTCGCACAGAAATAATAATTGTCAAAATGGTTATTTTCCATTTTTCAACGACTTAGAAAAGTTTGTTTGATGACATCTACACACTACAAACCATGCTAATTGTAATTGACTGAAATGGAAACAGTTGCTGATCATGAACACAAGAAGCCATTTACCTATAATTCTTGTGGCGTGTTCTGTTGTGCTGTTCCCATGGAAACAGACTCTCATCGTGAACCCGAGAAACCAGTTACCTTATAATCCTTGTGGCGTGTTCTGTTGTGCTGTTCCCAGAGAAACTGCATGTATTCTCCTAGAAGTACGTGTCCTTTGTTCTCTACAAGAATGGCCCTAGAGTTGTCTTCTGAAGAGAAGTGACACAGAGAGGGAAGAAGAAACCGCAGCAAGTCTACTGTCGTCGAGAAGTCGGGCTGATCTGATGTGCTCTGTGTCGGCACACTGCTCTTTACTGTTTCAAAGTTCTCTCTACTGTTAAGGAAGAAATTACGGGAAAAATTATTCAATTACAGAGAAGAAAATGTTTAAACAATATTGATTTTTTCTAAACAACGGCAGCTTACAACTGCAATACAATCTCCAAACTTACATTCCAGGATTCCATCACAAAAAGAAATTGATGACAAACTGTTCCTTCATCAAACTGTAAGTGACTTCAGAGCTTTGAAAGTACTGGTAGTTCTCTATTGCTTGAGACCAAGCTGCGCAAGTTTGCTTGCCACGGCGTGCTTATTTTACGCACAGAGAATGTTTACAATTAAAGTAGTAAGGCACTGCGAGATCTTTAAAAAACCCAGAAATTGTTACTAATCTAGGTAAGAAGCAAGTTGAGACCAATTTTATAGCAGCAAAAGGTCAAAATCAAAAGCAGATGAGTTTATAGCCACTTTAAAAATTTCAAGATTTTGACCTCAAACTTGGATTATGCGCTCATCCACATAAACCAGAACATTCTTGAGCACAGAATTACAGTTCACACCCAAGTAGAACCATAAACACCAAAACTACATTGCAGTTCAAATTCAGAGATTGAATTGTCGGTCAAGGTCAATTGAACATTATATCTGCCATGGGCTTCTTCACATTAGCATATATCTACAAAACGCTTTACATTTTAAAGATTGCAGTACATCACTGCTTACTTTTAACAAGATTTTGACAAGCCCAGATGACCAATCAATGTCTTACAGCAACAAAACAAGAACACCAGTCAACTGATTTCACATTCACAGTTTTCCGATAAAGAGAGAACCCAAATGTTGTGACGTATGTAATTGAGAGATAAAAAAACCCATGAAGCACTAACTGCCTTGAGTTCTTGGAGGCGACTCTAGTGGCGCGTAAAATCAACAAACGTCACCACTACCTCCCCAAAGAAACTGTGCACTGAAACTAATCATAAAATGCATTTCAGGAAAAACGTGGTTCTGTGTAGGGCTTTAAATTAACCAAATTTATGATGTATCATATTGTTCTATTGTAAATGTGACTGAAAGCCAAAGGTTAAACAAGAGGCTTAAAGTCAATATGTTTAAATAAGGACCATACCTTCATGCTACCCTTACCAGGTTTGTAATAAATAAGGATCATACATAAGGACCATACCTTCAAGCTACCCTTACCAGGTTAGTAATAAATAAGGACCATACCTTCACGCTACCCTTACCAGGTTTGTAATAAATAAGGACCATACCTTCAGGCTACCCTTACCAGGTTTGTAATAAACAAAGATCATACCTTCACGCTACCCTTACTAGGTTTGTAATAAATAAGGATCATACCTTCAGGCTACCCTTACCAGGTTTGTAATAAATAAGGATCATACCTTCACGCCTCCCTTACCAGGTTTGTAATAAATACCTTCACGCTACCCTTACTAGGTTTGTAATAAATAAGGATCATACCTTCACGCTACCCTTACCAAGTTTGTAATAAATACCTTCACGATACCCTTACTAGGTTTGTAATAAATAAGGATCATACCTTCACGTTACCCTTACCAGGTTTGCAATAAATAAGGAAGTAGCTTGTACACTTCATCCTTTAACGCTGAGGTTTCTTCTGCAAGCCATGCACTGAGAACTCGTACTGTGCTATATTCTAACAGCTGACCAATCTAGAAATGGGTAATGAATGAAATGTATTCTGACATCTCAGGAACGAAGATGAATCACATTTTCGAAGTTTGACTTCATACTAACAGGTCTTGACTTGAACGCTTCATGAAATGAAAAGATTGCTGTTTAAAAATGACTATTAGTAAGTGTACCTTGAAATAACAAGCAGTAAAAACACAACATGGCTGTCTCATGAAAGCTGCTCTTACATAAAAGCTGTTTTGGCACAGCAAAAATTACTTCACAAATTGAAAATTTTAAGTGGATATCAACAGGCAAAAGAATTCAGCACAATCAAAGGTGCATTTTTGTGAGAAACCAAAATCCAATATTTACAGTAAGAATGGATCAGTCAGACCAGACAATATTGAAGCAATTTTATTTTAAAAATTTTGTGAAATGAAACTCAATTGCACTTTTTTAATCTTAAACTCAATGAACTCAGCAGGACTTCTTTTCCTACAAGAATAGATCCTGTTACTTACGCTAAACAGCGATCCTCACCTTATGCTCCCTGTTGGCTGATAGATCAGTCAGGAAGTGGATGACAGCATTGAAAGCCCCAACCATGGCTGAATGAAGCTGCTTGAAGCGTTTGTCATCCAGGTTCAGGGTAGGACCTTCAGTCATGTAGTTGATGATGTGTTCTAAGAGTGCATAGCACGTTGTCAGCAAACCTGCTTTGTCATTGATCTGTGAGATAGAAATGGGAGAAATGGAAATGAAAAGCCAGATTTTTAGGAAATACATAGATGAACAAAATAATGCAACACATAATTTGTCTTTAGAATAGTGCAAAATTATTTATTAGTACCTCATCAACGTTTTCTTGCTAATACGTGCTATTAAAAACAATGCTTTAAATAAATGTGAATTATCTCAATTCACGGAGACATTCTTTCAGCTTTTATCAATGAAATTTCACTCAGCTATGTCCGTGCTGTGCTAGAGACTAATGGTCCAAGGGTCTGTCTCATGAAAAGTGACTTAAAGTGACTTCAGACAGAAATTTAGTCGCTCCCTCTTCACTCTTGGGATTTGCATTTTTACCAAACGTAACATCAGGAATGGCTGCATTCCCCTTTGAGACTCAAATTTGCATGTGTTACCCTTCAAGGTAATTAAAGACCCTAAAGTACCTGTTCATGTGAGCAGTTCTCCAGTGTCATCCTGATCTCTATACATGTTAAGTGAACAAGAAGTAACAGGAATTTACGACCGTCTTCAACAGGCAGTTGATCATTACCCATAATCCAACGTAGACCCAGGCACTCTATCATTGCTGAGGCTAAGTGTAGGGCACTGCTCCTTTGTTCGGCACCTAGACACAAACAGTGGCACCACATAATGGCTGTTTTGTGAACTAATCAAATACAACACTTTTACAATAAACTTTACCAAAATCATAGAAAATAACTGGCCAAAATTTCAAGTTATTTGAAACAGGGCTTGGAACGACCAATGACAAAAAAGAGGAAACATTTTCAGGTGACGTATTGTTCCACAAATAGGCTTGTGTGATAGAAATATTTTTGTGTTGTGCAGATTAGAAATAAACATTTTTGAAGGAGTAAAGTCAAAATAATGATAAAAAAGAGAAGAAAAAAGAGGAAACTGGAAATCAAATAAGAGGAAATCGAAACCAAAAATGAGGAAACCCTCTTAAAAGGGGAAAATTACAAGCTTTGTTGAAATAATAACATCATGCATACTTTGTATTACAAATGAGACTGACCTACTCTGCTCTGTAGTATATCTCTGACACCTTTGAGAACAAATTGGCTCCATTCCGGTAAAACCTGACCAAATCGCAACTGTAAATAGCACAGTAACAACAAGACTAATAACAACATCAAAATTTAACAAAAAATATAATTGTACGCTGTACCAGACGTGCGCAGGCCGCACCTGTGTGCCCATTGCACTGATCACATGGAATCAGTTTTATGCTTTAATATACAGACAAAACCAAGCCGAGAAGTAGAAACCTGACTCAAGGGTCTAGCAGTATGGCCCAGTGGGACTCGAACTCACGATCTTGAGTAAAGAAAGCAGACAGGCCACACTGGCTCCTGCTTAATGATTAGCAGAAGTAATAAAAAGAACGGTAACTTACATCACACATGTGAAACACTTTGTGATCTAAAACCAATATCACTGACATACGATGTATTTAATATTTGGATTCACTGACAGACTGGGAGATACAAAACAGTGTTACAACTTTACTAAACAAAGTTGAGCCTGAAAGACATTAATATGAAATGAACCATTGAAAATACGACAGTGTTAACCGTATTTACACAGGAGACAGCTGTCACAGATCAACTAACATGGAACAGTTGATCTGGTGCAAGTGCGTGTGTGTGTGTGCATGTGTACGTGTGTTTGTGTGTAAGCACGGCTGACATGGAGCAAGTTGACACTACGGTGACCATTTTTGACACCAGTTTGAAAGGTAGAGTGAGTTGCACTCGATCACTTGCTCCAGTTTCAATGAAACGTCTAAACACAACGGGGCATGGCAGAAAGGGATCATCTTTCAATATGCTTGAGCAACAGGATATATACATAAGTGATCCGCTGGTATTCCACGTGGTTTGGATGCTCGCTGTTGTTCATACGAGCATACACAGACAGTCTCCATGTAAATGACTCCTGTTGATCCAGCTAGCTATCTAATGTCATGTAAATGCGTCTAAAGTGGAGCAAGTCGCGCTGTGACAACTGTGACAGCTATGAAGTGAAACAATTTCAACTTACCCCAGTAAGAGATACGCACAAGGTTGCCAGTAAATCACACACTTTGAACTTTCCTAAGTCCTGAAATAACATTTAGAACAGGAAACGCTTAATAAATGGAAAGCAACGTATGATTCAGTAGTTAAATATTTGAAATAGGTATCAACTTGTAACTAGTTTGTCAGTAGATGAGTAGTTAGTTACTAGTTCACTCGTAAAGCAAAAGGAACAGCTAATTCAAAAAGTCGAGTAACTATTGATATTCCTACATATTGTGATATCACAAATATTTCAATGTAACTCTTCTTATCATTTGACTATAAAAAATTGACCTATCGCCAGGATTTTGAATGACTGCTTAACTGACCAATCAGAATGCAGCATTTTTGACACACCTTCGTTTCCAAGCTGCCACTTTACATGACTTCTCTCACAGGAGCGAAACTTGCAATAGGTCAATTACCACGAATCATTGAAATGTTCTTTAACGCAATAGAATGCGTTAATCTGTAGTAAACAACACAAACTGATATTTCCATGGTGTGATACTCAACCTGAGATTCTGCAAACTGCTTGGCATACTTTATGAGGACATTATCAACTGATGTCAAGTATCCCTGCCAGGTGGCGCTGCCGCAGTGAAGGAGAAGCATCAATAGAACCTGGAGGGCATTTTCATGGCCTACAACAAAGAAGGCAAAATTCTTGATTGGAGTTCACATTTGGTTGTCAGAAAAAATAACGCACTCAAGATCAACAGAGAAAGGGAAAAATAGTTAAACTTACGTAAAATACTGGACATGCATTAGCAGAAAATGCAACATATGACTAATGAACTATGTTAACTAACTCATTAAAACAACTGTATATGGGTTATAAGAACTGAAGAGCATCATATAAATGAGCAGGTGGATGGGAACACAATATGAGCTTTGATAAAACTGTGACAAAAACACATTCAAACTTGAAATCTTTGTCTTAGTATAAGAATGGTAGTTTAGTATAACATGCAGAGCACCCCACGTCAATGGCACATTAAAATTAGCAGAAGCACACTGGGATTGACGACTTGTGAATTAAACTTATGTCGGCATTGATTACTTATTTTGTTTCAGAACTTTACTACTGAATATTACCATAATGTTCATGAGCAATGGTTTGACTTAGCACCAGTGTTGTTTTGTTGTTCAGGAGGGCTTGTCTGCCTTCTGGCTCATTGGCTAGAGCTAACATACATTGGAAGGTATCATCTATAAGGTGACAGTCAGTGTCGTCACATGGTTCATCTTCTGATGATGGACTGCAATAAAAATAAATATAAAAACTATGTCACATTTTGCAAATATCAGCATACTCTACATAAATGATGACAAACTACTTGTTTTCATAATAAATAGTTTTCGCTAATTCTCCACCTTTAACGCTTCATTCTTCTGTGTCTTGGAAACAGTGATAATCACAGGAATATTACAATTAGAAATGATTATTAATACTACTCATTATAAACCAATTGAAAACTAAACAGCTAATAAGCAAATCAAACTTTTCATAATAGTCTCACTACAGGGTTGAACCGCCAGATAGACAGGGGTCTCAGAGTCAATCAAGATGATTTATGTTCCAGCATATGCACACTTCAACTACTGGATTAACTAACAGTTTGCACTTTGAGACATTTAGAAAAAATCTCACCTGGGATCTACACAGATAATTTCTTTGAATACGGGGATAAACGACAATAGTTCTGGATGAACCACCAAGTTGGGATCTGTACAGAAGCAGGCTAATATAGTTGAGGCTATGGACCTGTACGTGTTGGGTGGACAGCCTTCGGGTGCTTGTCCTGAAAATAAAGAACTATTATTTGGCGAGGAAAGCGAATCAGGTAATGCTTTTCCGTTGCTATTTCTCTAAAAATTGCCAACAATTGGCAGAGAGGCAATGAAACCCGATTGTCACAATACAAGCCTTATGACCCACAGGAATAGATAGGATTTTTAAATCCTATTTATCATAGCTATGAGCCATAAATTATCATAATGCCTTCATGAAAAGAATTTGTGCAGTCATGTGTTAAAACACGATCATCAAAATTTGTATTGTGTGCAAACTCTGTTCGTGAACGATGATCAGGTGATCACTTCACGACAGCTACAAAATGTTCCACACTAGAATTTATTGCCTTTTTACAATACTGGTGATGTGGGGATAATATGAACTCTGAACATTTGGTAGATTGCTGACAGTCAAGATATTACAAAATCAGTCTCCATAAGCTATAAACATAGCATGACACAAAGAAAAGGTCTGGTCCCTTACTAGACTGGATGAGTCTCTTGAGAAATTTAAAGCCAATGGCATCAAATATTTGCTTCCTTGTTTCTGCAGAGCAATCTTCTGACTTCACTACTTTAGTTACCTGTGAGAGAAGAGAACACACATTAATTATAAAAATCTTTGTCTTGAACCTACAGATAACACTATGAATCAAGTTCTGCTTAGTAAAAATCACTTCACAGATAGACTACCTCAAAAATGGAAAGAAACTGGACATCTGGCTAAATGTCACTTTACAACACATGAAACAGTCATGTTGCTTTTTGTCTTGATCTGCTTACATGAGGTCGTGACTTGAAAGCTTGATGTCACAGTCCAATGGTTGTGGGTTCAATTTCAAAGTGACACAAACTGCTGTACTCTCTCTGATTCACAAGAAGACATTAATCCATCTTAATTGAAAGGCAAGCAAATGAAAAATTTGTTTTTTGAGTAACCAGTAGTTCATTCACAACTGCCCTTGTATAAGAGCTCGAGGTTTTGGGCTGTGTTTTTTCTTGACCTTAATACCTGCGGGGATTAAAATTCCTGTAACAACTCCAACGCTGCTCGCGCCCAGAGATATGATATCATATCCCCTGGCGAGGGTAGTGTAAAAATGGCCAGTTGCCAATTTGGGCAACTGAATGCAGGAATGCTCGAAAAGTTTGATTGCAGGCCATTTGTTCAAGTTGGTAGGAATTAAAGACATCAACGGCCTTCTAAGTTCTCCCTCTATGCGCAAATGGAACTATAGCAAGATGACTTTGATGGTTTCATCAGTGTGAGGTATAATTTGCCGAAAAGCGTCCGGCCCATGAAGGGCCAATGGGATGGCCACACTCTCTTCACTGCCAGTCTTGAGACAGTCAGTGGCACAGGCTTTGCATAAGTTGGTAAAAAATTCAAAACTAGTTCAAAGAGTGAGTAGAGATATTGCAAAACGGAGCCACACAACAACTTCTACATGTCTTGTGAACACGTGGATGCTGCCATTGTCATACTAGGTTAAAATTAAAAGAAAGTTATGATGGCACTGTCTCTGCAGTCATGCCGATAGTCGGCAGCACAAACGGGGCACCTGTCTAACTTAAGAATGAACGAGTTTTACTCTTTTTACCGCAAAGGAAAAATAGGACGTGACAGCAATCATCACTGAGATTCTCATATATAAATTCTCCTGGCTTACAAGTAACAGCGCCGCAAATCTTTCATTGTCTGATTCNTGTTAACCAAATAGGAATATTTGCCGTTATGTTTAAAAGTTGAGAGATGATGTGGTGTATTGGTTCCTCCAGCTTAGGTTTTTCAATAGTCCTACGTTATATGGGATTGGTTGTCACTGAGGAGTTCTCTCATGGGCAATGTGGTAGAAATAAGACACTTGTGTCTTCATTCAGTTGTTTTCTAGAGGGCAAAACCAGTGAATTTAGCAACATAGGCTACCATAAATCTGAGCAGGCCTTTATGCAGCTTACGTCCTGGGCGTCCATTTGGACGCCCAAGCACTAATATGGAAGCCCTGGCAAGGACGCCCAATGTATCATTTGGACGCCCACTATCAATAGGAACCTTTCAAGTTTGGACACAAACATTGTAATGATCACTAGGAAGCCTATAAAGACTCACAGTGGTGGCTCTTTTTTCAAAGCAGGAAGAAATATACAATGTATATACAATGTTGCTATGCTCACACTTGGTTGATAGCATTGTAAAAGTCTTGGTCTGCACGTTTTTTTAGTAAAAATGCTCACTACAGAAAGCTGTTTTGTAAACTTAGATGTAAAAAATAATCTGCGTGTTTGGGGGGATTGCTGGTGGTGGGGGGTTACGCGTCGGAATCATGGACGCCCTGGAATATTGGGAACCCCATTTTGGACACCCTATTTTCGAAATCCTGGATAAAGGCCTGTACTGGACTGCTGTGGTCCTTTTTCTTCGTCCTAGTTTTGAAAATCTCTGCATGAAAGTGGTTTGCAAAATATTGGACCTTCAACAGAGTCTTTCACTATTTTCTGTGGACTGATTCAGACCAGGACAGTCCGCGAATGCAGCTGTTCTCTTTGTAAACACTCCAGGTTATGCTGAAATAAGTATATACCATACTAGCTTCTTTTATGATTAATGTAGATTATAGCATGTACACATGTACCTATTATAGTTTATGCTTAGACCCTAGTCTATACTTTAGTGATTACGATAACTTAACTTTTATTTACAATTATATCTCTGTGTTATTCTCCACTTTTAGCTTAAGTTTCATTTTCTTCATGCTTCTGTTAAATTTAATGTCATAGAAGTAGCCCAATGGGCTAATGTTAATCTGTTCTTCGAAAGACGTTAAATAAAGCTTCTTGATTCTTGTGTCTTGAAAATAGACTTTTGTGCTGCATTTAAAGCTGAGAAACCTGTACAATATCATTCATGGTCTGAATTGCAGTTAAAGGCGAAGGCAACCTATTTACATGTCATTTTTAGCAAAAATAAAGTTTGTTGATTATACCAAACATATTTTCCACTTAATTACAGCTTTTCGTAATTTGATTAATTATTTGTTTTCTACTCCGGAAGTGATGTTTTAGGAGGCAAGGATTTCGCCCCAATTTCTTTTCCCGTAGTCTGACTATATGAGCGTTGACGAGTCTGTCATAGATCTACCTCGGTTGTCATATAAGTTCAGTCGTCGTTTGCTTTTGTTTACGAGTCAGTCAACATGCCACACTGTTGCTGCCTGCCGGGATGTACTCATTATGGCCCAAAGCCTGTAAGCAGCCCTGCTGTGATATTGAGTAGTGGGAGTGAATACAGGCTCCGTTCGACACCCAGTGACGAGGACAGTTCGTGGTTCAATGAACAGATTGGTGAGCCAAACTTTGATAAGTTTATTCTAGACTTGTCTAAAGTATTGGAGCTATTTAGAAGGTGCCAGGTGTGTGGCAAGGGTGTCACACGGCGGGGTGTAAGCAGTTTGTGTGCTCAAGTCACTGTGAGTGTGTCGCGGACACTCGGGCAAGTGGGACAGTTGTTCCTCTGTCCGTGGGACGATAATGAGTACATCCCGGTACACAGCACCAATGTGGCATGTTGACTGACTCGTAAACAAAAGCCCACGATGACTGAACTTATCAAAACCGCGAGATAGAACAATGACTGATTGGGCAGCTCTCACAGTCAGACTATACGAAAAGAAATAGGCGGGAAATTCTTGCCTCCCAAAACGTCACCTCCGGAGTTGAAAACGAATTATTAATCGAATTACGAAAAGCTGTAATTCAGGGGAAAATATGTCTGGGATAACCAACGAACCTTACTTTTGCTAAAAAAGATAATGAAAAAAGGTTGCCTTCGCCTTTAAACAGTAGAGATGGTGGAACTCCTATATACATACACCGGAAGCTTTTTGGTAAATTAAGCCTCACACTGACTAAAACATCAAAATCATGTTCTTTTAAGTACATTTTGCACTGCCGATGTCTCTAATTTCTTTCAACTTGAACAAATATTCCGTTATCAAGGTTTTTCTTTGAACAGTCCTTCAGTTGAATTCCCAAAATCGGTAACTGGCCATTTTTACTCTGTGCGCACTTCTATTTATACTGTGCCTGCTTGGTGATAATACATCATATCCCCTGGCATGCGTACCTCTAAAAATGGAGCCAGGGTAGCCAGTGCCTAAGAAATCTAGGCTGTGATATTCCTCCTGTAAAACCTACCCATTTTAAAATACAAATAATAACTACAAATGAAACATGCATATGTACGCAATCTCTTATGATTATACATATCAACAATAACAATGTAGGCAACACAATTTGAACAATGTCCAAAAAATTGTATAGAATTTCGCTCAAGCTTTTCTTGGCGAATGGCACTTTGAAGACGTGAAATCATACATGTTCACGTGTCCAAAGTCCCAGGGTATACAAATCTTACAAGTTTCTCTGGTTGATGGCATGTCAGCAACGGAGAAATGTGCCACACTTGTTATGTTGCAATCCTATAACCAGGTAATTTACGTAAAGCCTTTCAAACAGGTTTGATGCATTTTTGTGTCACCTATCGCTTTTCAAGCCCGTTTTTGGCGTCCACCTCTCTATCCACCAAACTGCTCAAAGGATCATTGCGAAACTTGTCTGCTGTATTTCTGATGTGAAGACCACGTCTGAAATTGATTTTCGGGAAAGTTCGATGATTTTTGCGCCCCCTGAAGGTCTACCTCTCTGTCTCCTTCACCCTTGAAGGGAGCTCTGGGAAATTTGGCAGATATGTTCCTATGGAGCTGACAGCGTATTTTGACAACTGGTAGACCAATCCAACAACCGCTATGCCCCTTTTTGGCAATTTTATTTTTTTATATTTGGCATTGTATCTTTAGAGTTCATGGATGGAGTTTTGAGGAATTTGACAAATACTAGTAGGTTCCCATTGAGGAGGCAGTGACACTATTCCATTTCGGTATTGATTCGATGTATTTTTGCACCACCTAGTTGACAAAAATGTCAAGTCTGTTTTTCACATCCCTCTTGTTATTCGCTTAACCACTTATAAGAGGCATTATCTGAAAAAACCTGCAAAATCGTAAAATGTTGGCGGAAGCAAGTTAAAATTCATTGATTTTGACAACGTTGTTTTACTAAGGATAAGAAAGAATAAAGGAAAAACTAACGTAACGGAACCCTAAAAATGTTTTTGTATGAATTTCAGCACATCCAATATCCCCATGTATTCCTTAGTATGTTATTTCAAAAGGCTTTTCTTAAGTGTGGTTCCAAACTATTTTGAGCGGTGTATTTGCCTACACTAAACTAAGATGACAGAAAAATATTTCACCGTCGAAATTGTGGGAACTTTTAGAAATTTTCTGTGAAATGCCACTTAATACACATTTTGCTAATTCTATGAGGCTCTCTTGCATTGGAGGTAAAATTGCAGAGTTCATCAGAACGAGGAGACTCGTTCGCGTCTGTGATATACAGCGATTTTCTTCGAAATTTGACTCTATTTATGTATGGATACCTGGTTTTTATTTAATAATTAGCAAAATTCTGTTAAATTGTTGTATTTACTTTGCGTGGAAGTGATTATTGTCTATAGAATAGTACCAGGCAGTTTTGAATTAAATTAGCTATCATAAACAGCTGACCCCAGCAGAACAGACTTCCTAGCCGGATGGGTGAGCCCTTGATTTTGTATTGGTTTGAGATCCAGTTCCTACCACTGAATAACGGACATTATTCAGTGGAGTAACTGTTTCTGAATTTTAGCAAATAGCTTCCTATTTGAGAGATGAGGACAACTTTCCGGACATGTTCTGCTTCATCTTTGGGCCATTTTTATAATTATTAATAAACACTTCTAGAAGCAAATCATCTGCAGTACTGTCTTGGGTGCATTCCAACAATCCATGCTACTCTTGTTATGTGTGTAATACGTCATCAGTTCCTAAATGTGTATCTTTGTATAGGAAAGATCTAGAGGATATTTCCCACTTGTACTGGTGTTGTAAATGAGTGTCCTTACGACTTTCACTGTTTCAGTGGTTAAATCAAAATCCAATTGACCCTTCGCAAACTGAAACAGGCCTCAAATTCTGCGTCTATTTCTAGTACTCTTCATTAAAGTTAATTGAATACAAGTTGACTTAGCTTTGTAATGGAATTCAAATTTCAGCTTATGATTGAAAAATATGCTCCTACCTTTGCTCAAGTGTTTCATATTGTAGACACATGTGTCTTGTTTTTTATGGGTACATCTGCACTTGTAATGAAGCTAATGGCTTGACATCGTGGACCCTGGTTCCTTCAAGTGAAGTTGTAGTTATGTCAGGACTTCTGCATGTTTAGTTGTAATACTTTTGGTCTTTTTACTGGTATTATAAATTGCTTGTGGGCCGATGAAATGAAAATAATTAATGCTGTACAAGTTAGTCAAACATTTAGGATTATCATATGTTCAGTGAAGAGTCCTTATAGATTTGGAGTATTTGGCCTTTGCATGTATTACAGTACTTGGACCAGGCAATCGGTCTTTGCTGGCAAGGTATAGCACAACATCGGAACTTTTAACATGGTGAGGATGTTTTTAGGTGAATGAATTCTCATTAGTTCGCATTAGAGATTCAAATGCTGTTTACTGTTTTGGGTAATATTTAAATCATCAAAATGGTATTTGAAGTAGTACTTTTAGTCATCATCTTTACATTTGTGAGATTTAGTCCTTCAGCCATAACTGCATGAAGTTGACCACTGAAGTATAGAGATCGAGGTAATACAAATCTTGATTTTTGGTCGTAGCATGAGCTCATGTCAGAGCAGTTTAACTATTTTTATCTTTAAGTACCAGGAAGCCATGCGAAGTGAATTTAAGCAACCGATAGTTTATAGCAGATATTCAAGAGTGTAGACGTACACTTTTAAACATCCCAGATGATAGTGAAGCAGATACTGAATTTTCTGGAAACATAACCCATGTAGCTAACTAAAATTTTTTGATTTTAATGTCAAGTAATATCCCCCCAGAAATATTCTACACTCTGCAGATTTGTAGCATGTTAAATTTACATGTAGGCCCAAAGGCACATTTGATTGTGATTGTGAGACTAATTTTGAAACCTGTCTCTTACTAACTTCGAGTTGACCCACCCACCTCAATATCAGGCAGTCTCGAAACTTTTTTCAAAAGTAGCTGGTATTACCTGAACCAATTGTCAAACACTAAGGCTAGCTAATAACATAAGAATTTCCTGAAACCTAGATCAATAGGGCATGAAAATATTTACTTTGTTTATCTGATTGTGGAGTTCTTTCTCAATACAATCTGCCCATACCCTCAACACCCTGTGGTTCACCATTGCCTTGCGGCAGCTGTACTGGTACTGGTGTGCATGTGCTCTGGTGCAAATCAGTTTGACCTGGCCTCTTTTCAAGGTAGTCAGCAGCTTCATCGCGGAGTTTTGTCGCAGTTGACATGAACGGCTGTTTCAGCTCATCCACACATGCCTGGATATAACTTGGTTAGAGCTGAGGGTATAGAGAGGTACTTCATTACCATGCACTGTCCCAATGCATGCTAGCCAGCTGATCAGATGGCGATAATTTTAGATGAAAAAAATTAATGCAGTTTATACCAGGTGTACAAGTTAAATTTGTGCCTTAAGAATGGACAATTTGTTTGCAGATCTTCTGCGGTTAAATCAATTAGTGTATACGCACATATAATCCATGGGCCTAAGGTGCCGATTTGTACAACATGACCTGAGGAGTACAGTGTCAATCTCTGCTGTGAGTGAAACTGGCCATGACAAAACGGTGCACATTTAAAAAAAAATAATTTCAGGCTGTCTGGTACACATGGTATGACACGTGTGCACGCAGCGCATGTGGGCCTATTGCACTAATCACCTGGAGCCTTTTTTATGCTTTATTAATATATCTGAGGAGCTAGAAACCTGACTCAAGGTTTTAGCAGTGTGACCCAGTGAGACTTGAACTCACGACCTCGAGTAAAGAAAGCGGGCACCTATAACACTAGGCCACACTGCATTTACATGGGATATTCATTTTGACACTAATTATCAATAATATGGACAAAAATTGCAAGAATATAAATGCCCATTGTAAGACATGCACATAATTATGTAACGGATAGACATTTACACTTAAGTGAAACTCAGGCAGATGCGCTCATATGTAAAACTTGTGTAAAAGCTTCACTGTTTTGAATGGGCCTTACATGCTCTTACTAGGATAGAAAATGTTACTATTTAGTGCAATTACTAGTAGACAGTGACTGGTTAGTAGGGCCTGATGTTTAGTCATCCTGGTATTTCTTTTCATACCCAACATTACCTGTTCTTACCTAATGTGTTTTTGTCTCTGAGCAGACAGTTTCAAACTGACCTGAATGACTCACACAAGGTATTTCCTTTCAAGTACCAACAAAGGGTTGTTAACAGTTGGATGGTTTGCACAGCTTGTTGTGGACAGCAAAGGAACTTAATCTGATATGCCTACCAGGTGAATGGGCCTGATAAGTTAATAGTCATGCAGTTCAATTATTAGTTCTAGGATAACTTATAGAAATATTGCCTGTTGTACCTCAGATTTTACTTGTGAGCGTCCATGGCCTCCTCGTACCAAATTCTCTCTCAGAATGTCCGGGGCCCAATTCAACATCTTGTTGAAATGGAGTGGGTACTGACAATAATGGGTATCTCTTGTTGAGTGAAACTCAAGCCACGGGATTCTCAATATTCTGATTAAATCGTTCAATACTTAAAACTGGTTATTTCTCTATGGTGTTTAAAAACCTACTGAGAACTAATTTGGTGTGACAGGGCGTGTGCTTTTCATGAAAATGCCGCCATTTCATTCTAATACAGCAGGTATTGAATGATTTATTTTTGTTATTTTTGTTTGTTAGCTTTTTGTTATAATGATTTCATCTCAGTTATCATGTCTGAACTTTGACCTAATGAATACATTGTCAGTGTGTCAGACCCTTGTCTGATTTATGTTTACTTGCATTTAAAATTGTTTTCAAAAAAAATTGTGGTACAATAAGCCCCAACAACTTTTGAAATTACGTAAAAAAGATTAGATTTAATAGTTTTTGTGACCTTGAAGTTGTGTAATGTTAGAGGGGGAGAAAAAACGAAGTTATGTAGCTAGCACTTTGACGCAGCATTGTTTTCTGGACGCCTCTTGATTTATGTAAGTCAGGTTGGAGTGAATGTATGGTGATTGTTGACCTTTCATTTGGCACTGAAGATAATTGTTACCTTTGGCCTGAAGTACTTGATGTTGAGGTCACCTGCAAATCAGAGTATATTTCATGAAATCAAAGACCAGATACTGTGATTTCTCTTTAAAATGTTTTGTCTGACAATTATGAATTGACATTAACGACGGAAACATGATTTTCGGAGATTAGCCTCAGTGTGGAATTGACTCTGAGTGCTCTCCTGCAGTCACAGTAAAAAACTCTGCTGGCCTAGCTAAACTGCACTTTACAAATGGTGGAGTATTTTAAGGGTAAAGTCACCAGTCTTGGTTTCTGTGAATGGTTGACTACTACAAGAATCGGCAAGTTGCAATAAAGTCACAAAAATACAATTTTTGTATTTTATAGCTGACTCGGGTCAAGTCTAATAAAGTCCAGAAGTCCATCCCTTCCCAACAATCATGCCAAAAATTTTCAATGGTCAAATGAATGTTTTATGGTAATATGTAAAATAGCTCTACCGTTTGGTACCACAGTTTAAGTTCTTAGATTTTTTTTTCAAGTGGAGTCCTTGTTGGTATAATTTTCATCTCGGGCTGTTGTCTTATATTTTTACTAACATTGTGTTTTGTTCTGTGTTTACAATTTTCTTTTTGTTAAATCAATTTCGTGTACCTGCACTACCAACAACCAACTCAACACATTTCTGATTTTACCTGTAGGTTTTACTCGGGTATAAAGAAGGGGTGGTGAGTGTTTTCTGTAGCTTGTGTAAATATATATTCAATACTGGACAAGGAAATGAAATGAGTCAGCTTCAGAAGTTAACATATCTACTTAATAATCTCTCTCAATATTCCCCCCTTATTTGGCATTCAATTTGCTTGTGGGTTATAATGAAGTTACCTTATTTTCTAAGAAAATCGGTAGTAAGCGCAATTTTCTAAGAAAATCTGTGGTAGTGCACTCTGGAAAATAATCAAAATCTTGAGGTAATCTTTTGGCCTCGGCCATTTTTGTACCCCTGAAAAGACCTTTTAACATGTCTTTACACCTATATGGGCCAAGGAACATATTTTAGAAAGAAACCCAATTAACCCGTAGTGGATTCTGGGTAGACATTGAGTTGACACATGCTCGTATACTTGCAATCGAACTTGAAATTATTGATACATTTTCGGTATCATCCAATGTAAGCTATACATCAAGTGCAGAATTACAGAATCTGATCTTGCATTTGTGCAAAAGTAGAATATAAATTATCAAAATTAAGTTTGAGTCCGATTTGTTGTACGGAGGTTAGACCACATGTTCAGGTTGTACATTGCAAGCTTTGATATAGGTGAAGTTTTCTGTGGGTTGATATAGGTTCTCATTTAAAATAGGAAACTGTGTCAAAATTAAGGATGTGTGAATATGTTTGTCTAGCTATGTGTGTTGCACACACAAAATGTCTTTTGTTGTACGGTATTTATTAGGTGATCTAGCCCACAATTGCTGCTACAAAAAAAGCGTACAAATACTCTATTGAACCATTCTCATTTCATGGTCATTGCTGAAAGAGTATTGAAAGTTGAAATGACTATGGCATGCTTACAGTTCAGGAGCGTTGGGCAGATAACTTTCCGTGTGTGATTACTCAATGAAATCTGTTGCCAGATCCTTATATTTCGCCAAATATCTACTAAACAGTAGATTTTAACGCAGTAAAATTATATATGTATTCTGAAAGTAGAAAGACCATAGAATTTGATTTCTGACTTTTTACTCATCCGTCATAACTGGGTCACATAGTGTTGACAATGTTTTTTATTAAAATTTTGCAAAAAGGGAAGTTACGTTGATAGCAAAATGCAATCTGTAACATGAGCAAATTTTATTTCATGAAATATTCAAGATGAGGTCCCAGAAACGCTGTCTTAGTTTTCTAGATTGCCATTTTGTTTTTGTTTTATGCAACTTTTGACTTTTTTCATAAAAACCATGAAGTCCAATTTTTGATAGTCCTTTATGCGAAAGTGAACTTTTTGAAAATAATTCCTAATAACGTTTTAGAGATCGATTCATTAACCATGATATTTGAAAGGTTTTTTTGAATCCGATATGCCTTTTGTGAGATATAATGTTCTTAGGCTGCCAAATTTCGAAGTTTCCTAATTGCTCCTACATATCTTGATGGCCCTTTCATACTAACTTAAGACTCTGGTATGAGAGGTGAATCTTTGTAAACTCAGCAATGTTTGTTCACACCAAATTGTGTATTTTACATCATCAAAGTAAATGGTACCTGAAGCTGTCGAAGTTGTCTCAAGGTAGCATTTGAGGTAGCCTAACATATGGCATTTTTTTCCCTTGAGGGTTCATTTTTTCATGTGACAATTAGGTAACATTGTCTGATGATTAACATAAAACTTATTTCTGATTCGACTGGTGATTATATGAACAAAATGTTAGGGGTGACACTGCCCTTTATTGACTATAACAGTGGCCCCTGGCGTTAACTTTGATGAGACTGAAGTTGACCGCTCCCTACCGCACCGCAGTATAGATGTTCGACTGTCAAATCCACCTGTTTACTGCAAAGTTAACTGGCGCAGTTAACTTCTATTCAGGACTGAAGTTAACTGTTCATACTTACCACAACTCCTTAAAAGCTCCACTGTCAACATTGAAGTATGAAAGGGTCTATGAAGTATTTGACTGCAGAGCTGTGACTTTTTCTAACTGGTGATGTTTACAACGTCTCACACTTTTCAGGAATAGTCAAGCCCACTGATACTTAAGTGGTCCTCAGAAGATTGTGCTTGAATAGAGCGTTTACCATAAGCCATTTTAAATAACACTTTTTGTCCTGGAGAAAAATAAGTGACTTTTTAGTGCTGTAGTTTTGATATAACAATATTAGCTGGATTAATAACACCTAATTTATGTAGAGAACAATAATCATGGTTTGACAGTTGTAACGAAATGTTAATGGTTATATAATTCTGGAAATTAATGGCTGCTTATACAGTCACTCAACTTTTAGTTGAACTTTGGTGTTGACATAAGCCAATGATGGGCTCACTGATGGAATGCTGCACATCCTATCTGTTGTCTATCAGTTGAACAATACATAATTTACAATAGACCTTTGCTAGTATTATCTGTCCTGTGATGTCCATCTCATCAAGGTATGCCATAAGGTTTGAGGGCTTAGACTAGATTTCGCATCTTAAAGACAGTGCCTGATCAGTAGGGTAAATCTTTCATGTATTCTGTGATAAAAATGACATGCAGTCTATCATATTTTTGGCGTGCTAAAAGATTATATGATCACGTCTTTAACAAATAGGGTCATTCGATGATTAATTTTAGGTTTAGCCAAGTTTAGCTTTGACGCAGTCCTGCGATGTGTCAGATTAGAACTTGAAAACTTCAGTGTTATCATTTCAGTGCTTAAACTTAGTTGTCCAGGAATTGTTAGATCAAGTCATTCGCTTGTAGTGCATCAACTTAGAAAATCTATATGCTGTGCCAGTGATGATTCATTGATTTAGTGCTTACGTGTTGACTATTTTCTACATTTAAACGTCATTAAATGCTGTTAAGAAACACTTTGATTTCGGCCACTTTCCATTAATAAATTTGTCTTGGTCTTGTTCTGTTCTACTCAGTTCCGAAGTGGTTTGGGTTCGCGTGGCTTGAAATTTCGTGAGCGTTAAGTCTGAATGAAATTATCAATCTGAATGAAATGTCAGGTCATTTGAACCTCTGAAACCGCCCCCTGATGACTAAGGAACAAATTCAAACCAGTTTATGACGGTAAGTGGTCTAAATCAAAATTTGTTTTTTGTGATGGAAGATGAGTGCGTGGCCTCTTTACGTGAATGTATTTGACGTCGCAATGTTCTTGTTGTGCGCAGCGATACGTCATCTGGAATTCCATTAAAAGTGGAAGTTTAGAAGCCCTCCTTGAAATTGAAACTGAGTGAACAGCATTTGTCATCTGTTCAGAAATCTAAGTGCGAATTTGTTTAAAGTTAAAATGCATTTTGCTCTGTTCATGTGGTTAAAATGGAATTTGAATTACTGCTGCTAAGCCTGGTAATGTCTGTCACTTTGGTAGTATTCGATTTCTGACCGATGTTATTGTCGTGAAAGGCATAATTTGATTTTCTGAATTTAAGGCGAAATGAAGCTTTAAGTTTCAGTTGCCTGACAAATGCGGTCTCTCTTTTTGCTCAGTTTTGTGAACAGATGGGCTAAAATATCTTTTTTCTGTCAGCTGTATAGGTATTGTACTGTGTTGATTTACAATTATTATTATTGTTGTAGGCGGCCCTACTCTGCATCATGTCACTGACTGTCAGACAGTGGCTAAGTAGCATCAATCTGGAGCAGTATCTGGGCCAGTTCACTGATAGAGGCATCACCACAGCCATCCAGTGCTCTGTGTTGCAAGAGTCTGACCTTGTCGACTTAGGGGTCAACTTGCCAGGTCACCGTAGGCGTATTCTTACACATCTTCCTGATGTCGACGGGGATATCTATGAGAACATCACTGCAAGCCAGCCGCCTGTGAGTGGCGATGGGAGTCTACCTTCTGGGGACACACCACCCAAACTTCCCGTGAAAACAAGGACTTCTGATCCAATAACCAGTCTGTCCCAGACTCCCAACAATGGTAAATCGGTATCTGGAAAAAGACCGGTACCAAGACCCAGAAAGTCATCAAAGAAAGTTCCTGACGTTGGTGTCATGACAGTGCCAGCCGTGCAGATGCCTACTATAGAAGATGATGTGTCTGGGTCTATTAGTGTTGTACCATCAGAATCATCTGAGGGACCTCCTCATGAAACAATGGACAAATCATCTGCTTGTGCAGTGCTATCTTCTAGTGGTACAGATGAAATGACCAATGTTGCGGCTAGTAAGCTCATGCCTGTACCTTCCGTGAAACCGAGGCAGAAAGCTAGGCCGATTCCATCGCCGAGGAAGGGAGACCATTCACCAGCAGAAAAAAGTTTTTCGGGTAGTGGGTCCACCTGCAGTTCTGACCCAGATTTGACAGCAGGGCACATGAATACCTCGTGTGACATAAAGGAGCATTCTTTGAATAAGGAGACCCCTGTTGGTAGCCTGCAAACTACTCTGAGCTATGAAAATTTGTTCAGTGAACTCAGTCTTCTAGAGAAAGAACTTGACGCCAGTAAAACGCAGCCTTTATCCTCACACACAGTGTTGTCTAGTGAGTCAAGTGATCAGTTGCCAGTTGTGAACTCTGTTGTGGAAGATGTTCCTTTGACAGAAACCAAAGAATCTGAGAATTCAGATTTGTCTGTTGTGACTGCTGAAACTGACCCTCCTGTACTCAGTGATGACACTTCAGTGATACCAAGTGCTCAGAGGGATAGTGTTCCTGTGGAGCAATCTGATGCTGTTAATTTGGATACCTTGACATCATTTGACGACTCTCTTTTCGACAAGATGGAGAACAATGGAACTGTTGAGGAAGACAAGTCTGCATCACTCACCGATTCTGTTCTTGTTGGAGCGCCCTCTGTGGCAGACAGAATATCCAGATTGTCCCTTGGTTCACAGAGAGATAGTAGGTCAAGTGTTGACTCAATTAGCAAGCTTTACACTAAGGTGAACAAAGCGCCATCTGCGGGAGAAACAGAATGGGTTGCCTCAACTGGCACCGACTCCAGCACTAGTAGGTCAAGCTTAGCAAGTAATCCTGAGGAGTCTCTATACGAGTCCATCTGGGAAGCGAGTGGCAAGGTATCTAGCAAGCAGAGTTTGGAAGAAGCAATCGATAACCGACCGCTGGTTGAACCAACTCTTCGCAAAGACTTGGCGCCGAAATCTGCGATTCCAGAATCAGTAACAGAGCCTTTGAGACTTAGTTTTGCTGGCTTTGATCCCTTTATCACTCACACGGCTGGTATCTCAGTGTATGGTTCAGATGTTGACAGTGCCTTTTTAGAAAAATCAGAAACTGTTGATTCAAAGTTGCTGAGTCTAGATGAGTTTGATCCTCTCTCAAAGAATCCCTTACCATCCCCAGAGTCCATTATATCATTCGACTTGCCAGAACCAAATTTCTCTCCTCCACCTCTTCCAGGGGATGACGGCATACAAATGCCTGATTTTGCTCCACCACCCGTTCCCTCCCCCACGTGCCCTGATGCACCCGCTCCTCCGATACCCATGCCATCACCGTGCCCTCAACATCCGCCCCCACCCCCTCCTGTCCCTGCCCGCATCATTGACGCAAGACCATCATCGGAGCCAATCACAACACCAAAAGACATCATTACTCACCAGCCTCTCCTCAGTCATGACCCTTTTGCCGATTTCTGGCCCTCTCCCAACACGCCACCGAATGAATTGGGGAATGATAACACGTACGACACCCCTCCACCATCCTATCCGCCACCGAGACCAAGCCCTGCTTCATTGGATGACTATGACACACCTCCCCATCCAACAAGTAACGACAGATCTCTCTTTGAGAAACATGGAGATACTACCAGGACTATGGCAGAACCATCAGTCGTGAACAAACATTTGGTCACGCCAGCAGAGACTCCGGATTTCATGCGGCTCTCGGAGATCGTTCCTTTAACGGGCCAGTTCGCAGCAAAGTCTAACGTCTTACAGGACCCATGGGGTTGTGCAGATCAGCTGCCACCCAGACCCACCCGCAAAGCTCCATCACCACCACCACCACTACCGCCACCTAGGGATGTGATTCCATTTGAAAGCTTCAACGACGATCAGACAAGCTTGTACTGCTTAGAGTCAGACGATTGGAAAGGATGTAAGTGGGTTTTAGTTTTGGTTTGGGTTTGCTTGTTCCATCTGGTTATGTTTTATATGCAGAAAGCATGGCTTTTGTACTGGTGCTCCATCTAGTGTTAAATCTCTGACTCAGTCTATTTTACCAGTCATACTGCAGCTCTCAGGGCACTAACTGTGACTGGTCTTGTGAAGCCAACTTATTGAGCTGGGCCTTCAGCAGTAACCAAACTGAAAGTGGTTCCCAATACCAGAAATCGGTCTAAATTGTGTCTGAATAAGGAATAAATTGAGACAAGTTTTTTTATGCACAGGAAGTTGTCTAAATCAACAAAATTATAAATTTTAATTTTTTGACTGCTGGTTAGTATAAGGTAGGTTTAAATTTTCATTATTTTTGTCAAAATTAGACATTTTATTTTAAAGTGACCCGAAATTAGCATACTAGCAAACATATCGGATTTCCCACATTTTTATAATCAATTAGTTTAGTATCGGTTTTATGGTGCTTTATCTGAATGCTAGTCACGACACGGGTGGAAAATTTTTATTCTGACATTAATCGTGGTGTTACAAATCCCCAAACCAGGAACCTGTCACATTATCAATAACATGATGCTGCCCATTGTGTTGAGTGCTGGCCAACAAGTGTTATAGTCTGGATGTCATGGAAGCAGGAAGTGTGCCTTCTGATAAGAGTGGCCGTGCTGTTGCCCCAGAATGTGTGTGAGGTATATTTAGGGTGACATTGTAATGAAGTACTTTGAACACTGGCGTAGCTGCTAGTGCATGCAAGTTAAAAGCAATATACATATTAAGTTAAAAATTCCTCTATTTGGAGACTATTTGCTGTTGAATTGGTTCCACTCGGTGGTTGTTGGAGACTATTTGCTGTTGAGTTGGTTCCACTCGTAGGTTGCGTACCATGTAATTTATTGACGACACATTGTCCAATAGCTTCTACTCACAAATTCATTTGCATCCAATATGCTATCTAAAACCTTATCATTGTCAAACAAAAAGTACAATCATGAACCATGTTGAGTTATCAGATAACCAACAAGAATTATTTGTGAAAAGCTCTTGGTCATGCCCTTCCTCAATAGTACTGCATGAGAAGTACTCCTTTACATGCAGTTTTTATTTATTGGGATGACATTTGTTCTGGTGGCCTTTCCATATTAAAGAATTCTGAGGCATTGGACGGGTTTTGAATGTGAGGACTTGATTCGGATGGTTTCTATTATGGTACTTGTAAATGTTTTAGTTGGTAATTGCTCTGAGATATGTCTGGTGTGCCTCTGTTATGGCAGTGAGAAAGTCTGGGTTAGGATTTATGTGATAAGGATTGGGCGTGAGGAAGTGTTGGGCTGTGATGTCCCTGTGACTAGTGTATCTTGGAGAGTGGCATTCTCAGTTACTCTCAGAATGTATCATGCCTTGCGTAAATCTTCAGCTGAAGCCAAGGTTGGAAATGTGTGCCAGTCCGTTTGGTAAGCAAGTACAGTGCAAGCCAAAAGTATGCAGACTAAGTACTCAGAGAGTTCCTGACATGATGTCTGGGCGGGAACCGAATTCATCAGTGAGAGTAGTCTCCCTTGATGACCGAGAAAGAAAGGGAATTAACAGAAAAGTCAATAAGATGGCTAAGTGTTCTGCACTGTTATTAGAATTTACTGTCCTAATAGTTATTACCAGTCATTTTTGCTGTTAGCCATCATGACAGGGAATGGTATTTTGTCTGATTACTTTTGTATGGTACTGTACCTGTTGTATATTGTCTGGCTGTTTCTTAGCTTAGTTAGTTACACCTATTTTTATCGCTTTGTGATTTTTTGCCTTGGCAGTGACAACTACGTATCAAATGTTCTGCTGTCTACAAGTTGAGCACTAACTTCTGGGTATTGGGCCTTTTGTAATACAAACTCTGAAATTTAGTTACTGATTCTTAGTGTTTTTGCTGAATGCAATCCTAAGTAGCAAATACTCTCATCAAGTGGAATTGGCAAACATCAAAATCAGCCACCACAATAAGTGTTCCACTAAATGTCACAAGTTTTGCATCTGTGCACTTTTGAAAGTTACTGCATAGATAAGTTCTGCATCGCCATGTTTCAAAACTTGTTTTGGTTTGTGTTTGAGGCAGAACGCTTTGATGTCTTGGTTCAGCAAGTTAGGTTCAAAATGCCACCCACCATGGATGTAATGGCGTTGATTGATTGCTTCATTGAGATAAACCACTGAAACTAGATGGATTTATTCTGCTACTGTGAAGTTTATGTGATTGTGGCTTGATGTAGCACTGTGGGGGATTGTAAGTTTAGAACCCTTTGCCTCTAGTTAACCCTTTGTTCACTAGCCACTAAGACATTGTATACCCCTGGGTGAATATTCAGCAGTCAGTCTTGACCTGCTTAATTTATAACGCTTCCATTTTTTGCAGTCAAGGTTTATCAACTTTTGAAGACAATGACAATTTAGGGAATTAGTATTTTTCTTGGAAATAGGAAAAATAAGTAAATAAATAAAGAGCCTCTTGACAGCAAGACAAGTGTACTAGTAGTTGGTAGAGCTTACAATATTATCGTAATCGTTCGGGTTAACGCCCATGTTCAGTTAACCGCCCATCCCCGACTTTAAGTGGATTTTCGATTTAACCGCCCACTGCTCGGTTAACCGCCCTCCCCCGATTTTTTGGATTCGCCAATTTAACCGCCCAGGGCGTTAACCCGAACGATTACGGTATGTTCCCACCTTATTTAGTCGGTAACGGTGATTGCCTTGTGAAAACACTTAAATACAAATTTCTGGTTTAGCTCACCCTTTGAGTTTCTCGACCTAGCGCTCAAAGCATCCATTATTATGAAGAATTTTGAACAAGAAATGAAATTGTTTGGTACTAGGATCTCAATGGTATTTGAATGAAATTCTTGTTTGAAAGATGCTCTGACATGTTTCCCACGAAAAATGTGAACTCATCTCTTTGTGATGGTGGAACGTGTCGCGTGTCTCTTATTCCATCTCACCGTATCCGTTGTCTGACCATCACGGGTATCGATTCCAGCTACACCGCAGCTAGACACCAGCTGTGGCGCCAGTGAAGGTAGCCTAAGTGACGGTGGTGAGTTCCTCAGCATCGACTCTCTGACCAGCCCGACCACGCTCATCAATATGGGCTGTGTAGACAAGGCAGACATTAACAGCAGGATACCAGTTATACCGCACGTGCCGGTAGGTGATCATGCCATGTTCAATACAGTTCATATACCGTACTCGCAGGGTTAACACCCGTGTTTGACTTAGCGCCCACCCACAAAATTTCTGAGTTTTCGCTTTTAATTAAATGCCCTTGGCCAGCTTAAGGCTCACACCCAGTTGGTACGAGTGAGACTTGCGTAAAAGCACCCTGGGTCTTTGTGAATGCCCATTTTACGCAAATTTTAACTCCCGTAGCATCCGAATCTGCGTACCTTGGGTATTATACAGCCAAAGTGCCCATGGCTCCTTGCCTTATTCAGACAGAAAACACCCGTACACTAAAATTATAGGATTAATTCGGCTCTCGCATGAGAGTCTGATGTAGATGTAGCCCCGTGGAAGTTCGCGTAAATTTACCATTCACTACACAGGTAAATACCCTCTCCGGTCTTCTAAAAAATTTCATTTTCAAATGCCCTTACTTTGTTTAACCCTCCCCCCACCCTGACATCTCAGTTCCCCAATTCAAGCAGCCTGGGTGTTAACGTGGACTTTTGAGCCTGTATATCTGTTGTCATGGTAAAATCTTAACACAAAAATGAAAACTTAACTTTGCTTTCGCAATGTCAAATGTGTTTGAAATTTATGTTTTTCTGTTGTAAATTTAATGAGTAAAATATTTATTAGTATTTTCACTCCTCATTTCTGTTAATTTGGATTTTCAATTGTTTGACACACTGCTATTCTTGATTTCCTAATGTGGACGTTTCATTCACATTTTTCTTGTTCATTTCAGAAATCCATGGAGAAATCTGGGTACCTTTTTAAACATGCAGGGTGTGTACTAATTGTTTTATTCTGTTCTTATCTTCCTATGAGGAGAACATTATAATGCATAATAAAGTTTAACCCCAACAGAAGAGTGAATTACCGGGTAATAACCATACAGCTATAATTTTGCGTGGGAGATAAGGATTTGACAAGAAACGTGTTGGGCATTCTGCAGTGTTCTAGAATAGAAAATGTCCCTGTGCTCACCAGCAACACGCAGAATGGAAGTTGGAATATTTTCATTTTGTTTTGCAAGTTTTGTAGAGTTCATTGCTCAAAATCGGGGATAAATAGATTATGATATGTCCTGGACATTTACATCCAACTTGTAGTTAAAGCCTGGTGATATTTGGAGGAATTATCACTCTGAGAATTGGAAGTCATCCAATAACATTTTCCTCCAAATTCCTCTAGGGGTCTAGATATGGGAAATAGCAACCTCCTCAAAGTAATAACCTGTATTTATGAGAAATGTAACTGTGAAACAACACTTCGGAATCGTGTACCAGAATGACCCCTTGAAGCATTTGTCTGGTGGGGAATACCCAGCAGGCTATAGGGCCTCGTACAGTCGTCCAGATGTATTGTTGGTCGTATAATTCTGGGGAGTGTGCAGTAACATTGATGTTGATCTTTGCTCTCGAACAAAGTGCTCTGCCTTGTTTCAACTTTGATGGTGCCCACTGAAGTTATCATGGAAAGATATTTACGTTTTGAAGTGCCGGTCTGTCTATGTAGGGGTTAAAAAAAGAAGAAGAATGTCAACTGTTTGTTAACTGGATTGAGAACCAGTTTCCTCCACTGATAAATGGAGTCAAACTGGTTCACAAAATGTGGGACCCCAGTAAGTGACTATTACCAACGTTGGTGTGCTAAAAGTGTTTCTTCGTTACCATGAATGGTACTGGTGTGTTGTTGCAGCAAACAAGACCACAAACGACTGTTGAAGAAGAAGTGGGTCACCTTCAGCAATGGCTGCCTACGCTATTACAAAAATAATAAGGTAGTCCGTTTGTATTACAACAGAATATGTTTGATGTGCAAGTCATATATCAAAAATCTGAAAAACACTGAATTTTTCCCCAAGAGTAAATTTTTGAAATCTGTTTATTAAATGCACTTCAATTACTTCGCCTAGATGGATTATACTCTTCGTCCTTCACCAAAGTATTATACTGTGCACAGGGATTTCAGAGTTCACAGAATCTGGCTTTAATTTTTTTTCGTATTCCACTTATTCTTTCCATAAGTTCATCTGAAACAGTTGCTGGGTTTGCGACGGATGGGTTTATATTCAGTTTTTTTTTGATTCTTTGTCAGAATGATGTTTCCATTGTGAAAGCTACAGACTTTTGCAAAAATCGCTGCAGTTTTGTTGTGAAATATTTGTGTCTTATAGCCAGATTTTTTGAATGTTTGAATTGTTTTAACTTATTTGACTTGCCAGCATTGTATTCTGCTGATCTTACAATTATTTGATTTCTTTCTATTGCCGCCAGCATCGCATCTCTGATCGCATCATTCCAGTATCTACGATGAAGAATGTTGAGAATGACATTAGGGTAAGTGGATTTACGGTAAAAACTCACTAATTCAGGAAACAGCATCGCGGATAAGAGAGTTTTTTCATTTTATCTTAATTATACTATTAAATAATGTAATTCGGCTGTAGTGCCTTTCAAATGCAGATTTCGTTAAAAGCGATTCGACATTGATTGTCAGATATTAACTTCTTTCTTGTCTAAAAATACTCCTTGTGTGTGCGGATCGCATCTGTGCAGTAGGTCCGTGAGAAACAATCAATGCTGAATGGTTTTATTTTTAAATATAAGAAGCACCACATGCGTCAATGCTGTATCATTTCAAAGTTCATAGCTTCCGTGAGTCAATGTTTTTAAGAAATTATGGGTATTCGCAACAATTTTGGAAATCTTTTTTAAAAATTTAAAAAGTACGTTCTGGCAAGTATCCTTGTCTGAAATTGTTGAGATCGAGATCTTACGGTATGCGTGCGTGTCTAAAGTAAAGACCATTCCTTTCTGTTCTGTGTCTTGTCAAGGTTCATTAGTTTGGAGCTATTGTTTATAAACAAGGGAACATTAACTAGAATATCTCATTGTCAAATCAGGGTATTCTTACCAAAATCATGTTTTAAATTAAAAATACGCACTCTGGTTATAGTGCTGCTTTTTGATAACTAAAAATATTTTGATTACTGATTTCTGAAATAACAAAGCGATAGTTACTTACTTTGAGGTGGTGATGTATCAACATCATAGCTACATGTTAAACGGTATTCATTCTGCTGATAAATTACAAAATTTCATTTTTATGGTGCAGTACTGTCTCAAAGAACATCTTGATTACTTTAAGCTGTTACAGAACTTTGAACTAAATTTTCACGGAAACAATATTCAACACATTTCAAGTTTGTTTTCTCACTTGGCATGATATAGAAACTTGTTTAACATACTATCAGCAATGTGTGAAAGTCTGTTCGTTTCAGTGTTGCCTTCATGCAGGGGGATGACTCTTGTCATAATTAAGTGATCACATTCATTTTTTACCGCAGACAAAAGACTTCAGATTCAAGTTAACTACCGTTGACAGAGTTTACATATTTTCATCAGATGACAGGGGTAAGTTTGTTTAGCCATGTGAATGTTGTTTATTTTGTGTTTTGAAGAGTATTCATAGTTGTGGTGAATTGGTGATCTAAGCAGGTTGAACATTGTCTTGCATACAAAAAGGTGCTGTATAAAGTGTGCTGTGGCAGACGCTGATCCAAAAGGGAGTCCAGGAGGTCCAACCCCGGGCTTAGTCACTTTTACATTCCATATTGCAGAAATGTCAAGTGCTTACTATATTTGTCCCTTGTTGCTCCCTCTAGACAAAATTAAAAAGCCAGTTATTTGTGCCATTTTTCATGTAGACTTTTATGCACCCACATACCGTGCATGTTGGTGTGTATTCTACTTCTCTCAGTTTGAGTATCCAAGCTCTTTGTAAAATTTGCCAGGTGTGTTTTTAACAACATGACGGATAAGGAAGACTTTTGGACAGATTAGCTACTGCTGTGCCTCCTAGTGACAATTTCTTGTTTGTGTTTGCTGTCTGCAAAGTCTCTCAATACATTTTTTATGAAACTTGCCAAATTTGTTTATATCAACGAGGGGTTGTTACATGCCTCTCTTGTGTTGTGCACGATTTCAGTATTTTGGTTCTGTTTTTGGAGTCTACCTCTGTATTTGCCAAGTTGAAGGATCGTCATGAAGTTTTAGGGATACGTTTCTGTTGATTATAGAAAAGTCTGAAACAAATGAACATACCATACATTTCCATCCTTTGTGGTGCACATAGTGCGTTCAAGTTTTTATTCAATGTTGTTGCTCCTGGTAACACTAGAGGTATTTTTCCACTTTTTGGTTTTGGTTCTTAATACATTTTTTGAAAGAACCCCGTGTGGCAGTTTGACATGTGGAACTGTTGTAGTTCAACAATGTGCCAAACAACAGCATCTGATTTTATTATTTAATTTGATCATTTGAAAGCAACATGGCCCAATGCTAATCACTCATTGTGTGATTGCAATTGTCACAAGCAGGTTACAAGTTTTAGTCGTTTTTTGATATTAGAAACCAGCACAAACAAGACAGGGTGGCTCATTTACAATAATTGTATCTTTACCCAGTATATGGCTCCAGCTAATCAATTCTCATTGGTCTTGCGCTCCACATAACTATTCCTGAAAAATAATCAAATCTCGCTTGAGCAAAAATACAGTCTTTGAGAATATACAAACAACTGCTCGTTAGTTCTATAATTTCTATGAATTATTTCTAGACTGTGATGTGCTCGTAAGTATTTGACCAAATCTTTATTCCGCAATTGACCTATCGCCAGGATTTTGAGTGACGGCTTAACTGACCAATCAGAATGCAGCATTCTTGACACACCTTTGCTTCCAAGCCGCCATTTTACCCGACAAACAACACGTTGCCCGGTAAAACTTATTGCTTGTTTGTCAACATTTCGCAAAAGTGGGGCGGAGCTTGCAACAGGTCAGTTGGGAAGTGGGAGGGTAAGACCAAATATCTGTCTCAAGACTTTAGTCACTTTCATGAAACAGACGTGTTCCACGGGATAGTAATGCACAGCTGTTGTTTCCTTCTCAGACTCCATTCTGCAGTGGACTAGTACTCTAATGCAGGCAATACTCAGTTACAAACCTCCCGCAGAGGGATTCAAGTATGGCGGAGATATGTGCAACCCAGATAAAGAGGTAAGATTGAATTTTTTTTACAAAGGTGAGTCGAAAATATTATCATCAATGATTTTGTATATAAGAAAGCACTCTAAAGCTACACCCCATTCCACTTACTGGGTAAGGGGAATCGAGAAATATGCAAATTAAAGCTGCATTTGGCTGCTGTTTAACTGGTAATGTTGAATATTCGAAATGTTTTGAGGTTTAAAAACATTAGCAATACATATGAAAATGCTGGCCATTTTCTTCGAGGCCCTAAAGTTGCACCCTTATCAGATCTTTAATTGCTGTGGAATGAGGCAATGAATACATGACTGTGCCATTTGCATATCTGTAATTTTGCTGTTGGTCATCCCCATTAAGTTCTGAAACATTTTCTTGAATCTCAAACGGTTTCAAAGTTGTTGTTACTCTATTACACATGATAAGAAATATTGTTATATCAATTTGGTGAGAGTGAATGATTTGTTCCATTTTTGTTTAACAAGCAGTTAGGCTAAGTGCAGCTTTAAGTGTATCACACTAGACTTGATTGAGGAATTGAAGTGAATAGCAATTTCACTAACTTTCCGGTAAATCCCGGTGGTAGATGTTTGTAATTCCGCATGAAGGAATTTTAACTGTCTTGTTCATGATTATTGTAATTTTTGTGTTCCTTTTTCAGGGATATATTGGCATTGGCAATGAAAAGGGTAAACGATATTTCGTTGTCAAGAACGCCAAAGTCTGCTATTACAACAGTTATGATGTAAGTACTGTCTTGTTTCTCATACCTTCTCATGGTAATTCGTGGCAAGTCTTCAGTCAGATTTGTTCACCAGTCAGTTTTGCTTTATGGAGAAACTTATGAATAATTGGCAACGTTTTGTCAGCCACAACTAACTTTATCAAGCATGTAGGACATCTGTTGGACATTGTCAGAAATGAATCAAGCGACGGGAAGTAAGTTTTTTTTATTTTATAAGAATCTTGTTTCCCACCTTTTGACTAATTCATGGCAATTTTCAAAAGCTAGCGAAAATTCTCGCGTTTTAACCATTTATTGAACAGGGTGTAAGATACCGTTTTGTGGTGTTAATCTTGTCACGAGAAGGCAGTGCCATATTATGTCAAACCCCTCGTTTATTTCTAGGACTATAAAGTGGCAACTCCGATTCACGAAATTGAGATGAACCTGGCCTCGGTGAAAGAACAATTTGGAAAGAACAAGATACAACTGTCCACACCTTACAGGCATTATATGTGCGTATAAGAGCCTAATATGTTTTAAGACGTAGCATGATTTAAGACTTGAAGATTAAATAGTGTGATAGCGAACAGGGACTTAAACTTGACCTAATATCACATTTTGATACACAAGTTAAAATAGCTGGTCAAGGCAACAGGAATTTCCTTCATTTGCAGGCATTTTGTAGTTCTCATCGGCCCACAGTACAATAAAATTTTCACTTGTCGGCTTTATGAGAAATGCACTGCGTTAAATCTGCAAGATGCAAGTGAACTGATAGTGACGTTGAATATTGTCGGCCATCTTGTGAAGCAGTTTATTTTCACGTGTCACATGGATATCAAAAAATGGCTATAATTTCCTTTACCAGTACACACATGGTCGAACACTTAAATATCACTTGTGAAAGTACGGTAAAATCTCAATTTCGCACAAAAATACTTGCCGAAATGGCACTTTAATTTGTCACTTTTCAAAGTCTTTTAATGATTGTTGTGACTGCCCTAGTTTTTTCAAATGTTGCATTTTGTTAGCTGTGGTACAGAACCTGGACATGCCAATGCGTCATTGGCGAGCTTTTATGACGGTGTCAAATTTCATTTTCTCTTTCGTAAGACTCATGAGTGTCTTATCTCAAACACTTAAACTACACATGTTACCCTCATCTCCTCAGTTGGAGTTGTGGTAGAAAATTCTGAGCCAAACCTCGTGTTTGTGGGTGGAAGATATAGATTGTAGTACTGTGGTATTGCTGGGCTTTCTAAGTATGAGTGAGATCAATTGTGAAAGTCTTTCACTCTGATGTACTGTTTTCAGGTTGAGTTTTGACTCAGCTCAAGAGGTTGGCCAGTGGATGAGTGCTTTCCGAGAAGCTATCACAGAGGGTTTGTCGGATGATACGGTGAGTTGGTTTGGCAAATTTTGTATGATTGGATTTACAGCATCGCAAGAGTGAAAACTGACCATGATCCAGCTTGTATTGTTTGTACGCGATCGTAGCTTTTAATAAAGAACACATTTTTTATTTTATATATTAAACCCAAGTTGGTACGAGTCATCTCTCGTATATATAGGTTATGCCATTACATAAGAATGCTATTGCCATGTCCTATCTCGAATTCATTTCATGTGTGAATGTCCCAATTAGTCTGACTGAAATCGCAGCAATAACCTGTTGCCATGTGCTTTGGCTTGTTGTTATGTGATGTCATATATAATTCTAAGTGTACCCACGCCGATTAAGCGACAACCTTTTCTATAATTAAAGTACGGTGTTTAATAACTACACAAAGTTTTATTTCATAAAAAATGAGAACAATTTTCAGTTTAGGAAATACAAATTAAAGTTAACACAAGAACAAGTCAAGTCTGAAAGTTTGTTGGATACTTAGAAACAATATATCTGGGAATACAAAATTTGAACATTAACTAAATAGTTGTCTAGGTGTGTGTCATTTTTAAGTTAGCTTTGTTGCATTTCTATTTTTCATTTCCTAGCTGAGGTCTGGAATGAAAATAGTGATAGACATATCTCTTCCTTTAATCACAGCACCTGAAAATAACGATGAAAACTGTGTTTGGAAGAATGCTGCAAGAAGACAATTCTGTCACTAAAAATGTGTACTCGATATTGGGTCGCAATGTCCTGTACATAATTATCTTATTCTCAGTGTAAATAAACCGAATGCATTCATAACAAAACGTTTTCGCTTCATTTGAATTAGATTTGTGACCAGTTTTTTGGGGGACGTTATCTAGACATTTGACCTATTTCTGATGACCTAGATTAAAAATAGCGAAGCTTTAAAATAGCTGCCTAATCACCATGGGTCGAAATTTTCATCAGCAAATTTTTGCTGAAAGTTCTACATAGTTTTTAGAGCAGTAAGACTGCTCTTTGAGGAAAGACGCCTTGAAGCAATGGTTCAGGAAACCTAAAGGAACGAGCGCAATCAAATTTGACGTTGTACATGTGAATTTTCTCTACCAGGCAACTGTACACCAACCATAGAAGACGGATTGGCTCAGCTTTCTCATATTTAATAGCGTATTCCGCGGCTTTCCAGGCATATGTGGGATAAATATATTTATAAAAATTTTCTATATGTAGCTATGCATACACGCACGCATGCAAACGTGACATTTTCAAAACTGTGTCAAGTGAGAAGCTAATGACAGGAAGTCACACTGTAGTCACTCAGTTTTGGAATGCGTTCTGCAAAACTTAGAAAGTTATAAAGTTTTCCCAATTCACATCAGTCATGAAATTTAAGTCCAGTTTTAAAAGTTTCATTTCCTTTACCCTTCCGTGTTGTCACACTACAGTAGCATGACAAGTGGCTGGTGTCTGAAAATCATTATTTAAGTAACATTTGAACTGAAATTGCATTGCATTTTTCTCTTCTATTTCACAGCACTTTGGTGATCTGTGCGTGTTTGTGTTTGTTGTGAGTGTTTGCTCTTGTTGTTTTGGCCGTTAGTGACACATGAGGTACATCTGTTGTTCCTAATGATGCGTTAAGATTAATTAGTAAAATTTAGTTACACGTTGATCGTGAACTCATTTCTATCTGTGCTGAGAATCAGATTGCTGCCATTTAATGAATTCCGTAATTTACTGTATATTTTCATCGTATTATTTTCAAAATACTAATTCAGCCTGTGTTATTTCTGTTCTCTAGGTGTTGTCAGGGGCAATGGTGTTCTCGCACGAGTTACTAGTAATATGTAAATGAGTCACTACGGAGAGTGCCTATAAACCTTCCTTCCATCACATAAAACAACTTTTGTCTTAGACCACTTACCGTCATGAAATTGTTCCTTAGTCTTGGAGGTGTTTTCATGGCTTGGAAAGAACTGACATTTTGTCTTCGCTTGAGACGAGGCTCTACAAGTGGGCGTGTCACAACGTGTCATTTTATGCACCGACCATCATCTCAAGGAATAAAGATTGTCAGTTTTTTGCAAAACCGTTTCCCATATGAGTAAAGATTAGTTGAGACTAAATTTATGGCAACAAATGGTCTAAATCAAATGTTTATTTCTTGAATACTACGCAGGTTTATGGCCACTTTAATGTTTTTAATTTCAACGCAAGTTAATTGTCTGAATTTATTGTAAATCAACCGCAGTTAACAGAATGTGTGCTGACTGGTGGTGAGAACCCTGAGTGGGGGGCCTCACAGCTGTTGTGCTAACTTTGTCTGTAAAATTTGTATACGTTTCAGGTGATGAATCGACTTTACGAGAATCCTAGTAACAGGGTGTGTGCTGATTGTGGGCAGGAGAACCCCGACTGGGCAGCTACACATCTGTTGGTCGTCATCTGTAAGAAGTGCGCTGGTAAGTGTGGTTCAAAGGGTTCTGTGACCATGGGCTGGCAATTAATAACATAAAAATCAGAAGAGATGCAATTTAATTACATCAAAAGTGTCTTTCTGTGTACTGTGGTATCATAACGCATTGATGCGCTGCATAAAACAAAGTTTTTACAATATGCGTGGGGATTTCGTGAACTCAGTATTTAGCTATGGGAATAATGGTGTATTCAAAAACCCAGTTCATGAAATTGATTTGACGTCTTCTTTGTTGAGTTTAATTCTTGTCATGTGGTCCTGAGAGCTTTCAGTGTTTGTAGTGTGACATTTAATGAAGTCGTGTCACTGTACAGTTGTTGTCTAGGATATGGCTTTATGCATAAAGTTGGGCTCAGTTATTGCATTACGGCAGTTCTGTGATGTCGTGGTAAAGGTCTGTGCTCTGTGACAGACATCTACATAGTCCCCATGCTGTGTCTCTTGATGATGTCACTTTTTATTTTGAAAACTTCACATTTCAACATTCAATTATCCAACTGTGATATGAAAATATCTTGAAATTAATTGTGTCTGATCTGGTTGTATTACATTTTTTTCAGGAATCCATAGAGAACTGTGGCCATTTAAGGTTAAATCTCTTAGGATGGACCTCAAAGTGTGGAAACCTACTCTTATAGAGGTGTGTAGCTTGACAAGATGGAGTTAGCTATTATTAAAATCTTTTTGGTCTATTTACACCGACCTCTTGTCTAATGACACTGTCATGATATTTTGGTCAGTCTATTCTCTGGCCATCGTTAGGTGTTCCTGCATTCTTAGAAGAACGAGCACGGATATGTGGTACACTCATGGTGTGATTTTTTGTCCGAGGCAGGATTTGAACCCATGACTTCTGAAACTACAGATAATTCGAGTCCAGCACCATAACCACTACACCACTTAGAGGGAATTTTATTATACTTAAACCTTCCAAAGTAGACTGAGCCTGGTGTCACTTGGTTGTTTGCTTGGCTGACTGAAGACATTGCCTTTTTGCTTTCATGTACATGGCTTCCTTGATCTTTCTCTTGATCCAACCTGTTTCACTGTCACGTATTCGGATGTTATTCCACTGGATATTGTGTTGTTTTGACCACATGTGTTCAGCTACTCCTGATGACGTATTACGCTCTCTACAACACCTCTTGTGTTCAGCAATTCTCGTCTCCAGTGGTCTTAATGTTTCACCGATATACGATTCACCACATTCACATGGGATTTCATAGATGACATTTTTCTTTTTCCCCATGTCAGTTCTTGGTTTGACTTTTGTCAGTCACCGACCCAGTGTGTCTGAGCTGCGGTATACTGTTCTTATTTTAAATTCTTTACATATGCATCCTAGCTTCTCGGTTATTCTGGGTATAGACGGTAATCACACCATGAGTGTACCACATATCCTTGCTCGTTCTAAAAACGCGGAAACACCTGACGATGGCTGGAGAATAGACCGACCGAAACGTCGTGACAGTGCAAATAGACAAGAGGTCGGTGTAAAATAGACCAAGAGATTTTTATAATTGTCGTAACATGCCACCACCTCAGAGCAGTTTTAGAAAGTCAAGATGGAGTTGGATTCATTAGTGCAGAGATTCATAAGGGAAGTGTTTCGTCTGGCCAATCACACCTGTGTGTTGATAAATTCAAGGTGTTGATTGTTAAGGGGAAAGGTGATACAGCAAAAGTTCACAAGTTTGGGACAGCCTCTAGAATTTTGGACACTGAAATTCAATCCAAAATTGAACTTTTCTTTTTGAGGATTGGGACTTAGGCAATTTTAGCACTTATCTTAGTTCTGAGATATCGGACACTGCGTTTTGTATGAACAGAGTCTGAAAAATTAAAATGTACTTTTCAGTTGACAAAATCGTCAAAAGTGGACGCTGATGTGTTTTCGTGAATCCCCATTGTGCAAAACTTCGAGGTGAATGTTCATTTGTCGTTAATCATAGGCGGATCCAGGGAGGTCAAGGGGGTATGGACCCCATCCTTTTTCCCTTGATTTTAGTGATATCAAATCTAGAATTTTCAAATTGTTGACTTAGACCCCCTTTTTTATAAAAATCCTTCATCCGATCGCATCCTTTTAAAAAATCCTGGATCTGCCCCTATTGATCGTAATTCTTGAATTTAAGACGGCCAGGATTGGCTATTTCTAAAACTTGGTGCAAGCTTGGACCTTGAGTTTAATTAATTAATTTTCACTGTCTCAAACTGGAACATTTCCACGTTAATCAAGTGCTTGGTTATAGTCTACTGTGTGTGTTAGCTTGGTAATAGAGAAAGCTCGGGGGCCCCTGATGTTTGAGTCTGTTGTTGGAGTACTGCCTGCTGTGTCAAAATGAAAACTGTTGCCTGCTCTAAACTTTTGTACTTCTCCAAATAAAATACCGGTAAATTGCCTTACATGATCATGTGTCTGCTAGTTTCACATCTAGTTATCTTCTTCGACGTTTTGGAGAAATCAAACTCTCTTAGGTCAAAAAGTCTCATGTCAAACTTTTGAATCTGTAATTTGCCTACAAGAAGGACTGTATCGGTTTGTATTCAACGTTTGCCGTGTAATTTGTGTAACAAATGAAGAAAATTCGGTTGGTGTCTGAAGTAACAAGTAAAATAAATATTACTGGGTGTCTTATCTTTTCCACAGCTTTATGTGACGTATGGTAACGAGGCAGCCAATTCCCTCTGGGAGTACTCTCTAGCCATTGGAGATAATATACAGAGTGACTGTGACATGTGAGTAACTGACTAGACGTCTTTAGTTAGACTAGTCCCATGCTGCACAAATTCCTTAAAGTTCGAGTCATCAGTTCCCAGATATGTACCTTTTGCGGAACAGATACCATCCATAATGTGAACGAAAAGTACTGAGAATTTAATATGATATGTGATTTATTCAAAGTAATTAGACCACCGGCCCTTTTTACAGAAATAGACACATTATATAAACACACAGACACCCACGTACTGGTATTAACAAAGTGCAAATGCGAGAGAAAGAGCAAAACAAATGAAACAAAATCTACAATTCAAAATCTAATACTAACAGTACATCTCCATTTCTCTGCATGGACCAGGAGCTTGGCTACATTGTTCATGACATTAATATTTTGTGAACTCACGAAGCAACCAAAGATACATGGTACGTCTATTACAGCAATTGGATTAATGAATCATTAGGCTTAAAACAGAAATGTTTGTCTATTACAAATATTCTACGAAAATCGTAATTATTCTAAATTCAACATTAGATGAACTCCTGTAATGGTGATTAGCAATGTGCAATTAATTATTTGTGATGTCACAGGAGTGAGTGTCTGTGTGCTTGTGTAAGGAACTCATCAACTTGTCCTAGCTGTACCGTTCATCTGATGTACGAATTAATTATATTATGTAAACCTTGTCCACTATTTTACTATTAGGTCCAGAAGAAAAGATTTCATTGTGGATAAGTATTGCAAGAAAAGCTTCCTAAAACACCACCTCTTATCGGGAGATCACCTTAACGAGGTGAGTGACATGCTTAACGACACTTGTTGGATACAAATTGTTAATAACCATATATTCTGAGCCTTAATGCATTTTACCAGAGGTTGCTTATGGTCTTATTTGACTGGTAATGGCTTCATGGTCATTGTTTTTGTATTTGTCTCTTTTGCATTTGTATTGATATGTAATTCTCCTTCATATAGTTGTCTGGCTCATTAACATGTATATACAGTAATACGATAAAATCTCTCCAATTTCGGACAAAAATAATTTCTTCCAAAATTGGTCTTTTTTCATTTTTCAAACACTTCTAAAAATTGTTTTGAATGTCCACAGTTGCTAGAAACATTGTCTGGATGTAGCTATGACATGGACCTTTATGGTATAGCATCTATTTGGTGCTGCTCATCTTTAATGAAAAAATGAAAACATAAATTTCACTTGTCCGTCATACTGTGTCCTAAATTGGTGAGATTTTACCGTATACGTATTGGAGCTAATTCTGGTATTTTTCAATCGAAGATAATTTCAAAATATCTCATATCTGAGTTGTAAATAATGTCAGTGTTGCTATGTGTCATACAGTGTATTTTTTGGATCATTGAAGTATTCTGTCTCAAAAGCATTGTTTTGATTTATGTGTTTAATATCTCGCTTTACGTGACTATTCACTCGTTTACCTGAGTGTCCAGTCTCGAGTATGGGGACAAGTTGAGCTGGATCTTGACTAACTGATACTTAACAAATTTTGGGTTGTGACAAGCAGCTGACACACTTAAATAATGGCAAATTTTCAAGATGTTTGCACGATTCTTGCCCATTTGACATCGTAATGTGTAGTGGGTTTTAAATACGCCTTTCGCTTAACACTTAAATTGTGAAGCGAAAATTTTGAATTTTCTCCCTTGATTCCACCTTAGCTTTTGTTACTGGTAAATAAGTTGCGGCCATTTTGCTAGCATTCTCGAATAAGTTCGCTAGCTTACTCACACAACATTCATTTCGCATGATTTTACGTGACATGGTTTTCTTGTTGTTTTGGTTTTCTCATAAGAAACTTGCTCCGTGGTACAACGCTCTGATTATTTTGTCAATCAACACCTCGGTATTATATGAAATGTGAAGTAGAATTCGTGAGGTGAGGAAGTGTTTCATTTACAAGTTTTTCAATGGATAGTATCCGTGTCCAGTTAACACACTGATGTAACGTCAGGGAACAAGTTGGGTGTAGATGTCTGTTGTATGCTGTGCTGCATTGTGCAGGTTTTCTCTCCTTGGTATGTCGCTTTCCCTCCAACACCGCAACTCCCCTGTTGTGCGAGTTCTGCTCGATGAAATGTTCATCTCCTGGACTTAATTAGCCAATGATCGCAGTATTAAAGTGCAGAGTTGCGGAACTCTGCTGCAGTGGGAAACGTAAATCCACTTCACGCCAGACTTAACGAGACATTTGTCGTTCCCGCTTGCAATAGCCACGTGTTAAAGAATAAGAAAACAAAAATCTGAAAAATAATAACACTGATGATTCTGGCATTATTCATTGTAAATGGTAGGAAATGTTTATTAATCTCGAATCCATTAGTTTTGAGGGTATTGGTGTTTAATCCAGAGAACTAACGGTAACTCTGATATTGCCAGTCAGTGGGAAACGTAAGTGAAGTTGCGGTGGAGTTGTCATAGACTAGAGCGTCCCCTGACAATAGTTTGTTGTAGTAAACTTAAATATATATTAATCAATTCAAACTAGGAAGCTTTTGATTTTATATAGAATGACACTGACATCAGGCGTGTGTTCAGTAGACGCTAGGACCTACACTAGGACCTACACTAGGACCTACGCTAGGAACTATGCTAGGACCAACGCTTGGACCTACGCTAGGACCTAGCTAAAACCTAGTCAAAGTCACGTGTTCTCAGTTAAAATACACGGCAGTATCTCGCGTTATCTCGCGAAATCTTGCTTTTTTTAGCGAGGTCCTAGCGTTACTGAACGGGAGGCAGTATTTGTTGGGAAAGTAGGGGGAATGTTCTCGTTCAAATTCAGCTGCAATAAATGGTGTGAAGAAGACTTGAATTTTTGGAAGAATGTATTGATAAGTTACCGTGAAAATGTTTTGAGCATGGCACAGTCCCAGCCTGGAGGTTATAGGGGCAATAAACTCACGCTTTTCATCAAAACCTAATTTTGATTTTATTAAGGCCACTTATTGTTAAAAAAGAAGTGTCGTATCTTGCCATTTATGTGCTCTGAGAAGAACAGGTACTATGTGTTTCTTGGTTCAGCTCAGATAAATTTAAGTTTCTTGTCACAGTGGTTTAGTTTCAGTTGCCAAGGCAGTATGGTGGTCATTTGAATTGTAGGAGATTGATGGTTTTTAATTGATTCCCATTTAGACAAATGCTAGATGTGGTGAAGCTGTGTTGGAAAAAACAGTCATACACTTGTCCTGTAAAATGTTGATATTCTTTTGGTGTTTCTGAACATGATAGTTTACGTAATACTCTACAATGATGTCACTTTGATCTACTGCACCAAAGTCTTAAAGAGGAAAAAGGTTGGCCTTCAAATATGTATTTACTAAAATAGTAATACAGTTTAAAGTGCTGCAATACAGTTATTTTGGCAGGTTTTGCTGATTAGAAGTAAAAATGTGAAATTTATTTACTTCCAGTACTTGCTCACTGTTATGGTTTGCTGTTCTGGTGTTAAAATATCAAAACATGGGTTTGGCTTGGAGTGCTGTATGAACTTTGAACTCTTTGGCTGTCATAAGTCATAGAAAACACATTTATGGTGAGCTTATGGTGTGAACCAAATCGGTGTTCTCCACGACTTTTCTGTTTAGTGAGAAATCATAATTCATACGGGATTTTAATGTCCAATCATTATTTTATTGTGTTGTGAGGTCCCTGAAACTGAAACGTATTTTCCTCGATTGTTTGGGATGTGACTGATTGTGTTAGTTATTCACATTTCCTTGTTCTTTATGCTAACACAGAGACGTTACTGACACTCAAAGTTGTGCAGTCTGATGCAGGTAATTCATTCAAGTGTATTCTGTGAATAATTATAAGACGTATTTTCTTGGTAGGATGAGTATATAGTGACCCACTTAATGTCATGCCTGATTTTAGAATATCTCGTAATTCATCTTGACCTCATTTGCATTATCGGATCTCCTTGCCGGGTGTAAAACTGTTTCCTGTTTAACTGTCTTACTCTGAGACTCACTCGGTATGATAACGTAGCTTATGAGAGTAGTTGCGATCACTGTCAAGTCAAAACCAGTTATTATCACAATTTACATAAGCTCAACCGCAATGAAATTCCATATAACATCTTATACCTCATATGTTTTCTCATACAGCATTGCATTGTCATTGTCATTGTCTCAGGGACAGACATCACTGCACATTGGACAGGTCCACAAGTGCTCAGTCCTTCTCTCCAGCAGCCAAGAAAGAGTTACACTGCTGATGGTTCACATGTTGAGCTGGTTAATCCGGTATCTACTTTCTCCACGTAAGGTGGTTCTGATGCCGCTTTCTCTGACAACATGAAGTTCAGTTAGTCTTTCCAGGGGGGTGCTTTCTGAGGGAGCCTCCATCTCCTGGTCTTTCAGTGCCATCAAAACATCTTTCTCGCTCCAAGTGACATCTTCCAAAAGTTAATACAGCATTGCAGTTAGCATGTACTGTGAAGATGCGTTTTCTCAACTAATCCTTGTCTTGTTCTATTTGTTTTCTCATCATGCTGCGATTGGCGAAGCTTGCTAGGATGGTCTTTTCTTGAAGCTTCTATATACACTATTTTGTGACCTGTGAACGAAAAAAATTCAGACTCCGAATAGAATGTCAGGGCTGTCTATTAGTAGCAACCGTAACTGCTTCGTGAAATTACCAACAAATTATTTTTAGGTTCTCACCATTTTTGAGGCACCCTTGGAGTGCTTGGTGAATCTATTCAGTACTACAAGGTGAGGATGTGACTAGAAGATCTTAGTAATTCACAGACAGATTTAGGAGGTCCAGGGGACTTGCTCCAGGCATGACCAAAGGAAAGCGCTGGCATGCTGTTTTTTATGAGTGTCATGGCAATTTGGCCATTTGAAATTGTTGTCAGCTCTTTGTGTCAACATCCCAGGCCTTCCAGTGATTTTAAGTTTAATTGTGTTTAGTCACTCTTGCAAACATTCTAGATCTTCCAATGTACTGAAGTTGTGTCCTTCCATATTGCCTCTCTATTAGGCTCATGGATGTCTGTGGAACTGTGTTTATTTGCAAAACTTAGGCGCATGTGCAAATATGTGAACTACTTGAATAAAAAATGGCCACAAAAAGGCGTTATTTCTAATCAGATATTAGCTCATGGGCCTAAACGTGCGACAATATGATAAAAAAAATTTAAAACTATTTTACCAAATTTCCTGAGAGTATGAAGGAACTTCAAAGATACAGATGCAAATAACATAAAAACGCCATTAAGAGGCACAGCTATAGTCAAATACTGCAAACGTAAAAACGCCGTTAACAGGCACAGCGATTGTCAAATACAGATGCAAACGTAAAAACGCCATTAAGATAGTCAAAAGGGGTGCGCCTATTTGCCCGTTAATGCATGGGCCTAAGCAACGGACATTACCTGGGTTTGTGTGCGAAACATAGGCGCATGCACTTAATAAGTGGACCACTAGGTAAAAAGGATAGCAAAAATCATTATTTTGGATATAGGCCCTTGGGCCTAAAGGCGCAGCAATATGGCACTGTTTTTTTTCCTTGTAAGGTTGTTGCTTTGTCTTATTTCCATGTATCTGCTGTTGGGATGCAGTAGGGCTCTTGAATAATTTTCGGGTATGCTGTTTTATGTGAGTTTGATTGTTCTAGTCTAACCTCTCACCTGTGTCAAGTGGTGAGGAAATGTGCACATTTATTGTTACTACTGATAATATAAAAGGAAGTGCATTAAATAGATGATGCTTATTTGACTTCAGGCCTTGTGTCGAGCTGTGCAATATCCTGATGTATTGGAAACTATGGAAACGCTGTTTTCTGGTGCTAACATTCTAGCAGCAAGTGAAGTTGAGCAAGGCCTCACACGTAAGTAACTTGCTTTTTAAAATTCGTTACTACGTGTTTTTATTCCGGAGTTGCTTTCATATTTACGCAATTGTAACAAGATGTGAGAAAGTGACTGCATTTGAAAGTGTTAATAGGTGGAAAATTATTTTCACCTACTTTGTAAACATTTCCCAGTTCTACAATAGATAATCAAAAAGCATTTGCATACTGTGTCTTCAGAAGACAGTTTGGACTTTTTCATTTGCCGTATGAAAAAATCCATGGCTCGTCAGACATCTGATATGCCTTCTTATCGCCTTGGCGACAGACCTGCGTCCTTACCACAATGAAGTCACCTGAGTTTAGACTCTGTTGGCCTTATGGCTCATGATATGCTGGAATGTTCGGATTTTGTGTCCTAATATTATGCTAATTATTGGTAAGATGGGGATAGGATGCCTTACGCTCATTCCAAGTGGCAGATCTGCATTCTAATCTGGCTGCTGATCTCATTTCTGTTTTTCAAGGATACTTTAGGAATTGTCTTTTAAGTGTTCATTTTTGCATGAGGGGATGTTAAAGACAGGAATTTTTTAACTTTTATGGAAAAACAGAAGTTGCTTAAAGCAAAAACAAAATGGTAATTTAGAAAACTGTGTTTTTGAGATTTCATCTTGAGAATTGACATCATATTATGATACAGTTGTGCTATCAGTGTACCTCTCTTTTTGCTAAATTTATTAAAAATGCGTGGTAACATGACCCAATTATTGGTAGATTGGTGTAAAGTTAAAAATGAAATTTCACACTTAAGTCAGTCTGTTTGCCTCAAAAACATATACTTTTACCGAGTTATAATCTGTTACACAGAATTTGTTGAATGCACGACACTTTTCATTGTTCACGGTCTTTATTCCGTTGCGTTCATACTTTCTGAACAAAACTCTACTCTCTACTGAACATAGATACAGTAACTGACCTAGCGACATAATTAAAAGACACACGATATTTCGAAACATACTTGTTTCATTCTCAAGTGAAGATAAAATGACGCAGTAATGCCACCACAGAGTATAAGCTNTCGCTAGGTCAGTTACTGTATCTATGTTCAGTAGAGAGTAGAGTTTTGTTCAGAAAGTATGAACGCAACGGAATAAAGACGGTGAACAATGAAAAGTGTCGTGCATTCAACAAATTCTGTGTAACAGAAAACTTGCTCCCGAAGTACAGTCGAGTTATAATCTATGTAGATATTGGGCTAAATATGCGGACTTATTGACAAGGTCCTTCGTAACCGTAAAGGAAAATGTTCATCATGTTAACCTCATTTTGATTTTGGGCAAAATGTTCTCATAAGACAACAAGCATGTCACAAAAAAGATCACGTGTAAACCTCATTGTTTGCAGCTCTTCAATTGGCTGAGAGAGCTGGCCTACCCCTGCAGGTGGAGCTGCTGAACCAAAATGGAGGTGACACATCCACTGGAACACAACAGCCACTCAGTCATAGTTACCAGGTATTGGTGATGTCTAGTGGGGTCTCTGTCATCACATTAGGAAGTACTTTGACAGATTTTTAATTTTTGTTTTCTCTTCCACCGTAGGACATTTTTAGTCATGACATAAAATTACTAAATTGCGCATTTTATAAGGCCAAAAGCATAGCTTGGTTCTGGTTTGTGGACGTTTTAGAAATTGATACTTTCCTTTTTAGTCATCTTTCCCCCCAAAAAATGCCTGATATTATAAGTGGTGTGGAGTGCTTTGTTTATTCTGGTTAAACCAGCTCCATTGGTGCAGTGATGTTTGGCTGTACTGGTGTCGACTAGGAGGGGATGCTTGGATGTAGTTTTGAAAGAGAGGTATCGCATTTTTGGCAAAAATAATGCGGGCTGACGCTTCTTTAATTAGTGAGATTTAGCTTCGAAAACTACACAGACCATAATCAGATACTTGTTGTCATGGATCATTTTTATGATCGCATTCATGTTGTTCTCTGAATTTCTCGCACCTGCGTGTTTTCAGAATATTTCAAGTCTGGTCAAGCCCGTTGATATCAGCAAGAAAGGTTGGATGCACAAGACTGGAAGTAACAGAAAAGGTGATTATGAATGACGTGTCAATTTGGTTTTTCGCTTAGTTAGTAGTCGCACCAGAATAGATGTTTAGTCATTGTGTGCATATTGGTGTTGGGTTGACCTTCATACTGTCCTCTACAAAAAGTTTCAACTCCAATGTAAATTGACATTTTATCCTAGTGCCCGGTTGCATGAAACAGTCCCAAATAGGGACTCAACTAAGTTCCCTAAGTCTACAGCATATTTGTGGACTTGTGAAAACACTGATTGTCTCTTCTTATGCTGTTCGAGTATCATTACTAAGACATTTTTTGGCTTTGATACAAATCAAGAGGAAACTATAACTTATAAAGGTGATTTCTCAATATTATTGACAATAAGTACTGAGATCTTTTCAAGCAACGCTCCTGATTTAAGGACTAAGTCCCTAATATGACTAATTATGGGCTCATTTTTTAGTTAATATTAGAAAACGTCATTAGTCAAAAATAAAGATAAAAACGATCGAACATCTGTGAGTGAAGAAAAAAACAAATATACAAAAGATTTAGGAGCTTAGTTGAGTCCCTATTTGGAACTGTTTCATGCAACTGGGCACTAAGTGTCTTTTCTACATGGTTTACATGACTTTTTTGTTGTAGCATTTGGTGCTAAATGAAAGGAATCAGCAATTACCCTTTGGGCCATTGGAAACTTGATACATTCACACTGTCCCGACTTCAATTTGGATCAATAATGTATTGTCAGTTTAGATGCCAGTTTTATCAAAGATCGTGTGCCCTGTTGGAGTTCATACTGTTGTATCTCTGTTTTTTCTAGCACACACTTGTTAAAAGTAATTCGTGGAGATTTGGTGTTGAGTGTGGGCACTCTATGCAGTCAGGCAGATTTATATCGACCTAGGTGTAACTTTTGGTTCTGGTAAAAAGCACTAAATCACAGTCATAATCACAAGGTTTTGATGTCTTAGTTATGACCAAGGGTACAGCCTTTGATAAAACAGGCACCGAAGCATCTTGAAACTGGCTGAGAATGGGGTACTAGACTTTTATCGGTCCTATTCAGTCAGAGTCCAGGGTTGCCTATCTCTCGTGCATTGAGTATCGTGTACTCACAAGTCTTTAAGATTTTGTGTTTCCCCTTGTCCCAGTCTTATTCCTCGGAGATGGATCGTCAGGTCGTGAAAATATTTACTTTTCGCTTGATTTACAGTTGGTGCACCCTCATTTTTGTGCAGTAATTGTGTTACAATAAATTGAAAAAATATTAAAATTCTTGTGTCAAATAGCAAATTAAAAATGAATGTTATTAACTACATAGTATGGTCAGTCGTGCGAGGGGAAACAAAGATAATGTTGACATTCGCAGTCCATAACAACTTTAAATTTACACTCTATGTCCTTAGCAGCACCTATAGATCACTCAGAGTTTTCTTTTAATAATTTACTGCAGTCAGATTTTTTCGCTGACGTAAGTACATTTAAGTTAACTAAGTGTTGTCAATATAGGTTGCGCACCTACTTAATTTGTGGTTAACACTGCTCCTATTCGAACTTCTCGACATTTTACACTTTGTGATGTGCTGCAGTTTTGCATCTTTCCAAAGATTGTGGTATAGTATATTATAACTGACGTACAGCTTTAAATCTTTGCCACTGAACCTAATGCTGAATGCAGATATTTCAGTGCTTCTTATTATTGCATGATGCCTTGTACATTATTGACGTGTAAAATATCTGACTCCATGAGACTATCAGAAACAGGTGATACTAACTGTAAAATCCAGCTGTTTCGACATTTTTAGCAAAAACATGTCAGTGTTAAAAATGCAGTATACGTTTTACCTAGTACAATTTTCACATTTTTCGCACAAATATCATTTCCGTCTGTAATTGCCATTCCTCTATTTTCCAATGGCTGATTATTTTGTTGATATATGTGAAATTCTTAGCCAAATCTTGATTTTTTATGTCTGCACAATACAAAGCAAGGCAATAATCGACCGAGATTATGTTGATATTTAGTTTTGTTGTGAAATTTGACAAGTTAAAATATTGGGTCCTCGGCAATATTGTGTGCTAAACAGGTGAAAATTATAATTGTATATTATGCCCAATGTGAAATACCTTTTAGAAGAGCATTTGATTGATGACATCACTGACGGGAGAGATTACATGCAGTGTGCACTGAATAGTCTGCTAATGTTTTGGTTCTTTCTTATCATTTTGCGTGTTTCATCTGGTGGCTGGTGTTAACTAAACATGTTAGCAGTAAAATATTGCTAGTTTAGAAAACAATGTGGCCGACAAGTGAAATTTTGCTTTTTTCATTTTTTTAATCAATGAAAGATAATCAGCACCAAATAAGAAAATGATTTTGAGAAATTTTGGGCATTCACTGTGTTAGAAGCTTTTGAAAAAAGACCAGTTCTTGGAATTATTTGTGTGCGAAATTGGTGAGAATTTACAACATTTTTGATGTTTTGACTTCTTTTAATATTAAATCATTAGTATGGTAAAAATTCTTCAGTTTCTCATAAAAAATAATCATTAAGAAAAATTATCTTGAATTGCTGTGACTGGGCAGTTTCCATGAAACATTTAGCAATTGTTTCTGTGCCAAATTGAAGAATTTTTGTCATAGGTGACCTGGGCAGTTGAGAGTATTTGCATGATTTTGACGTTTTAATCTTGCGTGTTGTTTCGTTAAAAGACATTGGTTGGCTATTGGTGATCATGTCATCACGAGGTCAGTTTGGGGTCGTCATGCATGCTGTTTTAGCTTTGTAAATATAACTTACACTGCAGCCAAGTCATGTAAATTTCGCAGCACTGAATGATTGACAGATTAACACTGAGATGATAACTGGACAATCTAACGAATATCTTTAATTGAAGTTGATGAGCTGTGTCCATCTTAGCTAACATCTGTACAATGTATCTTGTACTGGCAAAGACCGACAAATCTCTTCATTCAAGATCCGTTACTTTTCGTCACTTCACAGGGCCTGGCTTAAATAGAAAAAAATACCAGGCTGCATTCTGTAGACTTAAGAACCTTGCGAAAAAGCAAGATTGTGAAAGAACATGCTACAGCTCATGAGAAAGTACAAATGTTTTTCCCACAATGCTCGGTGGCTTACTAGCAAAAGGGTAACAATTGGAGTGATTGGTTGGTGATGTCGGAATGTTGATCTATGGGATAACAATCAGTTTCAAGCGTAGGGCAAGTGTCTCGGATCTACGGAAGGCAGCACTGGACACTGTCACATTGGCATGCCACTCAGTGTTTTTATTGCTTTGTTGAAGCTTATTGCATTTGACACAGGATGTTACTGCTACACAGAACGTTTCACACGAGATGGCAACCCTGTGGTATAGAAACAACCTGGACTAAAATATAGCCGCACTTTCCTGTCCACTTGTGTCATAAACATCTCTTCCCACAAGCACGCGAACTAAGCGTCTGCATGTCACACTGAATTGTACAAAAAAAGGTGTCAAGGTTTTTGAGAAATTGTAGGCATCTACTGTTAGATGCCTAACAGTAGATGCCCACGGAAAAAAAATTTGGCAACTATTTTGCTGTCAAATTTACAAGATTTTGCTGAATTGTATAATTATAGATTTAGGAAGCAAGACTGCGTACAGACATTGTGGCTTGAAGTCTGTTAGTAGTGACTCATGCTGTGTACGAGCATCAAGCAGTTATTAACCAAAAAACGGGTGATGAGGCGAGGTCTGACGAGATTTTGTCACATCTGTGACACAACACAGTTCATACGGGACGCGATTTTGTAATGTATACCTCTAGTTATAAAATTGTATTTTTGTCAAAAGAGTCAATTAATCAGAAAAAATCACTTCGTTACTGAACATTCAAAGAGTAGAGAAGCTGTCAGCTTGGTCTTTGCACTCTGTCCGTGATAACGTGTTCTAGTGAAAATCACCATGATAACGTGTATGTCTAGCTCTTGAGGCACACACTCTATGGGTCTCTACATGAGGGAATGAACCTCCACCTTCAAGTGGCTTTCATCATTAGTAAATGAACTCCAACTGTTGTTTTAATTCACTGCATGCTTAAGTTCTACGTCTTTGTTTCTGTGTCCTGTGGTGTCTTATGCATAACTAGTATTTACATCAAGGTTGGACTGTTCTGCTTGTTCAAACTACATCTTGCTTAACGACAGTCCTTTCCTTGCTGTTGGGCAACGTTAGTTCCACGACATACTTGTTTCTTCAGTTGCCAGAGTGGCTTGATTTTAAAACTTCCGTCAAAAAATTAAATTTTTCAACTATGAAATTGGTTTCTACTTGTTCCTTACTCACATTAGAGATGGTTTCTGGGCTTGAATAAGACTGATAGGTCTATTGCTTAACATGCCAAGAACTGTATGGTGACACTTGGCTTACCTCAAAATCCAACTGCTGCCTGGTGGTAATTAATTGGTAATTGGCCAAATTATTTTGCAAACTCAGCAGAATTAATGAGGAATATGTTGTTGCAGCATTAAACAAGTCACATTCCTTGTCCAGTTTTCAAAATTCAGAAACCTAATCACAAACTTTCAAAACAAAAATTTAAGAATACTTTTGTCGGCCCTGATGTGTTTATGATGGTCGCCTGGGGCGATTTAATTAAGCACAACAGCATGGTGTCTTTGATCTAAACCGGCAAATTCTGTGGTGCGCAAACCGGTCGAGTTACCCGATCTTGACTGGTTAGGTTGGCAATGTAGAATTCTTTTCGTGGGACTCTACCAGATGTTTTGCCAAGATGGCGGCTGGTCATTTTATGCGACGAGCAGGTTCCCAACCCCAGAAATCATGATTTCTCATCTGAATACGGAATAAGTATTAGACCTGCAGTATATATTTCAAATCAAAAGTTTGTTTTGTTCCAGTTTATTGCTGTTTTGGTGTTATTTAACTCTGCTACAGCGGAGAAACCATAAAAATTTACTGCAGACTCGACTCCAAAATTAATCAGTTGTGTTGTTCGCTTTGAGACAGCTTCAAATTTCAAGGATCGGTCAATTCTTTAAAAGAGCTTCAGTACAGTTTGTTTGCCTAGTCCAGCCATGCATTGAATTGGAATTTAACTCGGTCTAGTATACATCCGAGAACCCAAGTGCTTCATGTTTAAGAACACACAAATTTCAGCTGACCAGTCAGTGTTATCTGTCCGTTTAGTTTTCTGACTGTTTTGTCTCACAAACAAGTGCATGTGTGGGGCANACAAGTGTTAGGTATGTAGCAGTAGATCTGCTTTAGTGCATTGTTATTCCTTCTTAATACTTACCTCTTCAGTCACTTGAAAATTATTTTAATTAAAATTATGTCAGCTAAGTCTTGTATTTAAGCTAGACACTGTTGCTGTTGTTGCAGAATTCTTAAGGCGTTGGTGCACCCTGGAACACAAAGTGTTGAGTTACTACTTGGATGATAAAGTAAGTCTGTATGATGACAGGTCAGGCCTTCATGCAGCGTACGTCCTGGGCGTCCAAAATGCGTCTATTTGGACACCCTAGCACTAATGTGGACACTCTGGCAAGGACGCCCAATGTATCATTTGGACGCCCTGTCAATCAGAATTTCTCCAGTTTGGACACCCACATTGTAAGATTACTAAGACTCCCAGTTAATCAAAGAGAGAAGTTGGACCTTTCAACTCAGAAAGAAATATACAATGTATTTCAAATGTTGCAATGTTCAAACTATTTTCAAAGTATTTGGTAGACCTGTCAATCATTAGCACGTGTTTGGTTGCCAGAGTGTCTTCTTTCAGTAGACTCATGTGCCACCGCAATTCTGTACTTTATATGGGGACACGGACCTTGCTCAACTCCAAACTGGTGTTTCAGAGCTGTAGTTTCATCTACTTCATCTTTTTTTGAAAACACCGAAAGCGAAATAAATGTCATTATTTTAATAATATGATGTGCCGCAAGAATATCCCCATTTAAAATGTTTGAGTTTTCGCCCGTTTCATGCTTTTGTATGTGCGTCTAAAATGGAGCAGCAGTGACACCTGTTGCCAAAATATAAACCACACATCATCTGTGCATTTTTCTTTTGTTGGTAACTGCAGCTTTGATGACTCATTGTACAGAATATAAAGCTAGTGAAGTTGATATAATAAACTTTATAACAGAATTTGACTTGAGATGACCAAAAACAGTGCACTCATCGTTCAACCAATATCTGTAATATCTGTAATACCTGTTTGGTAAGCTTTTTGGCTGTTTTNTGTTTGCCTAGTCCAGCCATGCATTGAATTGGAATTTAACTCGGTCTAGTATACATCCGAGAACCCAAGTGCTTCATGTTTAAGAACACACAAATTTCAGCTGACCAGTCAGTGTTATCTGTCCGTTTAGTTTTCTGACTGTTTTGTCTCACAAACAAGTGCATGTGTGGGGCAGCAAGTGTTAGATATGTAGCAGTAGAACTGCTTTAGTGCATTGTTATTCCTTCTTAATACTTACCTCTTCAATCACTTGAAAATTATTTTAATTAAAATTATGTCAACTAAGTCTTGTATTTAAGCTAGGCACTGTTGCTGTTGTTGCAGAATTCTTAAGGCGTTGGTGCACCCTGGAACACAAAGTGTTGAGTTACTACTTGGATGATAAAGTAAGTCTGTATGATAACAGGTCATTATTAATTGATAACAGGTCATTATTAATTGATAACAGTCTTGAATTAGAGAACAGAACATCAATCATGTGTACTGCGCGCAAGTGTAGTCTCTTTAATAATTAGCAATGTTAGTTAGGTTGCATGAGGTAGTAAGATAGCCATCATATATAATCAGTCAGAACCCTACTTCCCAGACCTTTGCAAAGTACCAGATAATTTTTTTCTCTTGGTGTCTCCGGTTTACTTTGTGACATGTTTCTGGAATAAATGGAAAGACCACAGTTTCAGTTATGTACTGGTGAGAGACTGCAGTCAGTTATGTTTCAGATTGTGGTCAAACACTACCAAGAGCGGTTAGTTTTTCGTTGTTCACTCACAATCCCCGCATTGATACACGGTAGTTTAACGCTTAGACTTAATTTGAAATTGCTGTACAGTATCTGTTTACTTAGGTCCAAGCTTTTGAACAGGCTTTATATCAAAACTGATGTCCAAGCTTTTGAACAGCCTGTATATCAAAGTTGATGTCCAAGCTTTTGAACAGGCTGTATAATATCAAAATTGATACAATTCGTGATATTTACACCATGCATATGTTTCTACCCCAGTCCACCTCCCCAAAGGACTCTATTCAAGCCAGTGAGATGATCACCATCACGCAGACGTCCAATGAAAGGTAGGGAACCTGTCGAGTGCGGAGCTATTGTGTTGCATGCGTTGCATAAACAGAATGGCAATATGCTACTGTCAATGTGTCACTGAGGTTAAAGAGTAACACTGAAATAGCTTGCAACTTTCTGGTATCAGTTTGTTGTTGGCCTTCACCTCACAATTCCATTTCTGGTTTGTTATTTCTTCTTCAGAAAAGTACGACAAATACAAATTACCTAGTATTCAGAAATTATTAAAATATGTACATATTGACCGCCACAAAGGCAAGCACCAAGTTTTAACATCATTTAGTCAGTTAGGTAGAAGAGTTCCTTTCCTGTGTGACACAGAACTCTGTGAAACTATGAACCTTGTTTTAAGCTGTTTAAGTAACGATATAGTACTTCATACTCATTTCTTTTTGTTTCTCTGGTAAAAAGTTGTGCAAGTTTCATTCAGCAAAATTACTGTTCACTGCAAAATGAGTTAAGAAAAAACACAGTTTTTAGTTAGCTACCATCATTTAAATGTTTCTATAACCCAAATGTTAATCTGTATTGACTAAATTGTAGTCGGCAGGGGAAAGAATGCATGATTTTCTCATTTGTTCTGGTATATGTTCCAGGAAACGCATTGTGTAGGTCGTTTTACCGCCCACTCAGGTCATGAGTCTGTTCAGCTTTCACATTGAATCTAGAAAGACGAAATCCTAGCATGCATTCCTAGCTCCATCTGACTTGATGAACATGGATCGTTATGCTTTATCCTGCACGGCTCTGCATGTCTGGAATGGTTTGGCCTTTCATTTGGTGTCTCGGTTTTGACGGCAGCCTGCATGATCTGGAAAGTTGGTTTTTACTCAGTTGACTCCACTTCCTTATGGAATTGGCTTTATAGAAATTAGTTTTCTGTTTGCAAATTAAGTCCATTCTGTTCACCTCAATTCTGGCAGTGTTGAACTCGATCTGATTTAGAAGTCTATGAAACTAGAGTTTGCAAAGTATGGTGCCTTTAGTTTGAACTTAATTTTAGTGGCTTAGACTGTAAGCTATTCATGTCTCTATTTGTGTGTGTATGGTTCTTGATGCACTTGTTGCCATGGAGATGGCGTGTGATGGTTCTTGGTGCACTTGTTGCCATGGAGGTGGCATGTGATGGTTATTGGTGCATTTGTTGCCATGGAGATGGCATGTGATGGTTCTTGAGGCACTTGTTGCCATGGAGATGGCATGTGATGGTTCATGATGCACTTGTTGCCATGGAGATGGCATGTGATGGTTCGTGATGCACTTGTTGCCATGGAGAGGGCATATGAGGCAGCTGTATACCTGAATCGTTTGTTAACAAAGTAAGGGATACAAATTAAAGAATTAATTCTTATTAGAATAGTAATGTGCACACGTTTTGGGTAAATTAAATCCATTTTGAAGGGCAAGATCATGAACTTTGAAAGTTGAAAAGTCTTCTTCTGCCTTGCGCCTTACATGGCGTACAAAAGACTTGGCAGCCTGTATTTATTCAATGGTTTTCGAGGCTTGTTTTCAATCTTTTATTTTTCTGTGGTGCTTGCATGTTCATACTCATGCCAAAACATTAGGTATTGGTCCCATGCTTTCAATTCTGGTTTGCTCAAGTGGCAAGTAATGGTTTCATGTCTTCGAGTTATCTGTGATGTCACCGGATGTTTACGAGTCGACAATTGGCCCACAGTGCATTTGGTAAAATGTCAGTAGCGGCGCAGATGAATTCCGTCGTCTTGTGACTGACAGCAACTAAGTGTGTTTTTGAGTTAGTCTTTTAGTTTTATAAGTGTAATTAATAGTAACTGTTGCGTGATTCGTTACAGGTTCCGTTTCTGTTTTGAGCTCAGCACGTTGAAGGACTCTGGGAGGGTGTATTTGTTTGCTCTTGAAGATCACGATGACCGTCTGGCATGGACAATGGCCATTGCTAAGGTAGCACATTAGCACTGTGCATATCAACAGGTGTTATGTACTGATAGAATGTTGTGCTCACAGGAGACTTGTTGGAATGGTTGAGGCTGCGTAAATGGGGGAGGTTGGGACTAAACATTGGGGGGACTACACGCGTATAAAAGGCCTTTGGGATGTTCGGATAATTTTAACGTCACTATGCCAAGTACTTATCAATTACTTGTCATGCACAGAAACATTGGGGATATGCTGTTGCATTTAATGCCCTTCCAGACCATCTCCGTGACAACAGGAGGCGCAGAACTCCAGAGCTGATGTTGCCTGTAAACATCTGGCTCGACGACACGTGAGCAAGGCTTTTGTTATCGCTTTTAGTAGCATGACCATATGTTGTACCAGCCTCGAGCTGTCAGCTACCATCGTTAAGTTCAGACCGTTGGGAGGAAGTCTGCGTGGAGGTGCGTCAACGAGACAGCAGCTTAACATCGGACGAGGGAGAGGGGTCACTGTGCCAATCTTGGTTACTGGACAAATTCTCCAAATTGTTGCCAAGTTTAGTCTATTGCTCTTTTTAGAAGAATTCCATTGCACTACAGAACTATATGCGTGTGTTTATCCAAAATAATATGTTTTTCAACTGAAGGTAACTTTTGTCTTGAGTGTTTCACATAAGAGCGCATCCATCCAAGCTTGGCTCATAGGGGCATACTGCTGTAACTTGGTATTCTGCTAGTCTTGAACTGGAGTTTTGTGTGTTTTTGTCCTGTCTTTGTACTTTAGGATTAATACATAGTTATATTAGTGTTGATATATACACAATGAATATCATTTTGTCACGCCCAGCTTCACTCGTGTAATATTTTTAAAACGTCCATTCTATGGTTTTATTTAAGTGTTTCACACATGTGTGTGGTATTGTTATGATGTGATAGAATAATTTTATGAATTTCAAGTAGTTAATACATTAAGAAAAAAATCTGTTACTGCTCCTCCACTACGTTCTTAGAGAATATTTAAATTTTCCTTTTCAGTCTTTCTGTCCTGATGGTGCGGTTGACTACATCAAGAAGTCCTTTGACAGGGCGGGCTATGTGTACATAAAGGAGGGCTTAAATGCCGTGAGTCGTGTGTAGTCACGTATAGAGAATCAAGCTTGTTGTGTGCACAGGGCATCAAAAGTCGAGAGTCGCTCATATTCGTTTGTCAAGTTGCTTGGACATTTTCCATTAGGGTGTTACAAATTCAACCAAACGCTCACATTTTCTCTGTTGTGGCACACCGATTATAACTTTCCAGTTTAATTTGTGATACTGTGAAGGTTGGTGTTTGTATCTCTTCTGATGTTGCTGTACATTAATGGCGAATCTCAAAAATGATTGCAAGCCTTAAGAATTTGCTTGAATGACTGCTCAGAATATAATCATTTCATGATTGTCTTATTATTTACATTTAAAAATAATCAAGAATTACAACTACGGTACGTGCTGTAGTATGACACATGGGGGAGTAACAATGATAGCTGCACTGTGCTAACAGTTTTGCCAAGGATGAGAAACTGTGCCCAGGTCTATTGTGACTTGCAGCTGATTAGCTAGTCAGAGTATATGTCAGTTGAGCTGGAGAATTGTTTTTCTACCCTGAGGTCATGACGTTATCACCAAGCAAGATATTGTTCCTTGTTTCAGAAGTGGATTAAGTCCTGGATTCAACTTCACATGGAATCTCGCATGCTTTACATGTTTGATGAGGTATGTAATGCTCCCATTGTCTTCTCTTGTTCAGATTTTTGGAGATTTTCTCCACATGTATCGTTATGTAGAAGTTTTTTGGGTGACTGTTCATATTGCTCTCACTGTTTATTTGTTCTAGGGCACCTGTGAATTTGAAGAAATCGATCTTCGCAAAGTCACCAAGATTCGTGAGTATTGGTTATAGTATTATATTAATTATGGAATAGAATCATTCAAAACACCCTAATAACTTGTTGGGTCATATTTCGGTAACTGATAAGTGAACATTTGGTTTCTTTGAAGTTGTCTATCTGTCAGTTTGTGAACCTCAAAGTGAACTGGATGTTTTTCTAAACATTTCATTGGCTGACACATTAAGCTTGACTTTGTCCAATGACCGCAAGCTTTTGATTCTTCCTCTTAGGTGACATGCAATTAGTATCCACTGAAAAGAATGTTATCACTTTCTTGTTCCTTGATCTTTCAGAGGCAGTTGATTCAGTAGATCAAGGACACGTGTTTGTTGTTTATTTACCTGGGAGGTAAGATGAGCTTGACCTTTTCTAGTGAAAGCATAAATCCCTGAGCCTCATTGAGCCAATTGGTAGCTCTGGTTTCTGTAGCTTCGGTGTTTGAGATTCTTGCTACTTCCCTGGATAAGATGCAGGGTACTTACTAGCAACCCTGGCTGATAATAATTTTATGTAGCTTATCTAGTGGAGCAATGCAATGTAAGTTTATGGCGGATCTTATCGACTTGTCCGTTTATTTAGCCAAATATCTACAAAGTTGGTAACCTTTGCTATCATTTGTTACATATTGTATATAATATCTGTTAGTATCAATGTTACTTTTTAAATGATTTATCCAGTACACTATTTTCATGCTGCATTTCAATCTGTCCTAGTTAATATGCTATTGTCCTCTAATTGTCCAAAATTTGTCATTAGGAACATCACAAAGCTAAATTTGACTGCATGATGATTCTGATATTGAAAGTCATAACAAAATTTACGTGTATATTTTAGGTGGCTGTACATTCAAGCTGACGTCCAAAAAGAAACAGAGTCTTGGCTGAATGATTTAAACACAGTTGCTACGGTAATTTTACTAAAATTAAACAACCAGTTTTTTATAAGTGTAAACCATTTGAATAGTAAGACTTAATTGTGAATTTTCACGTGACTTTTTCTGCACACACCAAAAGTGATCTAACAAAGTGGCCTGAAATTCTCATTATAACAACAGGGGGTGGATGGAACTCACAAAGAGGCAGTTAGCTGTAAAGATGAGTTGTGACTGGTCATTGCTTATTACGACTGGGGAAATGGAGTTTTTTGTCCAGTCAGTGTTTGTGTGAATTGTATGTCTCTACTGTTTCTGCATGTCAAAGCAGCGCTGTCGGTTGTTTTGGGAGTGCATGTCTGTTTATTGGTGTATTAAATTAGATTTCCTCTACCGTTTTTTGTACACAAGCGATATCTGACTTACAGCTAATTATAATTTTAGTCAGTTTGGGACGTGAAAAAATGTTGTGAGATGTCATTTATTTTGTAACATTTGAGGATCTTTCCATGATGACATGAGAGGCCAAATGTGTGTGCAACGGTATGTATAAACCAAAAATTTTTAATGTGCAACTGAAAATATTAAAGCAGAAATTCTTATCACAAATTTACTTGGTAAGTTATTAGGGCAAGTGATCATTTATCTTCTATTTTCTGTCATTTGACAGCATGCAAAAATGATACAATCGCATTGTGAAATACATACATTAGAGCAAGTCAGACAAAACTTCCACACATTTAACAATTATTCAACATTGATGTATGAGCCTCTGTTTCGGAGGTATGTCGTTGGATGGTTGTACTGTCCACCCTATGATTGGGCGTTAGCTGACTAAATTCAGTTATCTGGCCTAAAATGAGCTTATATTTGTTCTTAGTTTTTCTACTGAAATGAGATTAGGCACCACTTCTCCTCATATCTTAATTCAATGGGCTCACTTCCTGTCTGAGGTATGTCTTTGATCACTGATATTGTCTTGTTAGCCAATAACCACAAACCATTGTCATGTCATTTCATCATTCTGGTATTTCAGTCAACAAGCCAGTCACTCTCTGATCAACAATTGACTGCCGAGAATATTCCAGTCTTGGTCGACAAATGTATCAACTTCATATATACTCATGGTAAGCCAGAAGCCCTCCCCCCCTTCCATGAAATGTATTGCAAACTTCAGTTAATTAGACTGTTAGCACAAGTCAAGTTAATTTCATAATCTCACGGTTAGAAATCATTTATCAGTGTATACTGCAAGGTTTAAAGGGTCGTATTGCAGTATGAATTCTCCGTTAAGTCAAAAATGTTAGATCATTTTGTTTCATTTGACAAAGTCATTTGAGACTTGCAGTTTCTTATCACTAGAGTTTGGAGTCTAATCTTTTTATTTCTGCATCGAACTCAAAAATACTTTTGACATCCTCTGTTCTCCTTTCATACAAAATCAAGGTAATTATCTATTAGTCTGTGCTTGAGTACGTTATGGACTACGTCAGTGTGTGTACAGTTCAAATTTGCACCTGATGACCTCTATACTCAAGCTAAAAACTTCTGTAAAAGTTTGATATTATGAGTGAAAACTCAAGATTATGAGTTCAGACTCGAACTTGTAGCTTGGCATTGTAGGTTTAATGCTGGGATCGTCAAGTGCAAAATATGAGTACACGGTTGTCCACGTAAACGCTGATATTTCCGTGAACAGAATATTCAAGTAATAAACTCTTGAGTTTGAAAGTGAAATTGGTGAAAAATGAAATAACTAAATTTTAGTCTTGAAATTTTTATTTCTTGAAAATGACTAGGTAAAAGGTGAGACTTCAGTTGATTTTTCTCTATCAACACTGTGGCAAGCAGTATCTGTTACTGCAGATATGATAGTTTGGACTATATTTTCCAGGCATGACAATAGAGGGCATTTACAGACATAATGGACAGCACTCCAAAGTGACAGCTCTTCTTCAAGCGTTTGCTCAAGGTAAGTCCCACTGATCATCATAAATGTGGCATTCAAATTTCCGGTGTTACAACTGTGCTTTGCTCAATATTGTAATTGTATAGGACCCATCGGACAACAATACCCAGAGTTACGCTTCCTCCCCACCATTTTAGTAAAAATGTGACAGAGTGGTGATGTCACTGACTGTACCTTCCTGATAGTCCTGGTAGAAACAAAGAAGTACACATTGGGTGCATTCTGTAGACACAAAACCATGTGTAGGAAAGTGATTAAAGCGATATATATTTAACTTGGTCAATGAGGCTTTAAGCTGAATGCAGCAGAGCGAGGTAATCTAATGTGAAATAATTTGCTGGGCATGCATATCAAACACTAGCGTCTACCTGGACTCTGTTGCAATTAGATATTTATTACTTATTTGTTGTCCAGATGCCCGTGCTGTGGTGTTAAAGTTGGAGGATTATGGAGTGCATGATGTGGCCAACAGTTTAAAAAGATTCTTCAGACAGGGCCTGACCGATCCACTTCTTACCAAGGAACTCTACTCACAGTGGTTAGATACTGCGGGTGAGTCAGTCGCATAATACGCCATAAGATGTTTTGAGCGAGAACTGGGATAAGAATGCGTTACACTGCTGTTTAGCTGTCTAAATTTAAAACTAGGACACTTACCTCTGCAAAAATAATCTCAATTTTTTTACTGTCATTTTCGTTTCCAATGCCGTTGTGCTTCAGAAAGTCCTAGAGATGGTCAGCTTTTCTGAAATTGGATTATTTCAAGTCAGTGGCAAGTTAACAGTAAACTGCAACTGAATGTTGAAGTCAATGCTGTTTTGGCACATTTTTAAATTTAGTTTGATAAACTAATTAGCATATTTCTTACAAGAAAAGGTCAGCTGTAGGAGCTGTGGTTCTTCATTGCAGATGGAACATTTTAGTTTTTATCTCAAACTTTTTGGTGGATTCTAGATTTTTGGTGAGTATTTGCCACAAGTTGTCGTCAAACGCTCATTTCCAATATTTCAGCACAGAGATGGGTATCAAATCATTGGTATTGATATGAAACACTCCTCAATGTGCTGGAGGCCTGTATTAGAGTTATTAACCCTGTGTGGCTGGAGACCAGTATAGCCTTGTGTGGCTAAAGGTCAGTTTTAGAGTTACTAGCCTGATGTGGCTACCCTGCCATTGTCTTTCTGGTGGGGTCATCTGTTCTGTCTACCTTGGTCAGACCTTGGCCTGCCGTTTAATGTTTGTACTGGAAATCAAATGTGAAATTATTTTTGACATTTTACAATCTAATTTAGCGCAAAGTCAAGATAAAATCATTTTCTGTGCTTGAATATGTTATCAATGGTTTATGCTGGCGAGTGTAAAGTCCAACTTTGCACTGGATGACCCCTATATTCGAGCCTCAAACTCGAGTAAAATCTCAAGATTTTATATTCGGACTGGAACTTGTAGCTGTAATGCTGGGGTCATCAAGTGTAAATTAAGAGGACGCAGACATCCACGTAAACCATAATATGCTCGAGCGCAGAATAATCAACACTTATGTCGAACTCAAACAAAAGTAGAATGGAAATGTCGAAAATAATCTCAAATTCGATTTTAAGTACCAAGAGGCGACCCCGGGCCCTGGTGTGGGTGACTCGAGCTTGGTGGTAAATATGCTGACTACATATTGTTTGTCCAGGTATGGTGGACCATGACGTAAAGATGCGCTGGTACAAACACCTGGTGGACAAACTACCTGAGGTGAACAAGTGCACGCTGAAGAAGCTAATACTTCACCTCAAAAAGTAAGTCTCAAAGTGCAGTCTTGTTTTTGCGCATTGGCATTACCTAGTAAGTTGTTTTTGAACTTGTATGTTAACCTCAAATTAACTCTGTCAGTGATTTTTGCACCTAAGATGACTTGTAAGCAATTTTTTCACAGATATAATTATTATGCGTTTTATTGCAACTGTACTCTTGTGCCCATCAAGTATTAACTTCAATGCAGCATTTTAAAGTAATAAATCATGTGCTTTACCGTAGTTTCAGCACATGATGTAACTTTAATTTCAATACAAGAAATATGCAGCTATATAATACAAGTGCATCGAATTATGTCTGAAGTTGATAATATCCAGGAAAAAAATCAACGTTCAGGTATGGTCTCCCAAAGCAGTCAGCACACTCCATTTTTCTCAGTTAAGGAATTTGCATTATTTCCTAAATTAAACATGCATATTAATGAAATAAAAATTTTCACTCTAGGGATTTATGACAGTGGAGAAACATTGTTGACCACTAGAACTTTGACCCTATTGCAAAAAGTGTATAGCCCAACTGGAGTGAATTTACATCATGGAACTAAGTGTACGGTTGATGAATGAGCAATTAATGAAATTCTGATTAAAGAAGCGCAGTGTGAAATATTTCGTGTAGAGTATTTTCTCAACAATTGTAAATTGATGATTACAGCATTGAAGCTACTAGTTTGAACTTGAAATCTGAATTTTACTGGAGTTTGTAGCTACAGTCAAGGGTTCATTCGGACTACATTACTCACTTGCGTAATATGCAATATACTCGACCACAGAGTAATAGATGATTATCGTGTGTTTGTATTAGGAGAAGGGAATATATCAATTGAAAGTATTGGGAGTTTGGTTTTGAGTAAAAGGATTGTACACTGAGCCCAGAACTGTTCGTACTTGTTCTCATTTTCGTCATTTTACGAGATATAGGTTGATGCAAGTCTGAAATATTTGTTGACAACTTCAGTCTGACATTGATATCATGGCAATGCAGCTTATTTAACATCCAAGTACAGTATAAGCAAAAGTAATCAGACAAAATAGCGCTTTCCAATTGTGATGGCTAATTCGGAGAACTGCAAAAATTACTGGTCATAACTACTAGCATGGACGGGCTCCCTTGCAAACTTTGCTGTTAATCCCCTTTCATTCTCGGTCATGAACGAAGACTACGCTGACGACGAATTTAGCTTCCTCCTAGCCATGATGACGGGAATCTGAATCATTCCTTTAGTACTTTTGGCTTGTACTGTGACAACTGGCTTTTATCAGCTTCTGTTGTGTGGTTTCAGTATCTCTGACCAGAATTCTGAGAACAAGATGACCATCGTCAACTTGGCCTCCATCTTTGGTCCAGCTCTCATGACACTCGATTGTGTAAGTCAACAGTTTCTACAACTTAAAAGGAAGGATTATTTGGCAAATGAATTGGATTAAACTTACAATTAGTGTTCAGTTTGACCGTAAGTGTTAACGTTTGTGGCGCCACTTTCCAATTCATGAAGTATCTAACTACAAATCATCTCGATTATGAAGACTTTTTGTTGCATATTGTTGCTTGCCTTTATGACTTTTTGTGAGGAAATCTGCAGTTCAACAAATGTGACATTAATATGAGGGAAATATTGGTTATTCTTTAGCCAAAGGATAGTATGCTGATGAAGGATAAGCCGTTTTTTTTTTTGTTAACTGATAGACTGGAAACAAAAATCTGTTAACTAGCAAGGAATCATCCATAGGATAAGGTCCTGTCAAGATTGCAAATGTCTCACTAGCGCCACCTAGTGAATGTCACGCCTCCTATTGCTCTTTCACAGGACCAGGATGCTGCACGCTCCACTGGGTTTGATACTACAAAGTATGAGATTACAACAATTGTTGACATGATACAGTATAATACCTGGCTGTTTGAGGTATGTTTACATGCTGGACCATATGAACGCTTTTTGTAACCATGTTGACGTGGTTGAACAATTAGATTTCTGTCTCTCCAGATAGCTGTTTTTACAATAAATGTTGTGAGATTCATTTTGGAACCAAAGAACCATACCTTGATGTGGTTAGTGTGCATCCGTTTTGTCCAAGGACTTGATTTACCACCGGGTACGCCCTCTATCCATGAGATGTGGACGATACGACTGTGTACACTTACCACTTCAATGTGCGATTCTTTAGTTCTGAAAAGGATCTTCACTTAAAGTGTTTTCGTCACTTAAATGGAACCCAGTAATACATCGTCTCATTGTGAGATTCGGTTTGTTTTCCTTGTCTTTATAGGAATAGACTGTCTTTAATTCCTGTTGATAGTATTGAAATCAATGTAATATGGAGTTGGTATCTCACAATCCATAATATTTTAAAATTAAGATTTCCTAGTTCACTTGCCTTCTGTGTCAAAATATATTGGGACATGTACCTTTGATTTTAGGTGGAGGATGCGGAACTTGACAAGGAAAGAAAGATTCAAGAGGCCCTGGAGAAGATGAAGAATGCTCAGTCTCAGAAGGTGCAGGCTGGCGAGTTCATAATGGGTGTCTACATGAATGACCGGCAGGGCAAGTGCTTGAACATCAAGGTATGGTCCCACTCAACGGCCAGTGTTCACTGAGCTATGATGTATTAAGGGGTAAAGTTAATGTCTTTTGTACAGCAGTGTCTTTATAGAAAATGCAAATCCTCAATTTTCTTGTTGGGATGTTTCACCTTTTATTACCGGTCCGTTGTCTCTTATTAACTGCTATACACAACAATACTGAGGGCACGTTTTCAGCCCAGCAATGAAGTTCCCCTGGATCATGATTCTGTTTACACTTTCACTAGGCTAGCTCAGTGACCGACTGTGTGTTCAACTGCAAGTGGGGTCATCGACCCTAAGTGAAATTCTATAATTTATCACTATATTGTGATATGGACAGGCCGATCATGCCAAAACTAAGTGGCCGCACATCTTATCCAATGGTGGAATTACTTTGACACTTGTCATGATGTCGTCACTTGGTTATTTTTTTGGACCTTCAAAAAATCTTGAAATGTCTTTATGCTCAATCTCATGTCCTGGGATATAGGTCACAGACATGACATTTTGGCTGATTGATCACAAAACATGAGGTGCTCGCGATCTGGACTTGCTATGACGTCACTCTAAACTTGAAGTGTTCCAATGTCTTGCTGAGTGTCCATCGGTGGTCACACCTGTATTTTTAGCAAGTTTCACTAGAAAACCGTTGCACCCGCTCACTTTAATGCCCTGGGCTGGAAGCTCAAATTTCAGGGTAAAAATTGTACTGAGTTTGGATATTAAATAAAACATAATACAACATTTTGGAGAAATCAGATGTCCTTGAAATATAAGAATTGCCTTTTCAACCCAGCCTTGTGTGGATACCAAAAAAGCGTCCGCGTGTTCTTCAATGATGTGTTTATTCAAGGATTCTACTTCTGGGTATGTTCCCCACTCGTTAAACAAAGCCAAATTTTGGTGCACACGTTGCTTCTAAGTCTTAGCCATGCAAACTGGGCCGGTTTAGGAAATGTTAAAATTTTTCGTGGACATTGTCGAAGATATATGAGCTTTTGTAAGGAATTCTGTTTTGATTTCATATGGTGGTAGACTTATAACACAACGTAAACATTAAAAATACAGTCAAGCCTTAGGGTAGGCGTTAGTGTTGAATGCTGGTGTTGACCCAAAAAGTAACCAATGATTAGGAAACATTCCAAAACTCTTCAAGAACAGGTGTTTGAGTGCTGTGATGTTGTTTTACAAGTTTAACGGTTGTCCAGCTGTTGCTGCCCTCTGCCATTCTCCTTTAGCTTTATTCGTTTTGTTTTTAAGACTGTCATGCTTTCAGCATTTTGTTAATTACTGTAGCTTCAATTATTAAAAGGACTTTATTGCCTTTATGGCCAAAAATGCACATTTGATATAATTATTTTTGAATGGGATATACTAAAGTTATTAGCTTTGGTTGTAGCTGTAAAGCAACAGAATCCATTAAGTTTTATGATTTTCTTTACATATCACCAATTCTTGCTGTTATTTGCCAGACATTTGCTGTAATCAAGACCTGTGACGTTATCAATGAAATACACTTGCCTTAAAATGTTTTCATTTGCCAAGGTATTTAGTTCCGTCTGCACAGTGTTAGGCTGTGATCATGGAGGTTGCAGTTTTGACTCCAAACTGAGGCTTATTTCATTAAGGGCATGTTGTGCTAAACACTGTCAGTGTAAAATGTTCTTTCCTGTTTCAAATTCCTTTTGTAATTCAGGTTCCGGGGTACATGACTGCGGAAGAACTCGTACTTCAGGTCTCCGCTTCTGAAGAGTTCAACCCCAACAGATATGCAGTGTTCGAAGTGATATGCCAGGGAGAGTTAGGTAATAGTTGACTGAGTACGCAACAAGGGGTTTAAGAAGGAAAGGAATCTGGTCTGAACATTCGAATCTGGGTGTTAATTTTACAATGTCTTTATATGATTGACAAGGGCGCCATTTTGAAAAGTGTTTATGAATTAAGTGACTGTGTGTTATGGCTATAGGCCGTCTGAAAAAATTATGGAAACTTTAAATTTGATATCGAAACAAACTGCTTTCAACTTTTGTTCACACAACCCGTTTTGGTTGATATGATTTTATATCAGACTCACCGTCTGGTACATTACACGTTTCATGGAAAAAATCTTTCGGCCATTTTTCATCGCTCAGTGATAAGAAATTATGACATCTCCATTGATATCATATCATACCATTCAGTTTTTGGTCATGGTTGAATTGATAAGTTGTGATTGGCAATGTACGGCGGTTAGTAGTTTTGTCCAAAAACAGGTTGGGAAAGTCTATCCTGATTTTGCAATTCATACTATGAGTCTCGGGAGACAAAATGAATACATTGGCTCAGTAAAAAATTAGCTTTTTATCAGGAAAATGATTGAATTGCCTCCATTTTTGACAACCTGTCATTGCTGGTGTCTTCATCTGTGTGCATTTTGTGCCGTTGACACTGACCAAGACGTCAGTGACCACCAGTTGTAGAATATTTATGTCAGAGGTGATAATGAATTTCGTGTTGATGAATACCTTCGGTTGGTTTTTATCTCTCAGCATGCTCACTCAACACATGCGACGAAAATTAAACCTGCGCTGTTGCATGATTTTTATGAAAATCTGTATATAAGGGAGATACTGTGGTAAAATCTCACTAATTTTGGACAAAAACAATTACCAAAATTATGCTTTTTCATTTTTCAAGGGCTTCCGGTGCTGTTGTGAATGCCCAAAGTTTTTCCAAATAATGTCTGACTGTAGCTGTGGCAGAAAACTTGGAACTTGGCATTAAAGCTAGTGCTAGTGGAAAAAAATGAGAAAACAGAATAAATATTTCACTCATCCACCTTACTGAGATTTTTCTGTTCTGCGGAATTTTATTGACTGTTGGAGAGGGCAGAGCTGATAGTGCGGGAGGACAATGAAGTGGATGCCTGCAGTAAACGTGACTAACATAGATCTACATGTATCTGTTAAACTGTAGAACGACCACTTAACGACCATGAAAAGGTGCTGGACGTGACGTTGAGTTGGAGCTCATGGGATGAGGAGTTTCGAAAGGAGAACTACTTGTGCATCAAACACAACTACGTACAGCTGAAGGTTGATACTGTAGTAAGTAACAACAACAGATATGTAGTTTTCAAATAAGAAATGCTGGTGTATAAACACAACTGTTACTGACTTTCTTAAAACTCTGACAGAGTGATACTTTAATATTCTGGCATCATGCCATGTGATAAAATAACCGAGTTAGTTGACAAGCTTACATTAATTTGACATTATTGGGTTTGGCCTCTAATTCCTTTTGTCATCTGCACTACTCCGTTTTCTCAATTCTCTGTGATTTTTATTTCAGATCAGTCCTCATCTCTCTTCATTCAGTGAGCTCAAGTTCAGCAACAAGAAGAATTTCAAAAAGTTTTTCTTCCAGTTCAGCCAATCGAAGCTAAGCTACTTCAAAGATTCCAAGGTGGGTACTGTCCTGATGAAGATGGTATGCTTGTACTGAAACATCCAGCATTTCAGATTTTTTTATGTTGTGCTGTTGTCTGTGAGGCACAAACACTTTGCGTGTAAAGTCCTAGTATATTTAATAATCAAAGAGGGCTGAATACTCTTGAGTGTAATTTTGGTCAGTTTTTTAGTTCTGTTAGATCCAGGCAGCCGTTGGAAGGAATATGCTATTTTACTCTGTTCAATATTGTCTCCGGTGTGTATTGCGCCATCTCAGTAAAATAGACCTTACTTTTAGTTTGTTTTTGGAAAAATGACCAGCGAAGACAACCACCTAGTCAGCTTTCTGGTAGTAGCAAGTTAATAGCTCCTCTCTGAGCCCGGGGCTCTCGTCCAAAATAAGGGTAGTATGATCGTACTGAGGCATATTAATGTTCCACTTCAGTGCATTTGCTGGACAATCTTGGACACTGCTAAGGCTAAATACACTACAAGCCAAAAGTAATTTGACGGAATACTATTTTCACACCGTGCTGGCTTATTCTGTTGATGGCAAAAATTACTGGTAGTAACTATTTGAGTGTGGCAAAATTCTAATTACAGAAGGGCTTAGTCACCTTAGTTAACTTTCTTATTAATTTCTTTCACTTTCGGTCATGATAGGACTTCTGTGAGGAATTCACCTTCCGTCCAGTCGTCATGGCGGAGAATTTTGCCTGAATACTTTTGGCCTGTACGGTACTTACCCCACACCACAGTTGTTGAGAAGTAAATTTACCCTCTGAGATGTTACCAATTTCGAAATAATCTCAACGCAATACCAGTCTGTTACACTACCTAAGTATGGGAGAAACACACTCAAGTTGGTTTTACGTCTCTACCAACACCTTCTGTGAGAAAATCCATTCTTTGTGTAAAGTGTAAGAGCCTCGTCTTACACACAAAACGGACAGGTCGATTTTTATCTCAACATGTTACAATGTAGGTATAGTTCTGAATGGAAAAGTACATATTTGTAATCAGAACGTCTGATTCAGCTGGAGCAGAGCCAAAAAAATTTGTTGATGTCTCAAACTGCCTCAACACAATTACACAAATGTGGGTTCATATACAAGACACTTACATGCAAATTGCTATTCCGAGCGGCAACGCTTGCTACGATTATACATGTATCAGCACACTGAGTTAGTCAACAGACCCACCAATAGATGGCCTACCAGTACAGTGTTTAGTGTTGCTGTGCTGTTTGAAATGATCAAAGGTGCTTAATCCTTGCTTTTTTCCAATTATTTAAATTGGTTTGAAATTCTTTGGAAATGAAGTAGGTGTTACAAAAATTAATTCGTTTTCACAGTTTTGACATTTTTCAACCAACACATTGACTGAGTAAACTGCAGTTTTACCACCTCTATTTTGTGGGGACACGGAATAAATTGTCCACTATTTGCAGTTAAGGAATGCATGGACTTTGGACTTTCAGGTTTTTTCTACCTGAATCATGATTTGTTTTGATGCATCACATACAAGAAATTTGCTTTAATTAGAATCTGTCTTGTTCACCAAAGTCAGAGTAAGCAACTTTTAAAACTGGGAGGTCTTACTAAATGCTACAAAGTTGTACTACGTGGCAATTATTTTCTGGAATTATGCATAAATGCCACAGATTTGTACACTGTGGTCATTAGTTTTTGAATTGGGGATAATTGCTACAATAATCATTTTCTTGGATTGTCCATAATTTTGAAGAGCTGCGTGTGCTGTAGCTATTACTATTTTTAAATTGCACATAATTGGTATAGAGTTACATAATGCGGCATTTGTATGGTGCATGCAGAGTGATTATTGTGCGATTTCGTAATTGGTTTTGGGTTGCTCATCAATGCTACAAAATTCCCTGTGCATTTGTTTTCGTGGATTGTAAAACATTTTAGAGTTCTAGAAAGCTGCAGTTAGTTCTTTATTAAATGCTGCAAATTTCTGTAATGTTGTATTATTGGATTGTGCCTAGATGCTACAGGGTTCTACAGTTTGATTTTTATTATTATTCGTAAATGTTACACAGTTATGTAAAATCTCAACAATTTTGGACAAAATGATTGCTAAAATTGGGTTTTCTATGCGTCTATATGTACATATTACATGGGTGCATTTTGCCATCTGATGTCCACTGAAGCTGCTGTATCTCTTAAAATTCTCACAGTATCTTGATGAGATTTGGCAAATGTGTTTCTATGAAGGTGTTGACAGATGATGGGGAGATTTGGACTGATTCGACTACTACTGTGCCCCTTTGTGTGAATTTGATGTTTTTGCATTTGTGTCGTCTATCTTTAAATGTCCTTGATGGATTTTCATGAAATTCGGCAAATAAGTTCTGTTAGGGAGATGAGGAGGCCTTCTCATTTTCAGACAGGCTTTACACATTCTTTACCACCAAATGGCCATTTTGAATTCAAATAAACACCCCTAAAAGCATTTACGGTGCTGTCATAGGCACATTTCAACGTTTTGCATTGCTCTTCTTGCATTGTAATTGAGAATGCTCAAAATTTCTCAAAACATTCATTTGTCTGGTAGTATTCATCTCCACGTGTCTGTCATATTGTATTCTCGACTGGAGAAATTTTACCATAATTTGACCACTTACCTCAAATTATTGTTTTATGTGACTATTCTTTTTTAATTACAGTTGGAAACCCCTGAAGCATCGTGGAATGCCGAAGACATCGTTCTGTTCATGGGTGTTGAAAAACGGCGAGCGCCGCCCAAAGATTATCCATTTGCATTCACCTTCATCTTGAGACACGAACATGTGATAAGGTACGCCAAAACTATTCACTAGACAAAATGACCTGAAATTCCCCGTCATGACAGCTGGGCGGAAGACAAATTCATTGTCAAAACGGTTTTCCGTTGTGACCAAGAATGAAGGTGGCTAAGAAATTTTGTAATAATAATTCTGTACCCATAATAGTTATTACCGCTCATTTTTGCTGTTAACCGAATTAGCCGGCATGACAGGGAAACAGATTTTGTCTAATTACTTTTGTCTTGTACTGTATGTGGCCCATTGATTACTTTTGTCTTGTACATCATTGTGCTATAATGAATTAATCTTTTCAACTAATTTACTGGACAAGACACTTCATGCACTGTCCTTCCATTGGCTGAGTTGTTGTTCGTGAGCGCCATCTTGCCTATGGAAGTGTGCACTTTGTACATACTAGTCACAGGATGAACGAGTTCATGTCCGAGTGAATACATACTAACAAGGCCAATGACGTCTACACTTTCTGCTCTGAGTATTCCTGGCCTGTTAGGCCCCTCCTGAAATAGCACTGCGCCACTCTCATTCGAAGGTATTTACCCACAATGCAACACATGCGTAGAGCACTTTAACCTCAAGTTTCTTCTCATGCAAGACAGTGTACTTGTCACTATCTAAAATCCTGTTAAGTATGTAATTTATCTTCGTAATGCAACTCATATCATTGCACCAAGAAATTAGCACTGCTGAGTGCCCGATGTATTGGTCTTTCCTTTTTAATTAGCTGAGTAGTCAGTGAGTTACATTTTGAAAAGGAGGTCCATCATGCATTGCATTTTTCTACCTCCTAGGAGAGTTCAATTGAGGACTGGCCTATTAGTCCTCATTTACAGCCTACAAGCATTTAGATGCTGTATTTCTGGACAACGGGGCGGTTAGTGTTGTGTTGGATTGTCTAACCTTCATAGACAAATTTATGGTCAAACGTCTTTTGTTGTTCAAGTTGCTAAGAAAATGTAGTTCAAGATGTTAAATTCCTAGGTGACCTGTTAATTAATCCCGAAGAAATAACAGTCAATAGGTATTGAGAGTAATTTATTTTTACCATATGATGGTTACTTTATTGATGTAATTAAATTTTGTTGCCTGACAAAAATGGAATCCTGACTGTTCATTTCCAAAGTTCATTTACGTATACCTTAACTGCTCAGTTCTCTAATCCATCAGTCAGCTTCAAGCAAACAGCTCATTCCAGTTGTAAAATTTCTTGGATATCTGGTTACAATGAGAAAAGTATGTTGGTAATAGAAGTGTGTAAAGGAAACGCGACAAGACAACCATGTGTGTGTTGCTACTACGGGACTACTCTGTTTACCCGACGAATTGAGCTTCTAATTGACCGTCTGGCAGCAGACTTGCTTCATTAACTACATTCGACATTCTCCTTTTTTGTACTGTTCATCAGTGAACACTGTCTATTGGAAGCAAGAATTTACCAAAATGGCTGCTTGTTTTCAAAAGTTGGGTAGCCGTTCTCTGATCTCTACAACTTTGTTGCTTTAATTTGCGTTTTGTTTAAATTATAGGCAACATTGTCTGTATAGATTGAATGTTAGTATCTGAGTTACACTTTCTAGCAGTGATCATCAATACTTCTTTAGTCATTGTCTTATGCTTTTACTATACCGGCGGGGATCTCAGTGTGTTAGTCGTTGCCTTCCTGTAACGTGTCTCATTAGTCTTGGAAGATAAACCGTTTCATCAATCAAGACAAAGTCTTCTATACGTACCTGCTTAATTGTATGAAAGGGCAATAACCTACTTCTTCTATTAAAATCCAACTTTGATTGAAACCACTAACTGTGCAGTGTTATGAAACGGATTTCCTAGTCTTTCTTGATCCGATTAGAAGTGGTTTCTAGGCTTGTGAAAAACTGACAGGTCATTATAGCCGTAGATCAGGTTATTATAGCGTAGATCAGGTTATTATAGCGTAGATCAGGCCCCGTATGTTTCCTGTCAGAAAAGGCTGTCAGGAGAGGACCAAGTAATCAGTAACCAGTAACCACTTTCTATTTAAACGTTGAATAAAAACGCCATGATGCTGTATGCTTTGAAGCATCAAACACCAGTGATGAAAGTTTGTGTTTTTTTGTTAAAAACGCGAAAACATGATTGGTTTAGAGTAACTTTTACATTTTGTCATGTTTGTGTCAATAAGATTTGCTTCCAAAAGATTAATGAGATGCAAAGCGGCTATAGACAAGTTTTGATTGAGACCACTTATCGTTATGAAACTAGTCTCAAATCAGAGGTGGTTTTGGAGCTCCAAAACAACTGACAAGTCCTTATTTCTGAAGACCAAGCTCGTAAGACTTCAAGGCCCGGTCTCTAATCTTTTCACTCAAAATGGAACTCGAAATTATGTTTGACATTTTCTACTCTAGTTTTGTGTGAACTCATGGTAAATGTCTATTACTCTATGCTCGAGCACATGTACATAATGACTTAGGTAAATAATTTATTAGTCCTAGTTTGCAGTTGATAAACCCAACATTAAAGCTAAAAGTTCGAGTTTGAACTCGAAATTTTGAGTTTTTACTCGAGTTTGTAGCATGAATATAAGGGTTTTCAAGGGTAAACTTGGACTAGAAACCCATATGCATAAACTATAATGTATTCGAGCACACTCTGATAACCACTTATCTCGAGTTCGCACAAAAGGAGCAGAGAAATTGCCAGATATAATTTTTAGTTTGTTTCGAGTACAAAGATTAGAGACCGGGCCCAGGTCATGATGTGAAATTTTAGGAGCTTGGTCTGAAAAAGCAATGGACTGTTGAATCTTCCAGAGACCAGAAATCCCTTCTAAACTGAGTGAGAACTAGACCAGATGAATTTTATAATAGGAGATGGCCTACCTATATCAGAACTTGTTTTCGATGGAAAGCATGCATTTAATGTCGCTTTAAACAACAGTTGATCAGAACAAAATGTACAAAATGGTTGCAGAATACAGTTTTACTATGTGCGCACAACAAATTTGTTGAAATAATTACGAAACGAAATTGTCGCGTCTCTCTGCTTCAGGAACAAGGAGAGTCCCTACTTTGGGCGCACGGTGTGTTGCGGGTCTGACGAGGAACTATATAGATGGGTGGCCGCCATACTCACAGCACAGGTGAGGTTTTACCTGGCCTCAGGTAAATTAGGTTTTAGTCTTGTCACTGGATGCGGGATATTGGAGCTCATTTACTTCAATTGTCGCGCAAAGCTTTCTTCGTTTCTGTCCAGGGCAGTTTTCAAATTGTAGGCAATAGACCAGACTTAACGAGAAAGCTGTCAATCAAGAGAAATTCCCAGACAAACTGCTAAGGATAATGAGTTACAACGGATCTGGATCTTGTTGAACTCTAAACAATTCTGTACTCTAGTCATGTTTAAATTTAGAAGACATTCTTTAGAGATGGAGATGATCTATAAATAAACGATATTCATTTGTTGCTGATGATCAAGTTTGAAGCAAGTTTTCTGTATTTGGAGAAGTTAATTAATGTCTTGCCTAGCATCACTTGCATTGTGTGAAGAATGTAATTCGATTGTTAATAACAATGTTGTATATAATTAGTTTTACTGGTCCGTAATCATCCAAAGTTACCTGGAAGACCAGAAACTGAACTGTCGACTCTCATGCTGGACTTACAGTTGCTGGATCTTAGTTCAGCAAATAAGACAATAAATTTAAATTCAACTGAATTTTTGCTGTGTTATGGTAATTCGTCAGTTTATTTACCTCACAATATGTCCGACAAGTGAAATTCTGATTTGTAAAACTTCTCCACAAAAGTATAAATCAAGAACAGTTTAGTCTTGAGTCTCATCCAAACACGTGTTTACTCGAGAACAATTTCACTCGTGCAACTTGCCTCACTTTAAGCGGACTGTCAATACATGCTTATCCCATAACCAACGCCACGCGAAAGTTGTCACTTCGCACGTGACAATGAACAGCTGATATTAGCACAGCCCGAAAAAGATCAATTTTTATGTAATGGAAGCTTATAAATATTTCCGCCAGGCTTGTGACAACCCAGCAATTAGAAGTGGAGCAATTTACCCAACCTTCATAAGGTGGCGTAAGTTGTCACAAGTGGGGCAAGTTGCACTAGTTTAAATAGCGTCCGAACAGTCCCCAAACCTAGCGACAACTCGTTCCAAGAGTATCTTGTTCCAGTTTAAGTCTGTGTGTGGACGGCACTTATTACAGGGATGTTTTTCCGGTGCGTAGATGTCATAAAACAATATTTACTTTTAAGTTCCTTGTACTTCTAAAAGGATAATCAGCTTTTGAAAATGGAAAAATGAGGATTTTGACAATTATTTTTGGTAAAAGAAGTGGAGAATTACCATATACATCAAAACGAGTTTTTTTTGATATGATTTAGAAAAATCCCCAAACCTGCGTGTTCTTGTAATCTCTGAAAATTTTTAATTCTGAAACATTGGCAATCAATTGCTAATGACCTCAGCTGTGAAAAGTCGCAAAATCTTGTCTAGTTTGATTTTTAAATAAGTGAAAAGTGATAAACATAAAGGATTCAGCAACTTTAAGTGTTTGACAAAACAAAACAATGCTTTTTGGTGAATGTGAGAGTTGTCCTAGGGGACACTGGACTTGCAGGGGACGTTGGACATTTGAAAACTGAACAGTGTCTAAGGATTTTTGACGGCGGCTGTCCATCACATTTAACCCTACTAACAAGGTTTTCTATAAAGTGTGGACTAACTATAGTTTTTGGCAAAAACAACCTTACATTGGGTCAGTTGGCCAAGAATGAACTCTTTGCCCCAAATTTACGTAGTTTTTCATCCAAAAATTATCTCATCAGCGATGCATCCATGTGTACCCAGTCAGTCGAAGTAGGCTCAGCAAACTGATTTCCGTTTTTTCAGAGGTCAACCCGTGCGAGTTGCTACAGCACAGCATCATTCGATTACTCGTTCAAGGAGGCACCCTCCGGCCTGGCCAGTGTTAGCAAGGTACTGAGATTCCCTCATGTATAGAATCCCTGTGTCTCTTCCTTACCTTCATCATTCTATTCCAGTCTACTCCTGTCGCAGACAAGTCCGTGATTGTTTTTCTTGTTTAGAAATGACCTGCACAGACTATTCAGATGGATATTATGTGGTTAAGATGTGATCCACTAGTTTCAAAGCACGTTCATAAGAAGTAGCAGTAATAGAACAGTTTCATTTCTACCTCACCGTGTTTAGAATAAGGTTGTTACGGTAATATATCAGGGGCCCGTTCCAACAAAACTGACTCAGCTAAGACAAATCTTAAATTTTAGTAAATTTTAAAATAAAAATTAGATTTGTCTCTAAACCAATGCAAGAAAGAGATCTTAAGTTTGACATAAGTGTATGACCTAAATTTTGTCTTAATTTTGAATAACTTTCCAATTGTGGAAGTTTCAAAGTTTGGAACTTAAGACAAATCTTAGACTTAAGTCAAAAATGAACTTAAGTCACTTCCTTGGAACAGGCCCCAGCTCTCCACAAAAGGCCACTAGTAGTTACTTTGACAAGGTGATCCTGATGAGGTAGCTCTCTTGGAAAGCGGTGTTTTCACTGAAGAGGTCACTCTCGTGTTCAACAAATAAATCAACAAAGTTCACTTAAAAGTGAAGATAACAATAATTGGTGTTGGCACGTACTCCGACTCATTTTGACACCTTTGTTCACTGGTGTCATTGTATAGGGATATTAGTGGCAAGAACTATCTTTTCCTGAGATCAGACCCAGGGTGTAATCAAACCTGGAGCCCTCGTGGTGGCAGCCAATAACTGCTGAGCTAAATCCAATTGAATAAAATTCAGAATATTTTTAAGATATTGAACTGGTAAAGTCACTGACCTTGATTTCAGCGAGCGTCTGGTAGACGACGGAAATTGGCGATTTGTTAAATCATGAAGCTAATAATTATCCCATTCGACAATAATCCCTAGGATGTCCTTTTAATTGTTTACAATCACTTGACTCAAACAGTTGGCTATGACGAACAGTAGTTTGCAAATAATACTTGAAAGTGCATATAAATTCTGTTTTCTTATGAAAAGCTCCCTTGACAACAGGCCACTTGATAAATTGAAAGCCATTAACGAACGTATTATTCATCCGTTATGAAGTTTTGAGCACTTATTGCTCTTTGTGTCAAATAAGGGCGGTAATCGTCTTTCAGCCTACCGTCATTTGAACCCTTTTGCGTCACAATCAGGTCTGCGGTGGTAATAAACTTACAATGAGAATTAATGGTCATATGTTATTTCTCGTTCTTGGGTTATTGAAATGATCGTTATGATATGCAGTGCTGTTGTGTAAATAAGATTTAAAGATGATGGCATTGTAGATATTTGTCAGAACAATGTTAAGAGACGTTCTGATGGACTTGAGGAACACTAAATAATTTTTTTATTTATTTACAAAAACAGTTTGCCAAAGTTGTGGTTTTTCATTTTTTAGGGCTGAGACCCATTTGGCAAGTAATGGAAATTTTCCCAGTTAAATTTTTATGACATGTACACAATAGTAGCAGCTTGATAAAAGACTAACATTTTTGTACTATTTATATTTTGGTTGGGAATTGTTGCCCGACAAATATTTTCCTTGTCCGACTTTTCGTGTGGTGTACAAGGGAACAATTACTGTAGACAGATTAGTGAGTTGGCTTTTTAAAATACGAATGTGTAGACAACATTTGATGTGCTTGTGCCTTGTTGCGACATGTTTCTATAGCTGACAAAAACTAGATGGTGCTCAACTGAATGCAGTCTCATATTATCGTGTTTAATAAATTTGTTGAACCTTTTTAACTTGCAGAAGGGCATGTTTAAGAAGTTTAACAAGTTGTCATTCAAAAGATAGAAGCAGCCATGACTGATGAGTTATGACTTTTCCCCACTAGAGGTCGCAAGAGGTGGTTGCTGTTGGGTCAAGTGTACTTACAATAGTGGACAGTAGATAGTGGTCAACAAGTGCTCCATAGGAGGCACTTTGTATTGGAGTAATAGCAATCCTGGTCACCTGCTGGACGGCCACAGTTTTGTCATGCTAATGTTATTAAGCTTTGTTTTTCATGTTTTTTGCTTATTGGCATCCGTACTCTATTAGTATGTTAGAATTGTGTCTAACTATGAAACTGAGACCAAACATACTGTTGTCGATTAAATTTGTTTTTTCTTGAGATGTATTTATTTTTAATGTTGGCGGAGTTGTATAATCAGGATAAAATAATGATTAGGTATCATTTTGGTGAAATAAAATGATGTACCTTAAGTGTTATAATATAATATGTCAAAATATAGAATAACAGTTCTAGGGTGCATTTCGTAGACGTGAAGCACTCGCGTGAAAAGCTGGTGTGATCAGCCGCTTCCCCTCTTGGGCACTTGTGTGATCTTGCATTCTGGCTGTAGTTTTTTGCATCTGTAGAATGTAGCTCTGGAAAACATGGTTAATTGTCACTGAGGAGGTCACTGTCAGTTTCAATATTACAATTACTTTTTGTGAAGGAGGCGAGACCTTTGAGGGCAAAGTGTTCGCATATCTCATCTTATGCCAGTCAGACAATTTGAAATTAGCAACTCCTTCCACTTAGATATCTAGTGACATTTGCATGTTCCATTTATTTTTGTTGACTTGTTTTGTATATTTCAGAAACCATTTGTTATAAATTATGCCATATGTTAGAGGCTTGAGATACATTAACTTTTTATTTTGAGACGATTTATTTATCTTGTAAGATCCATTGGTTGTATATTTACTTGTGGTATTATGGCTTATACTCAAATCTTCTTTAAAGGGTCCAATGAGAGATGAAATCCCTATGAGATGACTTGTTTATGTCTTCCTGGCCTTGGTGTTCGACATAGTCCCTATGGTGCTCAAATGACCCCACCCTTCTTAGTCGTGGTGACCCTGATAGTTACGTTACGCATGTATAATAGACTCTTTTTAATACTAACCCTCATTTGTGATTAAACTGGAATCATTTAAGTCCCAAATGGATTGGTGTTAATGTTATCATTATGCAGCTAAGACACATTGTTATTGAAAATTGTGTTGTTTGTTTCACGTGCTGAACAGCTTTTCTATGTGATATTTTTATACAAGATTTTTGAGATACTGTACTGGAAGGTCATTAATGTAAGCACAAGCTGTTAAGCTGTTGTGATGTAGTAAAGTAAGTAAAAAGATACCTTTGGTAATTTTTTAAGCATATACCAGCCTATGTTGAACGTTGATATTATGTGAAATTCAAATACTGTAAGGTGTTGTGTATCTTGCGGTAGACATACGCTGTATGAAGTCTCACTGTGACCTGGCATAATTATGATCTGCTTGTCTAAGGGAACTCTTGCACTGCAATCATTTTATCTGATATGATTATGTGCCTGGTTGTTTTATTTTCAGTGGTATCTTTGCAATCATGGTATTAAAAGCAATAGGTCAAGTTTATTCCCTGTTATGAGCCGAGAGTTGTGGACTTATTGGTCAGAACACTGTTAGACTATCTGCATAATGGTGCTTGTTTTAACAGTTAACCTATTATTAAAGTTCTATGAAAGATTATGAGGAATCTATGTAAGCTCCAACTTAACCATGTCTAGTTATGTCGCTAAATTACAATCATGCCATTATTACAAGTGCTATTATTACAAGGTATAGTGTCATCTAAATGACAGACATTGCTATTCGTCAAGGTGACTGGATGCAGAACTTATAAATCACAACTTCTGGAACTTGCGGTTATACCAGCGTTGATGTTTTTGTCTGGGAACACCGGCAGAGGGCGATGAAACTCGTGGGAACCAGTCAGTCATCAATCCCCCTGCCAGGTGTCTTCACAGCATTTAGAGAACTTTATGCTGTTTATAATTTGATTATTGCTGTTAACTTCATTAAATAAGTTCCTAAAGGTTGGGAATATTGCTGTTACTTTATGTGTGAATTTGCATCAGTGACTTAAGCGATTACAATCTGGACAAATACTCTGTAGTGAAGGTTTGTGTGCTCTCCTAGCACACAATCATTAGCAAGTTAGGCACTCGAACAGGGAATTGCGTCAATGATTTATTTAGTGATTCAAATTATGGTGACGGTAATGAAGTTATTTCGCGTCATTGATCTTTAGGTGATAAATAATTAGCAGTCTTATGTGATGGTTATTCAATCAGTGGTGTGCTTTTGGGGTTTATTATGTGGTTGGAAAATACAGCAATTAAATGTCCCTTTAAATTAGTTTCAGTCCTTCTGGGACTAATTAGGCTTAATTTGTTGAAACTTAACCGTGTGCATTCGAAACTATTTGTTAGCAGAGAAACATGGTTGTTGGATTGAATGCCATTGGCGTTTCCCACTGACACCTGGTGGTAGACGTGTGATTTTGCGATGTGCAGGCAATGATTCTTTGCGAGTTTTCTTGACTTCAAGGTAATTAAGTCGGTGTTGATGTGGAAAATGTATCCATATGAAAATGATTTGTGACTCAACAGACTGGAGTCACAGCAAATTGTACGGAAATGTCCAAGTGTTGACGATTCAAATGGGCTCATGGTTATACAGGTACTGTGTGTCGGTTGTAAATATTTAATTAAATGATTTTATATCATGTTTCCTATACGGAATCAGTAGACTGTGGAAAGTGACAATAATAAACGGCGCTTTGAATTAATTGTGCTCTGCATTATGAAATGGTGGCATTGGTCATTAACTTAAATTGCGTTGATGAGATACCGCGTAATTACTCAGAGGAATTGCTTATCCGAGTAGTTTCGACTGATGTTGTGGCATGTCACAAACTTCACGTAGATTTTATTTGATTAATAAAAAAATCTTGGATTAGAGGCCGCAATAAATCTGACACTAAGTGGTTCCTTACTCGGATTAAAGGCGATTCTGGGCTCGGCGAGAACTGTTGTTATTGCTTGAGATTCCGCTCGATAATTCGCTGCTTGAGAATGTGCCAGGCATAGACATCACGTGATGTCTGTGGTGCCAGGGCTTGGAATTGTCCTCTTTTAAGAGGATTTCCTCTTTTTTGGCTTCGATTTCCAGTTTCCTTTTTCGTCTCTTTTTAGTCGTTACTATGACTTTATTTATGCAAAACGTCAGTAAAATTTGACAACACAAAAATATTTCTATCACACAAGCCCATTTATTTGTGGAATGATGCATCACGTGAGAATTTCTCCGCTTTTGTCGTCATTGGTCATTCCAAACCCCGATGTGTGTCGTTTTATGCGAAAGAGCGTGGTCTCGAGCACTGCACGGTCATTCCCTCCATTGCCAGCAAACGAGTCCTCATCTAATTGTTCCCTTGTATAGCCGTTCACATAACCAGTAGCAACAGCTTATTGTTTCAAATGACTTAATTTCATTAAAATAACGCAGGCAAGAAATTCATTTTCCTATAAGCTACATTAATATAGAATGTCCCGTTCTTCGTTCGCTTTTGGCGGGGTAATATAGGGGCTACGCTCCTTGTTTTACCTTCGGGCGGACCATCCTCTTTAATGGATGTATATTGGGTCCCCGTTCCCTAGTTTATAAGTTTCCACGCTCTTTGGTCAACCTTTAAGGGACCTCATGTATTAATATAAGAGTCCTGCACTTTAGGAGCTATCCGGTGAGGCCCCTATCTTAATACGAGGGTCACTCTTGGGGGGCATATCTTCACGGGCCCTGCCCAAAGGCAACCTAGCAGCGGGGGCCCTCTCTATTTTATGGGTAGCTGTCAAGTAATTGCACTACTCTGTTGCACTACTCTATTTCACTTCTCTTTTGCACTACTCTATTGCACTACTCTATTGCACTACTCCAGTGTTGCACTACTCCAGTGTTGCACTACTTTATTGCACTACTCTGATGCACTACTCCGGTGATGCACTTCTTTATTGCACTACTCTGTTGCACTGCTCTTGTCATCTGCTGCATGCCGTCTTGAAATGCGCATATAATGAAAACAGAAAAAATATGACTAGCTGGTGTCAGCCAATGCTCCACTGGGGCCAGCTGGGGATGACGCGCAATTATCAATTAATTACAAGGCCTCAGAGCACAACATTACATGTATAGTGTCAACTACATATTAGCTGCATAGATAATACGACTTTGCGTGTCTCTTGTTCACGTCCCTTGAGCGCAACTTCATCTCAAGATTCCAAGTCACATGGCCACAGTGCTGCACTGAACTTTTTACTTTTTGATTACGATCTCCTATTGTTTGATTGACCAAAAATGCCTGAAAAGGGAAACAATCAGTTCCAATACTAGAAACGCCGTAAGGAGCTATTCTGGGTAGGATTGATTTCTTGAATTTACTTGCTTTGACCAGCAAAATCTGTTGTTTTATATTTTATTTTATTTTACTTCAAATATCCAATCCATAACGAAGGTTAGTTGAAATTGAACCGACGCTCTCACCATCTGTTTCCTTGCTAGACGCCGTGAAAATGGCAATATGTATACTCGTCATAGTTGACGTAAAAAGCCAAGACTAGTCTCCGGGTTGTGTATGAGAAAGAGAGGCGAGTACACTAGAGGAGTAACCTCTCTGCCCTGCGTTCTAGCTTCTAATGCACAGTTAAGGTCGTCTGTAGTGACCATAAAAATCTAAAACAGGCGTTTGTTCCTACCATTACGATGGAATGTTCAGTGAGAATATACTCGGACAGGTGATACCGCTATCCAGCGGACGTCAACACAGAATTAAAGAGAATTATCGTGATGAGGTGACCAATCTGTGCCTGTTGCCGGCAGCGCTTCCCTTGACCGTTGTTATGGTGCTATTCGACGTCATTTCTAGGACCAATCGTGATCGAAAGCATCTATTTTCTGCTATGATTCTAGTTTATAACCTCCCTAGAATAGGCTTTTGGGAACAAAACCGAGCGCTGAACTGCCGTGCGAGATGAGTTGAAATGGCGAACTCTGGCAGACAGCCGGGTGGCCGGGCCTGCATTCCTCTCCAGTCTTCCAGAAATAGCTCGACTAGGCCTACTTCGCGTCAACCTAAGATAATTTGTTTTTGAAAAACGTATGCTGTTTCCAATCCTTGACTAATTTACGGATTGAAATCCCTCGCGGAGTCTTCAATAATATCGGCTAGTCGACGGCATAATTATACAACAATCACTTTCCGCCGAAATGGGCAAATCTCGCTAAGAAAACCCTATGAATTGATAATTGTAATTGTTAACCTATGCGATCCTGGAGGCATTATTACCAGCGTATTGTCATAGATTAACAACTCCGAGGGTTTTTAATCTCTGGCACTGTTTTGTTGGACATCATGCTTGTACTCTAAAATTACGTGGCGGGCAAAATAAGCTTGCTTCCGTTGGGTTAAGGCGATACTTGAGTCGCGTGGTTCAACAACCGGGGTCTCGAGGGCCATTGGCCTTATAGATTTTGCGAAAACAAATTAAAACAAAAGAAAATCATGCTCGTAAAAGAATTTAAAAGAAGAAGAAAATGCTCCGAAATATTGTTGTAGACGTTCCTGACTCAGATGAATTCTTTCAGTTCTGTTCAATTTTATGCATTCAAGTTTATTCATCTTTCGCTATCGCCGAACAGTTCTGCAAAGGGCACAGTTGTTTTCAGGGGCGGATCCAGGATTTATAAAAGGAGGGGGCGGATCAAGGATTTTTAAAAAGGGGGTCCAGGTCAACAACTTGAAAGTTCTAGATTTGATATCACTAAAATCAAGGTAAAATGAAGGTAAGGATCCCCTTGACCCCCCTGGATCCGCCCATGTGTTTTGCAACAAAAAGCTTGAGGAAAATATTAACCCAACAACGTAATAGCATTGTCTTGTTTGGAAAATAAGCCCAGGCTATTAATAATTATTATTTGAAAGAAGAAAAAGTCAGGGTGTTTCATATTCACCAGTGTCTTAGTTGTGAATGACGTCAGTGATGATCGAGGAACAGATAAACTCAAGCACCTCTGCGTAATTGGTGGTAACACAAGATGCTTATATGTATTTGCTTATGCGGTATAATAACAGGTAGACATCCGCAGTGGCCCCACTGTTCTACGAACACCATAATCTTTATCATATATAACGCAGTTCATTTCGTGCGAGCCTCAATCATTTTTCATAAACCGCAATTCTATTCTTCTGAACTCACTGTTGTTCTCATAAATCGCATGTCTAAGTGGAATGCGAGTTGCGCGTGCTTCACGTCATGTGGATGCAACTAACAATGCATCATAAGTTAAGTAATCTACCAGCTGGAACTTGCGTGGTTTATGAGGATTTTTTATAGTCTATGGTCGCATGAGAATAGAACTTCAGATTTTGAGAAAGAAGTGCATTTGTCAGAAAATAACGCTGTTCACGAGAACTCCCCTGTGGTCAGTGAGAGAGGAAGCTTAGTTTTATACTGTGTATATTCTAAGTGTATTGTATGTGAAAGGCGGCACTCGAGGTTAACGAACTGTATTGAAAACTGCAACTAGCATCGTACTGTGTTGTATAAAAAGTTTAGTGGAAATTTCAAATCAATTTTGTTTTATCTATTGCAGCTGAAGTTAAAATTATGGTAATGGGGATTTGCGAATTGATGATTTCAATGTATAATGACCAATTAATATTGATTTTGCGTTTTCCGGTTGCCAGCCGGTACATAAACAATTCCAGCCGTTTCCCCATGAATTTCGGAAATTGCCTTATCTTTGAATTATTTTATCTGGTTTCATATGCCTCCGATTTGCAAGAGATGCTTTTTCTCTTCTCCACCAGAAGTTCATGAATTGTTTGCTTTAATATTGGATCATATCCAACCCGGTAGTTGTTGTGATGGGGCGTTGTCATTTCTAAAGATTTATCCCCGCCAGTCAACGTGAACATGCGGGTTGTTGTCACAGTAACCCATGGCAACAACTAACTTACCAGCAGCTTTCACGACGACTCGTGAGAACAGTCTGCCGTGACGAAGATTAATTAATGAAGATTAAAAATTCATTTAACGGCGCATGAAAACAATGAGTTGTTTTTGGTCTAGCGCAGAGAATGTTAAATCAACCGTACCTCTTTATTTATGAATGAGACGAGTTACAGATATATAGACATCAAACGCAGACATGTATCGAACGTAAAGTTTAACAAGTTGTTTTGGGATTAGCATTCTTATTATTCTTTTTGTCATCCTTTTATTGTAAAATGTCAAGGGCACACTGTAACATTGATCGTGCCCAGAGGATTACAATACGGTTTCGATTTCCTGTTCTCATCCGTACCCAAGGGCGTGCAGAGCACACAAAGAAAAAATGTTTGGATATTTTTCTCGATTGGATCCTCTAACTGCTTTCTCGTTGGTAATTATACGCCGTGCTCAGTGAAACACGAAACGAGAATAAGTGGCGAATGGAAGGGAAAAAATCTATTGTCTGGGAATACTGGGACCCCGTTTTATTTCTAATTACCTGTTCACACTGAAGCAGCTAGGATCCGAAGATTAACCTCTCGACGCTAGTTGAGTTCGATATTTTCTGTTATACTTGAGTACGAAATTTAGGTGTTAATTTTTCGGTGCTCGAGTGCAACATGGTTCACGTGAGTAAAAGCCTAATCCTTGTTAAAGCTTGATGATCACAACATTTAACCACTAATTGCACGCTCATTGGTATAATTAAAACGATGGAGTTTATTATTTAATTAATTTCAGGCTGCATTATAGTCATTATTTAAATCTGATTAAAGTGCAGACCATTCTTAATTAAGTATTCACGTGATATATGAAAGCGAGGCTAAGCTTGGGAATGTAGTGAATGCTTTCTCTTGGTGTTTAAACCATCTGTCGTTTGTACCTGGTTCTTATCTTATGATTTCGCTGAAAAGTTCACCAAAAGAACTTTATAGTTCTGGGAACAAAAGATTCAAATGTTATGCTACCAAGCAAATTTAGCCACGCGGGATCAAAAAGCGGAACACCTCGAAGAACAGCAAAACTACTAATAGAACCCGCGGATACTAAAGCTTTGGTGAAATTAATAAACTTTGTCCTCTTTGTTTTGGCCTAATTAATAAAATATACGTTTGATACTGAATCCGACGACTCGGTATTTGTGCACACTCTTGCCTGCTAAACGACCAGGGAACTTGACCATATGACTCCCAACAACGAGTCAGCCGGCAGTGGCGGATTTAAGGGAGGAGGGTAAGGGTACCATGCCTCCCCCTAAAATTCTCCCAGATTCCATTTGGCAGTTCAGGAGTGCGAATGTCTGGCCAATTCTCTGCCCTCAAAATCCTGGATTCGCCCCTGGCCGGTATATCTTTACTGAGGCACTATGGGTACTTCGTTCTCTGATAGCGGATCAGTCGAAATACATTCCTCTGAACGCCGCTGGTCGAGTTTGTGTTCGTCATCTTCATCCACGTCGTCGAAATCTTCTGATAATGAAGCTGTTTAATCCACATACCGTTCATGTAGTCATAAGGCAGGTGGATACACAAAAAAATAATTTTGTATTTTTATGTCATCCTAATCTTTAATTCTTGATGCACAGTACAGTGAAGAAAAATAAAATCATTCTGAAAATCCAATGTTGTTTTGTAATTAAATTTGACCAAGCTTCAGTAAATCGTATGGCTTGACTGCTCACCAGCTCAGTGACTGACAAGTGGGGCGGAGCTTATACAAGGACACTAGCCCTATTCTAACCCTGTCAACAAACATTGCGTAACCGGACAATCGAGAGTGCTATACCAGCTGATAAAGATGTTGTAGCAAGACCAAGAATAAAATAATTCTATTTTTGACCATGTACAAGTTGGTGGTGAAATGGTGAACTGCCGTTCAGAGCCTGAGCCTGTTTGTCCATCTGCAAAAAAATTAAGTTGAGTACGCCAAGTCCTACCGAAACCATCACTGCACTCAGCTTGAGGAGTCAGTGCAGAAATTGTGCGTGCGCAAAAGAAGTTGGAAAGATGAGGTGTCTTGCGAGAGCCAGAGGACGCTGAGCGTCGACGTGGGTGGTGTTGCACGATTCGATGAGAGTGCATGCACGTGCTGTGAAAACACGCCGCGCGCGAGAGACATGGACAACTATATGCCGTCAGAGTAGAGTTTTTGGAAATAAACCGTGCCTCTGTGTTAGGAACACGCCGTGGAGAAACTAGGCAGCCAAACGCAGCGGATTTTTTAACTTGCCACCGGCCGTAACCCAAAGAATTAGCGAAATGACCCAGTGTTCAACATAACAAAACTGTTCTAGTGCATAGATTCAAACGTATCCCTGAATTAAAACTCGTGATATTATACGATTTTAGTGGAAAGCAATATAAGAAACCATGGTAACTTGAGAATCTCACCCAAGCGACGCTATTTGCGCAGTAAGTGCTATTTTCTTATCCCAGAGTCGATTCGGTCAAACTGTTGGCGGTACAGGCACGTGAAAATGTTGAACGATTACGATGAAAGTAGTTCTTTATCCTCGTCGCCAATGTTGTTATGTAGACAGTAACGCGGCAATTTGATATAACACATATATTGGTTGATGAAGAGACGGTAACTACATATAATATTGTAATAGTAACAAATAGGTCTATGTAATATAGTTATAAAGAGAGTCTTCTACCACACTGAGTGGAAAATTCAGATGAGTCGCATAAACAATCAACACATGGTTTTAATGTGTGGTCGGCACACCAGCACAGCAGACAATAGCTCAACGCTAAGCTCCGCCCACGTGACAACCATAGTTGTTTTGGTCGTCTGTAGGGCTTCAAAAGTTCGCAAAAATGATTAAAATTACGCTGTAAACAAACAGGTATGTCACATTTTCTAAACATGAAGTAAATATCTGCTTTATTTCTAGTACATCAACAAAAATTGGAACATGATGACAGCGCATTCTGAACGAATTTTGACCTCAAGTGGCAATCGACGCCCGCTTAACTTCAAAGCCGTTTTTCTAGGTGCCAGGGTTTTTTGATACACGGACCTGATTTTTAGTTATTAGACGGAAGGTGACCAAATGACAGAAAGTGGCGTGCTTGCCCCAACTCACACGTAAAAATGCCACAAAATCAATGATTTTGTACATATATTTGGTATGGATAAGTAGAATATTGCGTACGGAAACAGTTGATTATAATCCCTGTACATTTAAAAAAAATGATCTAAAAAAATGAGGTCAAATTGGATTTTTTGAAAATTAAAAAATACGATATTTAAAAAACGAACTACAATAAAAACTTTGTTTCGATTTTTGTCACTTTCAGGGTCATTTCTAACTAGTTAAAACCCCCTTTACACGTATTTTAGATAGGAACCTGGAGATTTGACCAGTGTATACACGCCCCTTAAAGCTTCCCTATCGAACTGCCTTATAAGCCCCACATGTTATCTGGTGACGTACAGTCAGCTGAATCAAGCGTTGCAAAGTGAGGAAGATAAGTCCAATTTATTTCAAGCGTGGCAGCTGCACTACAACATCGTGTTAATATAATACTTTTTAAAAATCTGAACCAACTTAAGTAAGAGTTGTTTATGATATAATACCATTTATCAGCGTAACCTCAATTGTTTATCGTTCGCCAGACAAGCAAACGGTGAATGGTTGGCAAGTAGGACTTGTTGAATCATTGTTATCATTTCTAAGAGGTTTTGAGTGGTTTGGCATTGAATCTACACAGAATTTTACGGTTTTTTCACAGAGCAACAAACTCGTCTATTTTTAATCGACTAATTAAACTTTGGCCTAATGTCGGCGTCCTGCCTGCAAGGCTTATGATGAGCGCCACGTGATCCACTTCCGTCCAACTACATAAACAAATCATATGGAACGTCGAGTTATGTATCTATTGAACATGTAGTTCGTGTACTCAAGCAAATATCCCATATTTTCTCATGAACTTCTAATTCTATACTGTACTGATGATAGCGTGTTATAATATATGCACATAGCGATCATGCTGCACGAGTCGTGGTCGAGCAATTGACACGGGGAGTGGGTGTGTTACAAGATCCCTAGGAAATGACAGAGTCTGACCAAAAGGAGGCGGAACTGAATTGCTGCTGACCTCGACGATCGATCGGGTTCCATGTGTAAACAACAGAAGCTCATTGTTTTTACTTGTTGAACTTACCGCCGGATCCAATAAAACCTGAGCAGGTTCGATGTTCGTGTCTACAGAGATTTAGTCTCGTACGCCCTAAACATGTACACAAGTTTGACGTCACAGTAGCCACCGGTAACAAAATCAAATTCCTGCAGCTATGGCGACGACCTGTGAGCACAGTCGGTTGCGGCAAAGATTGATTAATAAGATTTCTTTTAAATTCCACTTTCTCACGCAGAGCACCACGCCTTTCGCTCTCGGTCCAATCATCACCTTGACGTCATCTTTTCTCACGTCTTTTCTTTGTCGACTCCCAGTCCCAGAGAAAGCATTCCTTGTTCTGTAAGTGGATAGTTGCAACATGCCAACCATCCTAATAATTTTAATTAATCAGGTCGCTGGTAACATAAGATGGTCAGTTCGCCATCTTTGTCCCACAAACATTGGTTGTGAACGAAAGCGTTAAGCTGGTTTTTCGAACCACTTGGTGCCCTTGTAATGCAAATCTTTGCAATGCAGATGAATTGAATACAGAGAACGAAAAAGGAAAAGCTTGTGGTGGGTATAAAGGCGCGACTTCGCGATCAGTTGAATATACGGCTAGAAAACCCATAAGATGTAATCCAGTATCTATGCACAAGGTGAAAGAAATTCACCTTTGTTCATGATTCACAAATATTTTAAATTTATTTTTTAATGGTATCCAACATGAATTAGAAGTTAAGAGTGGAAATGAGAATGTAGACGGCAGCGTAACTTACGTAAACGTCAACCAAGACGTTTCACATAACCATCGCTGGAGACTAAAAAACTCCCAGATGCATTTAAATTGCACAGAAGAAAACGTCGCGCTTACATTTCACCAGGTACATTTTCTTTAACGGATTGTTCGCAAAGACTTTGAATTTCTGTTGGTGTCAAAGCATTTTTTCTTTGGATTCAAATTTCAAAAAACTATCTGTCGTATATTTCGTCCCACAAGGCAAAGCACTCCTCCTTACTTGGTATGATGACGTAGCATATTTCCTTTATATGGAAAATGATACTTTTGACCTTTGATGGAAGCAAAACAATGGCGATTTCAAGCAGCAGCCAGTTCGATTTCTGTGAGCACATACGCACATATACATTATTAGGGGCGGAGAATTTGAAAACTGTATTGGGATAAAGAAGTTTTTATTTCGTCTGTCTTTTAAAAATAGTGAATCAGACGATTTTTCTCCAGCCTTTTGCTTGTTGTGCGTTGCAATGGTGGGTTAACTGCATTTGTCGGAATCACGCATTGTCAAAACCGCTAGCCAAACCACATACTACGCTGTCATCGCTGAACAATGATGGCTGTCGGAAGGAGATAATGAGTAAGTACGCATGCGCTCAGCGGAATCCAAGATGAGGTCATGGGCATTTGATTGTCAACGTTTCAGAGTTTACAGGGAATACCGATAACATTTACCTGCGATTATTGCCACAGCACTCAGAGCTAAGACTATGGTTCGTTTCGAATTTTAACTGTCTTATTCTCCAAACTCGGAAATGGAAGTTGTATCTCGAATTCAGAAGTCGACCATAAAGTGCGAAAATGGAATTGAAATTCATCTGCGCGAACTATATACTCTAGCACACAATCACGAATTCTTGTCTTGAGTGGAGCGGAAAATAACAATGTAATTTGGAGTTCGAGTTCGGAATTTGATCCCGTGCAGTTATATTTTCCTTTGCCAATGTTTAATGAATTATTTGTCTAAAGTATTTTGTTTCAAACGTTTGCGCACACTAAATGAACTAGCCAAGATTACTGCTACTTTGATTAGCAGATGACGAGAGTTCATCGATTTATTACATTTCCTTGGCCATTACTGGCTTACCTTTCTCGTAACATTTTTAGTAGTTCCCCACTAAATTAAGACACATTCAGCACTGCCTTTTAAAGATTTATCTAGGCCTACGTACTCCAGTTTTTTGTCGACGCCTGTTTGCATCTCTGTTTATAGACACTGATTGTCGTACAATGTTTAGCTCGAATGTGTAGATAGCTGTTCGGACACGACTCTTCCATCTAAAAAGTCGTATACCATAAATCGGGGTGCGTAGATAGTTTAATACGGCGAAATGGCTTTCTTAATTTGGTACATTTACTCTAACGATCAATCGCATTTCATTTTTACTGGCGGCTAGTTAAGCCCCTCAAACTTGTTTTAGTACAGTATGAATTTTGTGAACGCGTTACCTGTACTTTGTCCGTGGTTTTGAAATGTTGACAGTACGTTAATAATGAGAATGACTCCTCGCAAGAAAACCTTTATCAGATTATAAATGTTTCAAATGCTTTAAAGGAAACTTTCCTTTAAACTGTTTTCAGTTTGTGCATTTGAGTCAAGGTAGAGTGTAGTTAGTTCTCGTCTAATACCCGAACTCTTGACACGTAACCCGTCTGTGAACAAATATTTACAGAAACTCTCCAGAAGGTTGTTAAACCGTGGAACACAATTTTGCCCAAATATTGCAAATTAAAGATTTTGGTTGTCAATTCTCGTGCAAGAAACGTTAACAGAACAGAGGATGATTACTTTATAATCCAGGTTTGTTTTTAAACTATTGGGAAGGTCGCACATTCCATACTTCGTCAAATTTCTTTGACAACCGCCGTTTGCAAAAACTGCAAGCAAAGCCAGCACATGTGAATGGCAATGGCTTGTGAGTGCCCGGACTCATTTTGAGACCTGCGCTTATTGACTTAAAGAAAAAGCACTTTCCCGCATCAATTTTAGACGTGGTCTCGTGTTGTTGTTTTTTTTTTTTTGAAAAGCTGCACAAGGGCACGTAGGCAAAGGCAAGTACGATGTGACACGCCATGACTTGTCAAGCGAGGCATAATTAATATCGAAACTGTCAGCGACTCAAGAAAACTCCACAGAACGGTTTACTGGGGTTGGCCAAATTACGAATTCGAAAATGGCGCAAGTAAGCTTACCCAATGCCTGTAAATTGAGTTGGTAATGGGAACGGAATTCTGTCACAGTAAGAAATTTTATAAAGCTGATTCCATGAGAATAAAAGGCCTTATTCTGTTTTCTCTCTTAGCCGGGTAAACAGGGAGAAATGCAGCCTAAAATATTCAGTGCACTTGGATACAGGTTTCCTTGACCAGATATGTGATGGCTTGTCTGCTTACACTTCTCGGAGGGCACATCGCGGGACGACGCGGTGTTGGCTCCGAAATTCGATTCACCAAAGACTGTTCTGAGGCTAACGGAATCTTTTTGTTGGCGAAATCTGCAATTCTAAAGGACAATTCTTGATCGCCATTTGGCGTCACGCTGGGTTATTACGTCATTTGTATGTTTCTTGTCGCCAATGCGTAATGAAATGGGTTAAGAAGCAACAGTTGCTCGAATGCAAAGGTTTTCTGTTTAGGTAATTGGGGCTAGTGTTGGTTTTAGGGACTTCATTGCATACGGTACATATTACTTATTGTGCATGTGCAAGCATTTATCTTCGCGAACGCCGTTACATTATGTCGAATTGGGTGCTTCGTCGTGTTGGAATAAACCACGCAGACGTCTTCTCATACTTTGAAATAGGTGGACCTGACTTGTTGTCCCTTTTTGAGAAACGAAATCTATTCTCATCATTTTTGTCTAAATTCTGACAGCTTAGTCAGAAAAGGTATGGTAGAGTAAAAAACACCTACCACGTTTATGGAGACGAGCGGGGAGCCAAGGTGTCCATGAAAACGACTCGGCTGTTCACTGTTGTCGAAGGCTTTTTGCGAATCACGTTCTTGTCATGAAAAATCGGACCTCTAGTTTCGCATAACTCTCGGCAGTTGTGTTACAAAGCTTTGAGGTTTTGTAGCAGAACATTAAAAACAATTCCGTGTATTTAGCCTTTAATTGGGTCACGTGATCGTGTGTTTTTAATGAAATTTAGCACATTCATAGCAAAATAAGAGTATCAATAACAAGACAACATTTTGTTTGGTATGTACAGCAAGTTTTCAACATGAACCCTCAAAAACTCTGTTTTCTAAATTATCAGTTTGTTTTCGTTTCATCAACTCCTAGGTTTTTCACGAATATCACAAAAGTTCTTTTTTTAGCTAAACTGAAACTTTTAAAAAACAGTTCCTGGTAGCGTTATGGATAACAGCGCATGAAACATTATATCGGCAAGTTCCTTGTGATTCCAATCGGCCATTTCTGATATATAACGTTTCCTAGGGTCTAACATTACCTTCAGTGCAGTAGCAAGCAGAGGTTTAGTTGTGCCCGGGCGATTTCTATATTGGATGACCCTCTCTCAGCTCAAATGCATGAATCCTAGACTAAGAAAGTGAAAAAGATGAAACACAAAGTAGGATCTGTAATCATTTTAACTACAATTCAGTCACAATATCAAAAAGTTTATGTACATTGATTGGATATCCCCGACATTATAGATTCCCGGGGCCGTCGCACTGTCGCACTCCCTTTCTTCACGCTACTGCTTGAATATGTTACCTTTATCGCAGTAAACGTCCCCGAACTTCTAAAATAGCGAGATGCCGCAAAATGATTTCCAAATTTAATGCACGTAATTAATTCCACATAAACCTGTTAGAAATTATCATGCATTTGTGTAAAACCTGCAGCAGAGTTTGAGACTATTTTAGCCCCCTGGAGCGACTTGCTGTGAAAATGCTTAGCTGTGATACAACTAAACATGTATGAATGTGAAAACAAAACGACGCAATGTCTGTATTTACACAAAGAAATGAAATTCTAGAGCCCTGTCTCGTCAAAAAACCAATCTGCATACAGTAAATGTTATTAACAGTACTTAAAATCCAAAAATCGATGAATTACTTACTGATTTTCTTTTATGTTACACAAATAGTCATAGAATGACTTCCGTGAGAAAACGAGCATCGTTACGTCAAAACATTTTACCAGCATGATGAAGATAAAATTTTAGATACTGTCGAGTTAACTGAAATTCACCCTTTCTCCGAAGTAATACTTTCCACGTTAATAACATTAAAAGCTGTTCAATCTCGCAAAATCAATGAGAACTATGTAAGTCCTGATTAACATCGTAATCTTGCAAGCGATTGTCGTTTTGCACTAACTGACTCACAATAAAAATAGACCAGATTCTGTTACTGTCTCGTTTGACCAAATGATACCATTTGTTTTGAATTCATATTGTGGAGCGCAGTTGCGGAGGAGACGGCGTGGCTCAATGGCGTGTGCTCCGGACTCCCGTTTGAGAGTCCCAGTTCGAATCCTGGTTTTACTGGCAGACAATCTAGCATTGCACGAAAGTGTCTCCTACTATACTCCTCTGAGCTCGGTCTTACTAGTGAATGTATGCAACGGAATGAATGAGAACCGGCATATGATGCGAAAGCGATTTCTGGGGCTGTGCTCATATTTAATTGGTACTATTCAACAACAGAAAACGCTTTACCGAGGGCAGTGGCTCCTTTGAGTAGAACCCAACTGAATGCAGAGGCTTTCCTCTCCGAGGTTTTCCTATATTTACGGAAGAACATTATACGCATTCTATGTCGCTTTTCTAGTTATTCTTAGAAGGCCATCGACTACTTGACTGTCTGTTTCATTATTTTATAAAACTAAAAGAAGAAGATGTAGGTGGTGATGATGGTGACGATGAAGATGATTATACTGATAGTGAAGGATAAAAAGATTTAAAGTGATTTAATGAAATAGTCATCCCCGCCTTAGGGAAATTCACCAACATGGACGGTTTCAATTTTCTTGTTGTCGTCGTCGAGCGCGCATATTGATCATAGTTCATTCTTTCGTCAGAATTAGCATTGTGAATTTCCATCATGATATTACGCAGCAGTAGAATTCACGTTTTGTCCTTTTGTTCAAAACAAAAATGAGCGTCATCTCGACCGTAACAACGCTGGCAATTTCCGGCAGAAGACGAGTTCCGTCGTAAACAAGCTGTCGCAAAATTGTAACAATTTTGTGAACATAACGCGTGGAACTAAGCATTTCTACCCAAATAATCCCAAATAATACAAAACAGTAACATTATCTTATTCCATCTATTTTTGAGTCAGTCTCTGTACCCACTTTTACATAGATAGGAACTCTAGCATAATAAAATTCAAAAGTTCTTTCAAATATTACTGCATTGCTTGTTTCAGTGAGAAAATGGTCACCACGTTCAGTTTGACGTCAGCGATGGGAGAAGTATCAGGGTTTTCGAAAACGTCACGCATACAACCAGCCTTGCAATGAAAAATTGAATACTCTCGTTATTTAGTCCGGTGTTAGCTTATTAATAGATAAGGACAACGACGTCCCATCTAGCTCTCTAAAATAAAATAGTGCTCTCTATCCCTCATCAACTTTCAAAATTTGGTGTAAATTTGAAAAATCCTCACAAAGTCTGCAGAACCGCCAAGCGGGACTTACGCTTTAGGCGAATTACATGACTACAAGTACCACGGAATCCATTTTGTGACATAGTGCGTGATTTTAGTTGAATCCTGTTTTCATTTCTCAAGTGAAACATCAACGGGGCATTAGAAAGGGGCAGAATGAGGATTGGTTGAAATCGGAGTTTAACATACTTTTAATGTTATCACGCGCACGCGACAAACCATTACTTACGTATTGATATGAAGCCCAGTGAAATTAGCGTTGTTTACATTCTCATTCAACAACAAAAAGATAACAAACAATTTTAGAATTAAGTTGTTACTAGGCCATTCATTTTGTCAGTCACGGATGGTCCTAAATGCCGTCAACATGGCGTGATGACACGGTACATAACATTGATCATTGTGTCATTTAAGCTAAGCTGTGATAGATTATACATGTCATAAACGGTAATCCTATACTTTTGACACACGGGTCTACGTTCTCCCAGTAACGAAGGTTAATATAATGAAGTTGAGATTGATAACGGCATCGTTCAAATTCCATCCCCAGATTCCACTGTCAATCGATGGTATACAGATGATTCTAACGCTGCTACGCTGCCAACTTCCGTCCAAAAATTATTTAGATCACGTGCGGTTATAAAACTGGCGTGCGTTCAGTAACGCTGGGACCTACACTAGTACCTAGCTAAAACTTAGCCAAAATCACGTGTCTTGCTTTGAAATACACGGCAATATCTCACGTAATCTCGCGAAGTTTTTCTTTTTAGCGAGGTCCTAGCGTTACTGAACGGGAGGCAGGTGTCAGCGTTCTTCTTACTCAGATGAGCTGAGCAGTCTTTTCCGAGTTTGGGAAGAAGTGAAAAAAGTAACGCAGTTATGGGGGGGGGGGGTAAAGGGGCAATTGGCTGGAGCCTGCTCCGAGAATGGCCCCTTTCTATACGACCTCTCAACATAAAAGGCATAAAATTTCAAAAAACAGACAACTTGTGACAACTGACGTCATCATCGAAACTCCAATGAAAGGCCCTTTAACATCATGGCATTTGTTTAAAAAATACATTAAGAGAGTGACAACTGACGTCATAACCAGAATCTCCCTTAATGTGAAATGATTTATTGTCATTACATAAAAACAGGAAAAAGGTTACAATTGGATTCCATCATTGCAACCCCACCGACACTAGCTGGTTTCTTCAAGGGTAAAGGATATGTAATTTCAAAACAAGTATAATATAGGAGCGCAATAGGGCCGTCCCGGATTACAGACCGACACTCGAATCTCGTTGTATTTACCCACAATGTCGTAAATATCCGGCAGGCACATTTGCTGCCTCGTTTTCGTGCCAATAGACTTCACATGATATTTGCCGTTGTCTGAGTTTTTCTCGGTTGCATTACTATTTGTCCTTCTAATGCCAATGAAGTATTACTGCTGTGCTGTGGACTGAAACTCCGACGTGAGAAAGTTTGATAAACTGGACAAATACCCGTGGATGTGTGATGTAAAATTCTTCGCCTTCCTGACAGCAATGAGAGACGCGAAAATGTGCCCGCCTTCCAAAACGAGGTCACGCGCTTTCTTATCTCCGGAACAAAGGAGAGTTCTATTGCCATGTAATTCGGGACGGCCCTATTCGATGTCATAATGGGGGTGTCCCGGTAAATTGAAAGAGTTTAATGTCAGAATACAGAAACAGTTGAAAGCCGTTACTGTCTTTTTGCAATCGTACCCCTCCACCAGGATATACCCTTGATATAAGCCGGCACAGTTTCGTAGATTTAGGAGCAGCATCAACACAAAAACCCACAGCTTTACATTTCCCCAATTTTTGTTTCAATTTGAAATTTAGAATAAATATCCTCTGCAATTCTGTGGAAGTCTAAAAACTTCTCGGACTTCTGTGAATACGGCAAAGTGACCGGCTTCAAGTGCACGTGCTTCAAATTCAAAAGTATCAAGAACTGGGTGCAACCGAAACAAACTGCAGTTTGTTGTTACCTAAAACCATGTCTCACCGTATCAAATAAACTAATTGAAAGTGGCTTCTAGCAATAACAAACCGCCAATTTTTCTCAAGCCGAAAAAATGATTCTCATTTCATAAGGGAACAAATTGAGACTAGCTTTAGAGCGGTGTAAATAAAAAGTTAGTTTTTGACGAAAGATGCAGGTCAGGGTTCATAACAGCTTTAGATTTGGTGGTATGGGGCTCATTTTTATCATGCTAGAATATTTGATGTACGTTTTCAATAACAGTTTCACTATATATATATACTAACCACAAAAGGGGATCCTATTTACAGCGAACGTAGGTAGAGCCGAGAGGGACTTTTTCGTAGCCCGTGAACGCGAGACTATCGTTTTTTATATACTTGCATCGTAATTTAAAGTTCAGCCAATGTGATTTGTACCAGTAGGCTGACCTGAATATTAAAATTAATATTAATTAATCCGATTTCTACTGGTGCATGCACTGACATTTCTCAACGTTTACTACCTGACTGCGCGTCATGTACAATTCGTGAATAGCAGATGGTAATCACACGACCTTTCTACGCCAAGCTAATTTGATAATAAATGATGAAGTGCCCATTAACAAGGTTTATTAAGAAAGCCGGTCACTCGTGTCTGTGAGCTGGCCATCCTGTTTATAGCTCCCCGTGGTTCCATAACTGTGTGGAGTCGATTGTATCTGTGGTGCATAAGACGAAATGATGCTGTGACTTGCAACTTGAATACTTGAATGGTGATTTGAAGGTCGTCATCAACATGAATTAGTAGGGTGTCGTGAATCGTGAAAGCGAGCCGGAAAAATTACACTGGCGGATTTAGTGGGGGCCAAGGAGGCCATGCCCCCCCTAAAATTCTCCCAGATTCCATTTGGCAGTTCGGGGGTGCGAATGTCTGACGGGCAAAATCCTGGCTAATACTCTGCCCTGGACCCTCCCAACTCAAAATCCTGGATCCGCCCCTGAATTAGGCTTGGGGGAGTGTCAGGGAGTGGGGGCAAACGGGGTGGGAGAAGTGGTGGGTACGACGGAGGGGAGATATGATGGTCGTGACCAGGGGATTGGTGAGTAGAACACGATAAAATGCCGCCTGTTCATGAATCATGTTGCTGATATGCTGATAATTTCCCGTGCGTGAAATGTGACACGACACCCTATCACTCACTCATTCATTGATAATTTAAAATAAGCCAATTTATGGACCTCTTGAGCATAGAAAAACACTGTCCCGCCACTAGGTGAGTAGAAATTTCAAAGAAAGCCCGAGTCACAATTTTACTGAATATATTGCGTAGTTCTGGAATTTTCATCAAATCAAAATTGAATGAAGCAGTGTTGCGTCTTCTAGCTGTGCTGGGGAAGGACAACACAGGCTCTAGCAAATTTGATGATCTGTGGGGGTTTTTGGATGTTCGTAACTTAAATAACTAGGACAATCGAATATTATACAAGACTCGATATCTAATCACCATGGGACAAAAAAATTGTGCGACATGTGTGACAAGAGCTTTACTGGATATATGGCACCGATGACGGTGTCCGTACTGCCGGAATCGGCATGCCTAAGCAATATCGTGCCACATTTTCGAACATTCATTAAGCTCACATGGAAATTCAGGCAAGTTCTGGTGTGAGTGCAAATTTTAAAATACTGATATGGCCGTTGTAACGCCGAAACATTAATTTCTCCCATTAATAAATTGACTAAAAAGTAATTTGAGTACGAAAATATCATAATGAATGGTCGTTTGCAAACTTGATAATTAGCGTTATCGACCTCTCGCGGTAACACGCAATTTACAGTAATTGGCAAACCGAGTTACGTCTAAATTTTATGAATATTTCATGATAACATCTCCGACCGTAAAAAGACGGTCATCGACCTTGATGGCAGGTAAACCATTGAACGGTAGTCATTGTTATAGTTACATGCAAACAGAATAGAGTGAAAGAAAGGAATAACGTACCTGACGTCCGCGACTGTGCTAATGGCGGTCATGCGCGCCATATACATGTACTGTTCCCATAGAACTTTTCCCAACAATTTACAAACACGGTGGGGCTATAGTGATACTCAGCACAGTGAAACTTTTTTCTCGTACGACCTGGAATGTGTTACAACACGACCAGTGCTGTATTGGTAAAGTTAGAGGTAAGTTGGCGCCCGAAGCCCACCGTATCACCTTGAGCACTGAACGTAACTTAGGGTGCGTAAGCGCTACGTCCAAATGTCACGAAAAGGCGGTTGGCTGCGCCTACGTGCGCCTACGCCCCACTACAGCACTGCGACTGGTTAATAACACCGATTCCGTATTTTTTTGATATTACATGGATAAATCACAAACTGGTGCAAAGTAGAAATCCATACGCCTTACATTTGATCGTCTGCAAAACACTAAAACAACCAAACGCCAATCAAACAATGCCGGAATTCCGAGGTGACAAGGTTACGATTGATAAATCGGATGTCGCAACTGTACGTACCCCCAGTCGGAAGGACATGCAAACAACTTCTTAAACGAACCTATCTTCGGCGGCTAATTTCATATCCGCGTTCATTCAAACAGACACGAATCCCAACTCAAGAAACGCGATGAGGCTGTGTAGCTTTGCTGTCTCAAGGTCAATTCACCGCTCACGCGCGGGGAAACCTTGCTGGCTCTTATTTATAAATATTTTTTAAGTTTTAATATTACAACTTCCAAGACTATTTATTAGATTCTAACTTGAATATTTGCTACGAAAGCTGAATGCAATTTACAATTGTTATGCTTAAAATCAAACTATTAACAAAAAGTAACTGAATTACTTTACATTGCGCAAGTGTGTTTTACAAAAGTTGCGTCGTGTGGTTGAAAGTTTTAGACACGTCGAGTTTTTCAGCAAAAAGATCGTTTTTACGGTTCATGTGAGAAAACAAATCCAACACTCGTCTCAGATTCATGATATGGGCAAAACCTCTTGGAAATTTCGTCAAAATCCCAAAGATAGAGGTTTTGCCCATGTCATAAACCTGAGACTCGTGTAGGATTCTCTATCTCTGTGACTGTACACCCCTAGCACGTAGTCGTGTCCATGCGTCAGTAATTGAATAGAACAGCAACACAGTAACAGCGTGAAGCGCGAGGGTTGAGTAAGCTACTAGGACGCGGAGGGGGTGCCCCAGACCGCGGCGTTCACGTTTTTTTTTCAGTCCATCGGCAGATTTTCCGAACAGATGGTTCACACACCCGGCTCCCTCAACTTCGGGCCTGTGCTGCACATACAATCGCACTTTGCCCGATTCCCCGAGACAACATGTTGGGCCCCTCCTTATGGTATCCTAGATTCGCCACTGGTTATTGTTATTGTTATTATTACTACTATTATTGAGGCATTATTGTCATGGTCGCGTGAAACTTAATACTTAATAGGGCACACAGAGAATATGCAACGCCAGCGCGCGTTTCAACAAACCGTTTACTCATTATCTGATATTGTATCCTGAAATATAAAATTGGCAATTCTCCAAATCAATTCATATCTGCTGTCTAGGTTGGTTCATGAAAACACATTGTAATTGTGATTGTCGACTAACAGCCTCATTTGCCAATTCACATATGAAAAACCACAACCCAAATGGTAACTACAAGTCCGAATCCTCAGATTTGTATAATGCTGCAAAAATCTCCCAGGCCTGCTGTCTTCACAACATTTAGGAATAGATATTAGAATTAACTTGAAAGTAAATTGGAAGCCGATGGTCGGGGCCCGCCGATTTTATATCAAAACAAACCCACGATATTCAAGCACGGCGCAGACATACTCCTTGATGAAGCTTAATCCGAATACTTGGTTCTAATCCGTTCGATCCCAGAGGTCAGATCGGAGGTTTGGTCTACCGTCTGAAAAAAATCACATCTGAACTCCCGTCAGTCGTCTAATCTGCCTGGTCCGACCCCAAATCAGACGTGAGAAGGCTATATTCCATTGACATGTTTTGCTCTGTCCTCCGATAGAGATCAAGCGTGATTGGCCAGAATATAAACACTGCACATAAACGTGAAGCTAATTATTCGCAGAGCTGCAGACATGTTGCGCTTGTGAACGCTCATATTAATCGTCTGATCCGCTTTCTGATCAGACGTTCTATCGGTCTTCTTCATAAAAAACTGCTCACCTGAACGCGGTATTAGGCGCTCACTGATGAGGCCTTCAGGTGAATACCAATACACAAAATCTTTCCTCATCATAACCTTTATTTGTAGAAGCATTCATTAGTAAGATGACATATAGTGGGTATATTCGGGCGTTGAATCACTTTCGAGAGACAGAGGAGGTTCCGAGATGTGACCTCTGTCTCCTACTGTTTAAGGAACAAGAAACGCCCGTCACTCTCGGAACCCGGGTTCGATTATCGGCTTTGTCAAGACGTACAGCCTAGGTTGCTATATTAGGGAACGTGTACCTAGGATCTAGGAACCAGTAAGGATGAATAGATAAAATGTCAGTCTACACTTAGTCTTCAAATAAACATCATTATCTTTCAGTGCGACTGCGGTGCTTGTAAGGCATAAATCGCAGTGGCACCGCCATGATGATCGCCGTGGTTCCGCAGTGGTTCCGTCACTGATCGCCGTACCACCGCGGAAAAATGTCAAAACCGCGGACCTTCGCGGTGGCATCATGGAGGAAACTTTGAACATGTTCAAAACTTTAGTTCGCAGTGCCACCGTAGTAGTAGGCTACTGCCATCCCCGCAGTGGCACCTCACTGGCCCCGCAGTGATACCGCCAACAGCGCAGGCCTGCCACCAATTATCACCGTGGCACCGCCATCAAACCACAGTGGTAACTCAATGGGATCGCCATGTCTGCTATGACACCGCCGTAGTTCCATCCTCGTTCCTCAGTAGCACCGCGAAGAAAATCACGTGTAACGGGTAGGGGAAAACTTTGAAACACTACAGATGGTGGTGTCACTACGGTGATGGCGGTTTTGTCCAAAAACCGTGGTGGCACCACAACTCTAGATCGTTTGAACCCCCAACCCAATATACGCTCGTTTCCCACGTACGTGGACAGGATAGTAGGCTAAGGTCTGTTAAAACAGTTTTTGAAAGCTATAGATTAAATCATTAGAAGAATGCAATCAATTGCTATTCCAAATACATTCCTGACAGCAACTTTCCGGGTGCGTTTTAGAATGCCAGTGATACTCATAGTCATAGTAAGTGGCAGCGTAAACACTAGCTGAGATTAGTCTTCAGTCTACTACCTTTGCTATACTAGGCCGGTAGCCCTCACGTGCATTTTACCATCCGACAGTTAGCTCCGGGAGTCGGAGATAACTTTTGAGAGGAAATATGGTGAAAGCCAGTGAACTCAACAAGTTCATACTTACCTGTAAATAAACTTTGTCCTTTCTTGATGTTCTTTGACCCTTTACTCTTGCAATTAAATTAAATCCAGTCTTATTGCCAGAGCCGAATTTTGGGCCACATATTAAAGTTTAGGCAATGACCATCGCCTCTGTTGGCCCGAACCAGAGGCGATGCAGAGGCTATAGGGGCTCTGTACGCCGGAAGCTTTTCGGCGAATTATGCCTCGCACCGACTAAACCATCAAAGTCACGTTGTTATAAATACCTTTTGCGCATAGAGGAACACCTGAGGAGGTTGTCGATGTGTTTAATTCCTTCCAACTCGAACAAGTACTCCCGTTATGAAACTTTTTCTTCGAGCAGTCCCTATTTCAGTTCCCAAAATCGTGAACTCAACTTTTTTATACTGCGCACGCTCCAATTCATGACCTCAATCTTTAAATAGGCCAAAGGTGAGCCATTGCGGTCTTGTCAGTCAAATGTTCGTTTCCAAAATGCCACCACTTATACTTGTCTTTAATTGGCGTTACTTGAAACTGATTGTATTTCAATGAATTATTGTTTGTATTTGATAAAAATAAATGCTGTTGATATGACATTTAATAGTCTTTGTGCACATATTTGACATTTTAATGTTTAACAACACGGCAAATGCACGGCTGGTTCCCGGCAGCACGTACGCGAAGGGCGGGAACTTCAGCTTTTAAAGTTCGCCGGTAGGTCCGCAACTTCTGACCTTCGGCCTGGTTAAAAAAATGAAAATGCTGATTTCACGATTTTGGGAACTGAAATAGGGACTGCTCGAAGAAAAAGTTTGATAACGGGAGTATTTGTTAGAGTTGGAAGGAATTAAACACATCGACACCTCCTAAGGTGTTCCTTTATGCGCAAAAGGTAGTTATAACAACGTGACTTTGATGGTTTAGTCGGTGCGAGGCATAATTCCCCGAAAAGCTTCCGGCGTACAGAGCGCCTATAGCCTCTGCATCGCCTCTGGTTCGGGCCAACAGAGGCGATGGTCATTGCCTAATTAAAGTTGTGATGATTTACACCAATCCTGGGTCTGTCAACTGCTAACCTTTTTCCTCAAATTGGACATTACGGTCCTTGGTGGGTGGTCTTTTTCCCACTGAGTTGCCGTGTAATTCGTTGAAAGCGTAGGTCACGCTTGCCTGTTTAGCAGACTTTGAAAGGCGTTTCCAAATTTTCCACCAAACTTTTGATTGTCATCAAGGGGTTACAGAACATTATTTCGTCTCAGAGAACTGGACAGGAAAGTCGTTTTTAGTTTCTGTTAAGAGGCCAACGCCGGGTTTGGTAGCCTTTTAAAAATCGTTCATTTGGAGCCACGTTTTCTTGAAGACAAAGTCACTGTATTTTTAGCCAGGTGACTCATAACATGCATTATTTAAGAAAAAATGAAAAGGAGGCAATTGAATTTTTGGCAACCCATTCTTCACAGGTAACTGTTTACATACCTATTGTTTAGTATGGTTTATTTTACCAATCAAAAAGTAAACCGATTGAGCACTCATATACAGGGCCCACACCCCAGGCATGGCCAATAAGACGCGGACTCATGTATTAAAGACAAAAATACGTATTTCGTCTAATCAGGATTAGAAAAATCACGTTTATGAGTATTACTGACTAATCACAATCGGCTTAAGTAGTATTATGCATGGCCTTATGCTTAAATTATAAGTTGCCTTTACGGATTTCACAGTCCACTCACCCTGATTATCTGCAAACAACGCATTACCATACCTTTTGTGTTTCTAAAGCAATAGTTTGGTGGAAATAATTACAGGCAAGTGGTACTTTCTACTAACCAAGATTAGACGTTCAATGAACTCGGGCATGTCTTTCTGAAAGGACTTTACTTGCTGCTTGGCGGGTGGGGCGTACTTTCTGTCGCCAGATTTTGGTGTCCTAAGAGTCCGCGTGGGGGTAAACCACTCCGCACGGTCTGTAAACGCTATTTTCATGTCACGAAAAATAACATAATTTTTATTTACAGAAATCAAGAGGATTCCTCGACATATAACCGCCTTTATATTCTGAAAGTTTGCTGTAGTTCCATAAGAGACTTTTTCAGTTATACCGTGGAAAAGGCGTCGCCCATCCAAAGAGTCTAAACATTGAAACATCAATTGGAGAATTCCGGTAAATCCAAGAAGCCAATCGCTCACAGAGGGCGACCGGCTAATGAATGGGAATAGGGGGCGCTTTTTGGAACAACCTGTCAAATGGAGATGTCCACCAGTTGATACAAAAGGGTTAGGGTAATAAAATTAACCCCTACAAAAGGGTTAGTGTCTCTGAAACAAAGGAGAAGATTTCACGGAAGTCCCTACAAATGGGTCCCATTTTCGAGTCTACACGAAAAATGGGCGAGTGTCCTACTAATTGTCCAGCTGTACCATCGTCCAAATAATTAATGTCCGAGATATCTTTTGCCTTCAAGTTGGTCAGTCATCAATATTGCAGATGGTCTGATGCTTGGATTGCATCGAACCTGTGCAGGCCACAATGGTCAGAAACCAGTGCTACTCACATGTGTTGGCTCGTGATGCTGTTTCTGCGAAAGACAGTTTCAAAGTTTACAACTTACATGTACACTCCACTCACCCGGATCACCTGCAGACAGCGCATAACCATACAGCTTTTGTGTTTCCAATGCAAACCCAATCTGGAGGAAGTAATTACAGGCACAGTACATGCTAACAAAGATTTATAAGCTCAACTAACTCGGGCGGCATGTGTTTATGTAGGGGTTTAACTTACAGCTTGGCTGGGGTAAAAAAAGGCACCTCGCCCAGGCTAGTCTTGGTGTAGCAAGGTCTGCAAACGCTATTCTCATGACATGTTCACTTGCAAATGAACCGGGTTCATTTAGGCCTTGCAACTACGACATGTAACGCTTTAACTTCCAAAATTTAGACAAACCTGTGTTTCAAGGGTTAACTACCTTCCCGGGAGTGTCTAAAAACTTATACCTACAGACGGGTTACGTGTCTAGTAGACAGCATTTGTCGGTTCCATTGCACAAAATACGTGATTAGAAACTCCTGAGAACCCTCTTTCATATAACTAATTAGGCTCTTCTTACGAGAAGTTGCAAAAGTCCGTAGTCATGTAGGCTACATTCCTCTGCTATTGATGCTTGTTATTAGACAACGAACACCTTCTCTAGCTAGCCAATAGAGAAGGTGATGCTCCTACAGGAGCCAGAAGCTTTTCGGAGAATTATACGCCTCCCACTGATTAAAACATCAAAGTCACATTGTTGTAGGTACCCTTAGCGCATAGAGGGACACCTTAGGAGGCCACCGATATATTTAATTCCTTCCAACTCGAGCAAATACTCCCGTTCTTCGAGTAGCCCTTCATTCAGTTCCAAAATCGGAAAGTGGACATTTTTTACACAGCGCACGCCAGGGGATATGACGCGCGCAGAGGAGGTCACATTCCTCTGTCCTTGATGTTCGGCGTTTGGTACAAGTTACTGTCGTCAAGTGCCACTGCTTCTACTTTTCAGGTTGACTCACTTAACCTTCTAACCCGAAGGATCAGTGATTCCCCATTTTCGCCATTTGACTTTCACTTTTTTCCAAACACAGCAAGGTCCAGTGATTCCCCAGAGCAAGGGCCCACAGTAGAAGTTGCTCCCTGCACATAAATTCCTCTTTGAGGGCACAAAAATCCCTCGCCTGGTCAGGTACATTCCTCTTTCCTTGGTTTGTTTTAAGTTAATATGTGTGAGTGTTCACAGTCACAACTACTCTCGTTTGTCTGGTCATAGCACTTGATATCTAACCCACAAAGTAGAGTGATTCCCCAGAACAAGTGTCCGCAGCAAAATTTGCTTTCTTTTCCTCACCGCATTTAATGGGAGAGGTGACATCTCACTCAACTGTCCGAGTACTGATGGATGCTTCAGCACCCCCCAAAAGACAAGTACGATCTCATATACCTCAAACTGGGCTCCTGTACAGCACGTGCTTTGCCACATGGAGGTCTTCTTGTAGGCGAAGATATGACTGAGGTGACGTACAAGGCCCGTCATTGGTGGCAACTGAAAGAGGGACACTAAGCAAAGCTACGTACAGGTACCATACGCGCACCCATCCTAAAAATGGGGGCTCGAATTTTTGGGAATGTGGACCTTTTACTAAAATTCACGGAGTACGTTCGGAACATTCGCCAAATTTTGCTAGTTCCTGTCTTTTTAGTGGAGTTTTGTCACGTTTTCTACTTTTTTCGGAGATTTTGTTTCCCTGAGGAGGACGTAACATGTGCACATTTACAATCTTACGGTCCGTGTATCAACTCACGCGATTTTCAAATAAGAAAGTCAATATAGTCAGGAACTTTGCTAAGTTTTCGGCTTGCACGAAGCCGGCCGTGCGCTGGAGGCTGGAACAAGGTTAAGCACTAAAATGAACATAAATGCACTGTGAAATTATTTATGGACTGAGTGAGAAGTAATTTCTCGAATTATCTGCGTGTATACCTAATTTACACATGTCAAGTTCAACTGGTGATCTTGAAAAGTTGCTGGAATTCAACGCCAGCTGCATGTTCGACCAATCAGGTTCCATCACTAAAACAATTTTGTAGGTTGTTGGCTTTTAGTGTTCCACGTCATTAAATCTCATTTTTGTGAAAAACACTATCTTCAAAATGCCTTGTATGTTAATGGTCGAAAATGGATGCCATATAGTGAGTAAATTATCGACCTTTTCTCTGAAGTACATGAAAACAGCTTGAAAGAGATAGAAATTAAATAAACAATTAGAATTGCGCATAGTACGGTGACGTGAATATAAGCTCTGATTGCACGGCGTGCGCATCCCAGTTATAACTTAAAGAAGAGAAAAAACTCGAGCTCTAAGAACGGTGTCCGAAAGCTTTGCTGGACCAGTTATGTCATCATATCCTCACTTTCATCTGTTTAGATATGCGTTGACTTGCTCATGTCATACATTTCATTTCAATCTATCCAAAACTTCTCACCCCTGTTTGTTCATACTGTAAAATTCTACAAAACCTCAACACGTCTCTTTGCTCATACCATTACACTAACTAATATATAAGAAAACTCGCCACGCCGCCTTGCTCACAATAAGAATCTCCCTCCGTGCCTTCGTCTTCGAGCTGAAAAAATTCTCTTTCAAAACACCATGTTAACTCCATGTACGGTAATCTCCAGTGAAGCGGCGATTGCCTTACTAGTGCTCAGTGTTATGTCATACATTTACGGAATTACACCGAGGTCAAAATGCTGGTTTTCAGACCCCATAAACGTTATAATGAACAAGGCGAAGCCGAGGTCATTATTACACTTTTTGGGTCTGAAAACCAGCAAATCAACTGAGTGTAAAAGTCAATAATTGTTTTACTACATGATTGCATCCGTTAATACAATTTATAGACGTAGGCTAGGTTTAGGCTTTCGATCGTATATATGTCTATCACTCGTTCGTCAGCTTCCAGTTTTTTACCCAAAACGTACACTGTGGAGAGATTTTGAAAAAAACACTTGCAGGAGATCCTTGCAATGAACAAAGGATCAAATGATTAGATTTTGGGAAAGATATCATGTTTTGTTGTCATAAAACTGTCGACAAACGTCGTTTGGTAATATCATGGCTATACCAATACAATACCATCGCAAGCTACTTGTCATCATGTTCAGTTAGCACGCGCTAAAACCCCTGAAAATGACGTATAGTGAGAGTCAATGAACATTTTAGTCTTTTAAATACATCTTTTGTAATAGTGGGAATTGCGATGCCTTGATGAGGATTTGCGTTCACTTTGTTGTTTATGCTTTACGGTTGTTTAAAAAACAAATGCGACATAAAATCCGGGTAACATGAAAAAGCTAAAAGTTTTTTTCGAGTTTCGGTGACGAGCTGGTTGCGCAGTGGTAGACTAGTGGCATTCCTTCACAAAAAGTTTTAAAAGAACTAAAAGCAGCCCATATGAAGGTATGAGCGGTCAGTATGGAGAATCTTTGACTCCGAAATACGAGTTAAGAACTTCGTAATCTGTCCAAATCATCTAATAAATACCAATTTTTTGTTTTCAAAGTGTACTCTACAAATTGCATATAAGTTAGTACACGTACCTCTCTTTAATCAAAATGCACTTTGGCGCAAAAGACGCCAGGCTACTTTGTTTATACCCGGGAAATCACTTAGGCATAAACATGCTATATGCATGTGTTGTCCACTTCACGCAAAATCTGTCAGAAACATGAAAAAATACCCATTATAGGACAACATATCTTGGTTCATACCTATAACTTATCTATAACTGACCAACAGGTGTCGCCGTAATTCTAAGTTATGTACATTACGGGGCTTGATGCAAAGTTCGATGCCCATAAATAAAAGACAACCATTGAGAGATTGTCGCATAAGCTTTTGAAAAGCTCTACACTCATAAGTTATGCTTGTGATTTACGCCCGTAAACTATTCTTATACTTTACTCTCGAAATATACGCCCGTACGCTAGCAAAATAGGCGTTTAATTTACGTTATTAACGCCCGTCAATTACGCTCGTAATTTGCCCTTACATGTATAGCCTAATTTCCGCTGATATCGGGGAAAATTGTGGCTGAATTATAATTTTGTAATTAGCAAAGATCTCCCCAAACAAACGAGTGATGAAATCAGAGAAACAGCAAAAACAAGTGGTCCAATTAACTTCTGAATCCGTATTAAAATGTCATTAACAATAGAAAAGGTAGTTTACAGTTAAATCGATGCTGAAATTATGCCGATCATTAACAGTGTTTTTGAAAACGTTCAGTTCAATCTAAGAATCGTCATTGCATGTTAAAAACTGAAGTCCGATTTGTGGATACATAATGGAGAATCATATCGAGCAGTTTATTGAACATAGTAACACAGTGAACTGGAGTCAGTGTAAGGTTATCATAGATGATAACATTTTTAACAATGATTATTTGCAGCTACCTTGAATCATGTATTTGTAGTAAGTAAATTAAGTCGAAGGGAGTGAAGGTTTCAGTGCACGGTTGCATGAAACAATCCTAAATAGGGACTCAACGAAGTTCCCTAAATCTTTTACGTAACTATTTGTTTCGTTCTTCACTCACAGATGTAATATTTATCTATAATTAATCTTTATTGGGAATCCCTCTTTGACTAATGATGTTTTCAAATAATATAACTAAAAACTGAGCCCTGAATTCAATGAAAATCAATAGGGATTTTGTCCTTAAGGGGGCGTTGCACGAAAAGCTTCCTACTTATTTTCAATAATATTGAGCATTCCGCGCAGAGTTCACTCTCTACTAACATTAAAGGAGAATGCCACCCGATTTAATTAGTCTATTTACCGTCTTAATCGGTCTCTATCCACATCGCCTGTTACACGGTCAACCTCACCTTGCCGAGAGGTGTCGCGTTAACATATGAGGAAGGTGAGAAATGACGCAGCGATGTCAGTGGTTCGTCTGCAGAGTGAATGCCGCTATATTGCGGTGTATCGGTTCCCACTTGTCCGAACTATGAAGCTGCGAAGAAAGCAGGTATATCGTTTTTTCGACTTTCTCGAGAGCCCGAAATGCTTAGGAAGTGGCTTGCGGTAGTGAAGAATGAAAGGTATGCTGTTAATAGCAAGTATGAGGCCGTGAAACATCTCCGTGTCTGTGGCCGGCATTTCGTCGACAGTGATTTCTCTTACGAATTTCGGCTTACCAAAGAACTATCCATACGTTCCGTTACCTATGTATGTTCACGACGCCTCTCTAGTATTTCTTGATCAGTGTATTCCGGTACGAACTGATAGCATGTGAAACCTAACGATCCGACCCGTGAAGTCTTCGTCGGATAAGCTCTTGACTAAAGTCGGGATTGGCGCCAGGCGAGTTGCCATGTAGACGTTTATTATTCTGCGTTCTGAATCGAAATGAATTATTCTCACCCTAAAATGATCATAACCAATGCTTATATGAAACTGAAACAAAGTCTGTCTCATTAGATACAATTTGTAATGCCTTGGAGTGCTCGTGAGTGCAAATGTTTTGAGAAGCCAGCAAAGAATAAACCACTGCCGGGCGTTACCGGCTTTTGATGCTGGCAACAAAGGTAATTGACTGCCGTGTGAGCGCATGCTAATTCAGTGTTTGCTGACAGAAAGTTGTTGTGAAACAATTACTCGATTTTGTATGCTATTGTCACATGTTAGAGAATCTTTATTTAGAAATTCAAATACATTATTCATATCATTTTTACTGTTCAACGTTTGCCCTGACGGTCTGTGGAAGGGGCCGATTTCTCGGCCCCCCACAAGTAAGTAGATTTTCAGTTTCGTGGCCAATTCTCATAAATAATTACGTGCACATTATTTCTTTGGCTCACTATTATAGTCTTTTCGCGACGGGCCTGATCGGGTTCCGAGCCACTGGCCGGGATAACAAGCGTTTTGTGTGTTTAGAACTCAAAAAATCACAAGTATAAACAACACAGATCTTGATTCTCCTGTCTGTATTTCACGTAAAAATACTTCGAATTTATCTCCGAACAGACCCCAAACTCCTGCTACGGCCGGTAAACTAGCCTGCCGAACTTTGTAGGCTACGGTGTGTCCAAATACCAGTAAATCCGTAACAGCGAAATAAAACAACACGTTTTTATAAGAACTCGGTATGTTTTTAAGGGTTTTAAATCAAAGTTTGATGATTTATTACTGTTAAACGATGAATTCAAGCGATAAGCTGACACCAGTAACCCGTGTTGTGAACTGCTGAACAGACTGCGTGTGAAACCAATTACGTCATTGGATAATTTCAACACCTCCGTCTGCCGTCAGGTGTCAGGTAACGCAACCGAACCTGCCGTTATCGAGTAGAACTACTCGATCTAAATTGAAACAAATTAGGTTGTTTTTGGGTGGCATTCTCCTTTAAAGCCAACAATTATCTAAGTAATGAGACTCAACAACATAAGAAAGAGCAATCAGTGTTTTCACAAGCCTCAAATACCGCAGTACGTTTAGGGAACTTATCTGAGTCCCCATTTGGGACTGTTTCATTCAACCGGCCACTGGCAGCTTTCAGGTCAGATACTGTCCCCATTGGGGGTTGATCAAAGAGCTAAGTAGGTGTTGCGGTTTGAGGTGTGAGGAGAGAATCTGTAACCATTGCCAGTGTGCGGTTGTCAAGGACAAAATTCATGTTTTAATACAATGTCTAGCTTACCTTGGCCTTAGATCAGATTTGTTTAACCGACTGAATACCAACTTTATATCCTTTAATGACGAGGAAACAAATTTTTCTTTGATGTCAATTGCTAGTGTGAGTGTTTACGATTGATTGCCAGGACTTCCTTGTTGATTTTAGCGAAAAAGGTTATGAGTGTTTTTAATTGAATAAGTGAATCCATAGTAATTGTGGCTATTGTATTTTAAAGTATATGTCTGGTCTCTGACGCATTACATTATTGAAAAGGGACCTAAATCTAAATATAGTTTGTTATTACCATCATCATCATCATTATTATTATTATTATTATTACAATTACTATCATTATCATTATTATTATTATTATTATTGCTGTTATAATTGTTATTATTGTTGCTGTTATAATTGTTATTATTGTTGCTGTTATTATTATTATTATTATTATTATTATTATTATTGTCATCATCATCATTATTATAATTGTTGTTGTTCTTATCATTATCGATATTATTTTTATTCAGCATGAGGAATTTTCAGCCCCGTTAAACCATGACTCGGCATCTGTTGAACTCTTTGTCATGGCTGCGCCATTTAGTGAAAATGAGTCGAACAGGAGGGTTATTTTTCATCGGTTTCAAAATAACAAACTACTGAGACAAGTCAACACTGGCGACACAAACTGAACGCCATTGGTCGTGTGGCTCAAAATTTAAGTGGTGGTGGGGGTCCGCGCGAAATTGGCGAAGACCGCGTGGTAGGGATCTCCATCCCTCTCTTGCGCCCTGGCGGCATTTATATTACTTTTCAATAATGCCTTGGTTCAGTCAGACGCAGTCACTCATCGCGTTATTGCATACACTGTGGAGTAACAGCATGCGAAACTCAGTAACGTCGTTTTCGTTAGAATAATTAAGTAAAAAGGAAGCGGGATGGCGAACGAAGAATTGATGAAATGTGTAATGTTGAACGGTGAGCTTTCATGACGTGCACAAGGAGAGGGACCCTAACTCATTTAATGCCTACGTGAAGGCATGTATCAAAAAAGTGTTCGCGATACTGATTAGCTGTGCGAAAACGTTGCTTTGGAAACTTAAAACAATGTATGCGAGCCTGCTGAAGTCCGATTGGAACCCATTGTGTATTGTAATTAGTCCACTCAACATTCTCCATTCCGGAGCAGCAAAGCTGTTTGGCTTGTGTGCCATTCTCTTGCCCGGTGGAAATGTTGAAGACCATATTACTTTTGTCTTTATCTGACGATTAACTCGGGCATGCGTAGTGGCCATCCTATGGACTGGTACCCAGCAGAGATTAAACGGCTCCGATCTGTTCTGGCTCATGATTGGAAAATAATATCGAAGGACTTGGCAACGAAGGCTGGTCCTCCCAAAAAAGGCACACATTAATCCCCTCATGGCGGTGAACGTCTTTTACTTTTAACTCAATGTTTTTGTCCCCTGTGTATAGGCAAAGCAGTTCTAATCTCATTGTCCGCGTATACTATGCTGGTGTTAGTTCGTAATATTGCGACATCTATCAGGCTAGTCAACTCACGTGACTCAAATAAGAAAGTCGCAAAAGGCAGGAAATCGGTTGTATTTACGGCTTGCACCAAGCCGATAGCGCGCTGGCTGAAATGAGGCTATAGCGTCCACCGCACTAGAAATTCTTGGTGTCCTGGCAATTGACATCTGCAGCACCTTCGTTGTCACCACACGAGGGCGCTGGAAAGGAATGTACTATCATCTGAGCACATGCAGGCATCGACATTAATTCGCTATCGTAAAGTTATGTAAACCCAATGAATTCTAATAAAATCAATTCACACTGCATGGCGTCATAGCTCTTACTTGATTCTCGAAGGAATATCGTGCAGCAACTTGCCAATAATTGTCCACACTAACGCTTGCAGTAAATATTTACTTTCTTAGCATTATAAACGGCCAACACCTACATGTACATCCAATGAAATTTAAATAGAATTGTCAATATCATGCAACATATGATATCCCAGTTTCCAATTGTACTCTTTTATGTCAGCGATGAATTTAAACACTCGAAATATCACAGCAAGGCTCGTTATTGTACTCATATATAATGTGAGATTACTTCGCTAAATACAAGGAACGCCGATTAACGTTAAAATACCAACTCTATTAAGACGAAAATATTGGAAAGCGTAAAGGATGGACCATCAATCCAGCTCCTTGTTGAGTTTTATGGTGTAGCAACGACAATCGATGGTTTTAGAGCACATTAATCACGTGGCGGGTTCCTCAGTGGTCAATGAACGCGTAAACTACATTTTACGTGCGTGAGATTTATATATTAAAACACCAGAGCACGCAAGGCCTAATTGTTTTTGTGGAGATCTTGGAAGTAATTATTGGTTTACTGATTAACAGACGTGTTGGCGCGTCACACCGTTGACGGTGCACACACGAGTAAAGCTAGTGCGATCACGTGATTCGCTTGTAATGCACGTCAATTTCTCGCAGACTTGCATGATCTTGCGTTTTTGAGAGTTTTTGCTTCTACAGAACGCAGCCCAGGGCAGAGTTCGGTAGCTTTCTCGCGACTAAAAAAATCTAGCCCAAATCAAGTGTTCTCATTTAAAATACGCAGCAGTTTCGCGCGCAGTCTCGCGAAGTCTTGCTTTTTAACGAGGTCCTAGCGCAGGTCCTAGGGTTACTGAACTCTACCCAAGTCTCGTGGAGTTGGTCATGCGGTGAAGTGACGTCACTTATAAACTGGCGCATTGATTGGGTTGCAGCGCTGTATAAGACACGCGGGCAGAGACGAGATGAATTAGTTCGGCCTGACTCAAGTATTTAATCATTTTTGCTGCGTGTGTTTTAGTAAGAGGATACGAGGCTTTACTGTGTATCGCATTCTCAGTTAGGTGAGTAATAGTTTACGTGACCAGGATGCACAGTTTCAAGAAAGCTATTGAATGTATTCATCGAGATCTACTGATAAACTAGATATGTGCGTTGTAGCGTGCATAATACACATAAACATTACGTCTAACTAATGGAGAATCATTTAAAATATGGCACTATGGTACTCATCATTGGCGAAGAACTTTGACGGTCATCTATTTATTTATATCATTGATGAAGCACGCTGGGGTTCTACTAATGTGTTGGTTGTATATACAGCTATCAACACGACAACACTCTAATCATTGGAAACGATTTGAGGACCAGGTTAAGGTATGACTACGTCATCAGTTAATTTGTGTTTTTGCTTAGTAATAAATATCTCTTATCACGACATCCAACGTAGAGCAACTGGTCTAATTTATTTTTGCAAACTTTAAAGCGCATTCATTCGTGAATGAGTTTGTGTGCCCACATATACCCACAGTCAAATAGGTAACGATGAAATATACGATGTATATAATTCTCTCAGATCAGTTATCGTCAGGAAGGTGGTCAGGTTAAGTAAATCTAAGGCACTTGACTCTCTAAACTGGTGAAGCCTATCGACTCGTCGAAAACGACACATTGTTGTATATTTTGATAAAAACAACTGGTTTTCATCGTGACCTGTAATCACAGAAAAAGTGCACCAGATCATTTTGGAAAGATTGTTGTATGTATATTCAAGGTAGTCCCCGGAATCAATTATTTGTCTATCCTGGAAATTTTAAATTGCTGCACAAAACCCAACACTCGCCCGCTACTCAGAAATACTACTGACTATCTCATTCCTCGCTATTACTGGGCCTCTTTCAGGAAATCCATGATTCCCATTGCAATCACACATTGGAAAGCACTCCAACACAATTTAACAACTGCTGGACCAATATCCGCCCTGAAACGAACTCAGGACTCACTTCGATAACTTTTTCACAATAACTCCGTCAAATCTTGTCCCAAAAATCCCCTGTCGTAGTGAGATCATTCTAAATCGCTTCCGATCCCCTCTGTATCCTAACGTTTATCTCTACGTTTTTCGTTGAATTCTTAATTTTAATGAAATAGCTTACCTGTTGTAAGTCCTGAATAATCATCGTAATATTTCCAATGTTTATTCCACTTTACCAAATAGCAAACTTAAGGTCTAATTCCTCCTGTATGATTCGTCTTCAGTACATATTGTTTCCAATCAGACCCTTGTTGAAGTAGTCGCAGATGTTGTCTGTAATTATAAAAAAACATTTTGGTTGATAGTAGTATTTCATCTGGATATAAGTAAATGTGTACATGCATCTACATGTGTGTGCGCGCGCGCGTGTGCTTGTATGTACATGTATCTATATTATATTCGTGAATGTATTTAACCATTTGTGTCATTTGGCGAAAATAAGTTTGAGGTACCAAAGTTAATTTTCTCTCTGCGATAGTTGTAATCGTGATCGTATTCATATATATTGCTATCTTAACCATTCCTATGTCTGCATATAATCTTTTCGATTCGATTTGCGGACAGACAAGTTTATTCTGTTAGACGAAATAAACAGTGTTAAAGGTTAAGTAATAGTTGAAATAGCAGCCGTCGGGTGGCGTGCGCTTAGTACACACTCGAACCTCATGCGTATGTATAACAATACTATATGATTTGTTTTAACAATTGGTTGCCGGCACTTTTCAATCGCCTTAATTAAGCAGCGACCTTTTTGATAACGTTCGTTTGACTTTTGTGATGCAAATACGACCAGCCAATCACAGAGTAGATGTTTGCAATGTGAACCAATAGATTACCATGTTGTTTGCCAACTTACATTTGACATTAGAATGCTGTTCCACTGTTGGACATGCGATTTTGTAATTGCTATATCATCTTATTTTGACGGTAATATAATAATAGCAAACAAATTATCTTACATTCTGACTCTATCTTACATTCTGGGTCTATTATCCTGACAAAAATTAGTTAATGGCAACGATTTTTTGAATACTTCTTCATGTTCAACGTAAAATTTTTGAGAGTTTTAACTCAAAAGTTTACCCACCAGTTTGACTCCACCGACTTTGTTGGATATCGTAACAAGCTTTAATTTCGTGGCAGTTGAAATTAACAACGTAATTAGCCAATAATTGGAATACAGTTGTTATTACGCAATAAGGATTTACGTACCTTGTTAATGTTTTCGGCATTCACTCTGAGGCCTTTCTCAAACTAATGTTGACGTGAGAGGCTGGGACCGTACGTGTGACGTCATCCGGAGTTGGGACATCTGACAGACGTCTCGGTACGCAGTGGATATACACGTTTGATAGAGCGTACTGTCCAATGTCTCTATTCATGGAGAAGCCTTGTTTTTTAATTTGGAAAGCTTTTCGTATCCATCTTGTGCTTGTGTTCGTGTCTCGGGACAAAATTTTGCAACTGTCCGAATCAATGACATGATTAAACTGTATAGTAAGATCAGTGACTGCCAAGCTGTGGTACTCGGACTGAGAAGCCCATTTATGGTTACGTGTGTAAGAACGGTGTTCCTCAGACTCCACATCTTTGCGATGTTCGGAAAGACGAGTCCCGAGTTTCCTACCAGTCTCACCGACATAAGTACTATCACAGATGGCGCACGGTATCTGATAAACTACACCGGTGTTGTCCTCAAAACTCCGTTTGTCGTTGGGATGCACAATAAAATTTCTGATCCTGACCGGTTTAGCAGAAATGTTATTGTTTTTCATTACACACTGGCACTCCTCTATGATCCCCTTGACGTAAGGTAACGCTACACTCCCGATGGTGTCTCTAGGTCTTTTCGAAATGATTACTTGGGATAATCGCAAACGGCAAGAGGGTTCTAAATGTGCTGGCGCTCAGTGATTTTGTCGAGAGGAACATTAACACTGACATCTATCAAACAGGGTTCGTATAGCCTAACTCCTAACTTTGGTGTAATGTATGATTAGACGAAAATTTCAAATATTGGTCTGTATGTGAATTTTTCTGATCCCCAGAAGTTTAACTGATTCGTCGTCCTTTCTGACAATGAGTGTGTTTAGAAAGGGGTACCATCTGATTTCATCTCGTATGTAAACTAAGTGCTGCTCGATTTGTCTACCTTGTTCAGATGGTGTGTTAGACGAGACACTTGGTCACTCCGCACAGCCCCCAGGATATCGTTCACATAATGATTCCACAGTCTGGGCTTCGCATCCAGCGGGACACTGACTAGGGGTTGTTTCTCAAAGTGCTCCATAAAAAGATTGGCAACGAGAGGAGAAACAGGGCTACCCATGGCTATGCCGAACCTCTGTGTAGACTACATAATAGACGTGGTTAAACTGGAAATACGTAGTGGTGAGCTGAAACTCCAACAAAAGTATAATGCCACTGATAATATTCACCATATTAATAAAAAGGGTAGTAGCGCGTCCGCCATTACATATTTTGATAGATGCGCTGGAAGATTGGAATGGTTCGCAATCTTGCCACTGCGTGACGCACGTGATTACAGCTGCTCTGGAGAGGTTTTCAATCCTCGCTGGTTCACTACGTGTCCGCAAGGGGTACAGAACACGCTGGTATCATTTAATTTTCCTCCGGAATTTTTTTTACACCGGCGTTTCTGATTGGCTGGTCGAATTCTCAACAGCTGGCGCTTTACGTAAACAAACTGGCATGACTGATGGAGGATGTGTATTAATGTGGATTATAGTTTGTGGTCTGTTGTGCAGACAAATCGGTGGTTAATTCACGTTTAAGAAATGTGAATGGTAAAGTTGTGGTTGTGCCTTTTCGGAGTGCATTTTTCTACTGTCGCTGACTTTTGTTGCTGTCCTGCATTCACGCAGTACGAATAGCACACCTCAATCGGCCAGATGTGTGTTTATTGTGCATACATGTGCTTCAAGCACGTGGCAATTAAACATTACTGCAGGAACGAAATATTTACTGTCAGGCCACTTGCATGACAAAGCTAATCGTTCACAGTTCGCCATTTTCTTTCTTTAATTGTTGTAAAGCTGACCAATGACTGCCGAGGTTCAACCAGTGATAAAACCCGTGCTACTGACTTCTCAAGGTGATATAAATTTACTGAAGAATACACAGAACATACAAGGAACTTGAAATAATGACAAACCCCAAACCCAGAAACCGTGAAGCATGATCTGGGATCTGGGTTGTAGACAGTACATAGATGAATGTAGTATACACATATAGAACTATATACATGTAAGTAGTATTTAATATAAGTATTCAAATATTTAGATATGCTACTGCGTGCTACTGAATGATACCTGCGTGTTCTCTGCCACCAAGCAGACACGCAGGGAACCCGAGATTTTCAATCTCGCCATTACGTGACGCGTGTGATTACGTGCTGCTTGACCTTCTATCGGGGTCAGACTATGAATGACCCGGAGCGAAGTTCAAGCAGCAGCCAATCGCATAGGTCAACACGTGCGAACCTCGCATGATTTTCGACGCATCTCTGAGTAATGACGCACGCACTACTCCCTTCTTTTACTTATATTATGGAGGGGGAGGGGCTCGGGGGGCTCGAACGAGCCCCCCATTTGGCGAAGTGGGCAAAAAGGTCCGCCTCCGAGAAACAAAAAGTCCGAGAAAACGAGACAAAAGTCCACTGAAAAGGCACACACGCTCAGTGAAGGTGGTACCCCGTTTTTTGTTCTCCCGTTTTTTTGTCCTCCCGCTTTTTTGTCAGCAAAAGGTCCACATCGCCAGAAATTTGAGCCCCCCATATGAAAGGCTGGGTACGCACATGTACACGTATGTTTTAACAGATCGAAATTAGGTCCTATGCCACGGATGACTGCCAAAAGTTTCGCAAAATTGAATCCTATTTCCTGAAATTAATTTAAGTCATAAAGACAGAATGTAATTACGTAATCAGTGGATCTTCACGATAAAACTTTAATTGAATCCAGTGTCAAATCGTGCGGCAGAAGAGACGTAATGTCGCTAGTTTTCGAACCGCATTTATTATAAACGGCAAGCTCCCGGGCGCCTTTTAGTCACCATAAACCCACTTTCCGTCAAAAAAAAAATGATTTAGACCATTCATAGTTATGAAATTGGCATCGACGTGTCCCTTATTAAAATTAGAGGTGATTTCTGAGACAGGAAGGAAATTACGCTTTGTCGTTGTTTGAGACCAGGCTCAATAAACTGGTTTGCTGCGTTCGGTCATTCTTTGTGCCTAGCTGGGCCTCAAGGCTCAACAAACTGTTAAGCTTTTCAAGAGTAGGAACCACTTTCAGTCTGGGTAAGGAAAAGGTTTCTTTGATGGAAACCAGGTTTGTAGCAACTTAAATTTACCGCATGTTTTCGGAAAACAAACTATCCTGGTGAGCGATTGTGAAATCAGGAATACGTGATTTACTTTATTAGTTAGTGTTTCCATTTTTACGGAGGTCTCTAAACCCCATCACTTTAAAATGGATTTTATCGATACATCTTGGATATCAATTACACCTATTTTGTCAAAATGCTTCTAAAAATTTCCGCAGTGAAAGCTCATCTCGTAACTGTAAAGGAGTTTCTGTGAAGTGTGACGGATGGCATAATATTTCCAATTTACATTAATTTTCCCTTCCATGACCGTTATTCCAAGTTGATGTGAGTTGTCATCAACCAATATCGACGGCCCTATGCAAATGCCGTTATATTCTAACCTTTCAATAAGAGCTCGCTGGCATTAAATGATTAATGATGGGGAAATAATCTATCTCATTAGAACATTCGCTCAAACGTGAAACTGGTTCATCCCTCATCCAAGAAGGTTAATATGTTTTGGTGGCGTCTGTATGTCAGGTTGTTAAGAGTATTGTGTGAAAGTTATAGGAGTAATTATCTGCTTCACATTTTTTATATAAAAGACTCGACGATACGTATAGTATATTGATTGGATTCAATGAAAAAGGTATATAAGAAGGCATCAGCTGGAAATTAAAAAACATCACTAGTGACCACGACACGACAACCAAAAGATATGGTTATACAGCAGATTACATGAATTCACTGACGATGTAAATTAAGTTTAAAGCGAAGCGTCCGATTTTTTCTGTAACAATGAATATAGTCACAAAAAAGTGGCCTTGCTTCAGTTTTGTTGAATTAAAGGTACATTATCGGTTTTACGGCCGAAAAATGCATTTTCGAAATTATTCAAAATGTTAACTTTGACCAGAGCCATAAAACTATAAAATCCGTTGTTTCTGTGATATTTTTACAAGTCGCAAACTCTCGCCTTTGTCTGCTACATGTAGGCATTCTCTAAAATCAAGGCCAGCGACTTTACCAGTTTTAATACGGTTAAAATAATTTGCCATACCTCGAGTATGTTTAACTCCTCAAGAAAAAAGCCGTTTGACTGCGACCGCGGGGATAGCCACAAGATTCGTGAATAAAAGTTTCGAAGAGTAGAAAAGGCCACCATTTCAACAAAGTGTTACAATAACTGTCAAAGTAATGTACACCTCATAATTAATAGAATTTATAGCAGTAACTAGCAGTTATGTGTAATTCTCAGCGTCTTTACATTTTTGTTGAGTGAAATTTATTATTTTTTCAAAACTAGTTGTGTGAAGCACAAGACTGAATTTCTGACTTAAGTCTTGAGCCACTTTTCCTGAAACCTAAGATTTGTTACCGTGAGTCTCCCACCACATGTTTCCGTGCAGACGATATTTACCCGTATGAGTTGAAACCTTGATTAACATTTTCAATCCATTATATGCTTTCATACCTCCCCGTATGTTTATCTAGATTACATATTCCATCGCGGACTTGTAAGCGTTATATTACTTATTGACTCTTGCCTTTCATAGAGCATTTTCTGATCCGTGGTAGCCGTTGTACTCAACTTCTGTACAATAATTTGTAGTCGCATTTTTGACAGTTTGCGTAACCTGTTTTAAAGATAATTTTCTTTACATTCACCAATTTAGAACACCTGGGCCCAGTTGCATAAAAGTTATACGCCGTATAGCAACAATGGCGTGCGTCGCGTTATCACGTGTCACGTAGTTATTGTTCAACAATGCACCAGACGTCATGCAACAATCAAACTTATTCAGCGGATAACTTTTGAAGCTTTATGCAACTGAGCCCTGATGAGTTATGTCATTCGAAAGACATCACTAAAATATAAACATTTCGTAACTTTTTGTTTGCGTTGTTTTACGTCTCATTTTCATTTATTTTTTTAAGTAGACGGAAACCTCACTACGTAGCATGGCATTTAAGTGTGTACACATAATGCAGTCAGCTGTCACCGCTACGGCGGTAATTTCAGGTTATGATCCACCACCAAACATAGAGAAATAAACTAAAACATTCATACTGGATTCAGTTAAGCTTGAAAATGTTTTGAATTTTGTTGAATAAGCATTATCTGCCTTCCGTTCAGTGACACTAGGACCTCGCTAAAAAGCAAGACTTCGCGAGATTACGTGAGATGTTGTCGTGTATTTTAAACGAGAACACGTGATTCTAGCTAGATTTTAGCTAGGTCCTAGCCTATGTGCTAGCGCTACTGAACGCACGCCTGGTCTTAATTCGACTGAACTAACCTGCGTTAAAATCTTTTTCATGACGTTTTTAACTAAAATGAAACGGGACAATTTCTTTTAAAGGCCCTGCCATACTGACTTAACTCTGGTCTGAGCGGAGCTGCGATGTTAACTGAACCGTTCATACCGGCCTCGGTGGGGGGGGGGGGGGGGGGNGAGAGGGATGGGCACAGAACAGTTCTCACATGGTTTGCCTATCACACGTCAATGGACTCGTCACCCTGTCTTCAATTTGCCAAAAGCTGCCTGCAAAGAACGAAAACTTTTGAGTCATTCCACATCACATACCCGCATCCATTACGACTTGACTCCATCCTGACAGGTGGGTTTTCTCATTTGAGGAATACTTGACACATTAGTGGGCACATGGAACTTTTGAACGACATCTGTCATTTAACAATTTTCAAACCGCCCTTTATGTTTGAAATTTTCATTATTTTAAAAATGCGATTTGCCACAACTCCATCGATCGTTCTTAATATTTCCACACTCCGTTAGCGAGCTAGTTCCAACAGCACACCCGCGGGATCGATACTCGAGCCTCACAGCCATCCAGATTCAGGGCAATTGTTCTAGAAAAATCTTCTCATTACTAGCAAGCGTTGCTCCTGTCGATTTCGCAGCGAATTGTGTAAAGTAAAGAGTACAGAGTCCAAATAGTGCCTTTCATTTTCTCCAACACGATGTAAATTTACATTTATACCCAGGTGTTGGTTTGAATATCGTGTATATTTACGTACTTGTACGTGTGTAAAAGCGCTGCATGTAAACGAGGCTTTAGATTTGATGAATGTTCACAATCATTAGACAACTTGAATAAAGGTTAACAAAAACTGAAGTCAGCATTTTCAGTTCTGTAATTCCATGGTCATTTAATTTGATTAAACGCCAGAGAACATGGAAACACTTTGACGCAGTCTGAAAGGTTGTCTTACGTCGTTTGATCGTGGTGTTTAATCTTGGATTGAAAACGTGTACACCAATGAAATGCTGTATTATTTCATTCCGAAAAACGTATTTTGGGAGTTATTTGGATAAGATAGACTTCTTGAAGTTAGCAGGTTTGACCAGAGCTTTAAAATAGAAAAATCTTCACAGGACGCAAGCGTCGAACAAAGGCATTTCGTATCACCTTTTTGGGGTAGAGTTGACGTCTTGAAGTTACTAGCTTTGATCAGAGGTATTGGACATCAAAATCTGTGTTTTGTGTTGGCGATTCCTTGAAAAATCTTCCAATCAAAGTTGATCGAAATCGAGGCAGTGGCACGTGTTTGTTGGGCAGTGAAAGTTGGCGTGGAGCAGTTAGACAGCAGCCGAGGTCCATTTGCACTTCCAAAATTTTTTTGGGGTAGGTCAGGCTTGGGGGGTAGTCTTGGGGCAGGCGTTGCATTTATGCTCAGTGAATCTGGTTTACTTTGAACACGTTGGGAATAAGAAAAGACCACTGGTTCGGCTGGAGATGTACTCTTCTTCAAAATGGCGAAACCCTGTTGCATTTGTGCATTGCTGAGTAGCGACTGAGAAATCGGCTGCGACTTCAAGAAGCCCTCAAACTAGTTAGTTGACAGCGCCTTTTGTTTCAGAATCTAATGATGGCCTGTCGCGCAACGGCAAAGAAATGATGGTTTTGGTGTGAAAGGCGCCAATTTTGTATTTCTGATCATTTCTTCGTAGTCTACCTTNCCTTTTCAGTAGGAGAAAGGGCGAAACATAGCAGGCAGCCAATAAAGCTTCTGTGCTCAACAGTAGGGATTTTGATGTGAAATGACGCGAAACTTTTCATTCTTTGCATACGCCTTTCGACAGAGTGGAGAAAAGGTGACAAGTCCATGGATGTGTGTTCTGCTAGGCAAAACCCAATGAGAACTGCTCTGTGCCCCCAAAGTGGACATTGCAACTGGCGCAAAAGTGCATCCCAGTTTAACACTTGCTGACTACACGGCTCGACCACGTACGTTGCCCACAAAAAATGAACAAAATTTCGATATATATCGTGGCACAAATTTAGATTTTAACTGTAGACTCCCTCTCGTCGCAGTTGGTTTCACCTGGGGATTGCAGTCGACCGTGAAGCCAGCTCAGGATAACCCTGGCTGTTGATCTGGCTGTCGCGGGCTTTGTCGCTGGTGCTGATCTAAGTCGTTGTAAAAACATGCGTAGTCCCCTGAGTGCGTGTGAGTACAAAGACGAAGAGTCGAAGCGCATTCGAGGAGTAACTTTTCTAGAATAGGCATTTGGGAACGAAATCGAGCGCTGGAATGCCATTCGAGATGAGTTCAGGAATATTTCCAGTTATCACGCTTGCCCGGGTATTGCAAGACAGCCGGATAGATTTGCATTTATTTCTCGTCTTTCAAAGTCTCGTTACATTCATGTTGTTTCTTAGCGTACACCTAATAATTATTTTTCAAACGTTTTCAGTATTTGACTACTTAGCCGACTAAATTCCTGCCTGACTCGCAGAAAATTTAGAACGATAACGGCTTTCAATTGTAAAACAGTCGTTTTCCTGAATGGACAAATCAGCTTCGAAAAAACTCCTGCTAACTTCGCAAATTGGAGGAGTACATGTGACTATCACCAAAGTACTGTGTTTTTGGTTATTATGACTGAACTCTGAAATTACATGACATTGTAAATACAATCACGATGGTCACATAAGCAGTACCTGAAAGTGACATCGTCTAATAAGGTGGTCGAGGGTCATTAACGTCGCAATATTTTGGGAAAAAAGCAACAAATATTCAATTAAGAAAATAAAAGTATTTTCAATCAAAACGCATTGAACTACAGTGATGCCTGGGAAATAGATACAATTCGAGCATTTATGTTCCACATTTTATCCAACCTTCATTATTGCCGATTATATGCCTCTTTGAAGACTGCGTCATAAGTAAGCTCGTCTTTCCCACACAATTACGTTTAACAAAAGTGTCATTGATTTTTAATTCATGCGGCATGCAACCTGTGCATTAAGGTTTTCTTCAACAAATAAGATCATGGTGGTTGATAGCTTTATGCATATTGACAGATTGATCACGAACTCTAAGTGCTATGTCTGTAAAACAAATGCCAATCTCTAAAGATTGTCGTATCGTTTAATGCTACGCTCCGTGTGATGAACGCAACTCGTTTGAATGAGAGTAATTTGTGCAGGCATACGTTCCATACAATTCCATCAGGAGCGTATTTCCCCGCATATACGCAGATACGAGGTGCGTACTTGAAAATCCACTAGTCGATACATTTTGAGACACGAAGAATGGATCTCAATGCTATGAGTAACGACGAATACTAATATCCAAATAATTAGAGCGTATTACGTTATTGTGTCCTTGACGCCGATATGTAGAAAATCGTAGCCTACAACAGGATTACGTTCTGTGACCCAAGACGCTCACGAGACACTCGTGCTACGAGAAAACTTCGATTATGGAACGGAATCCGTGAATGTTCTCGCATAGGCCTAGTTCAACAATATCTAATCGGCGATCAATACATATATGTATATATTTATTGAATAACTAGGCCTCCGACCCTTGTTACAATCAAATCGCCAAATACAATGCAGGTAAGTGTCAAACACAAACAGTAATACGATCTCTTCTTCGCTTGAATGCGAAATGAACATATTTACATGTTGACCATATATGGTCTTTTACCTCCATAGTCATGAATCTGTTGAATTTTGTAACATTAGGATTGTTGTAGCTTTATGCAGGTAAATATCATTTTCTAAGGTCGTCGTAGAATGGACATTCGGTAACAAAATAGTATTCTCACTCGACACAGGGCCTAATACAGAGAGGGCATAATCTTTCTGGTCTGCTAAATTTCAAGTGTCTAATTTTTAGTGCATGCGTACTTGCCATATCAGATCTAACATTAACCTTGTCAATTACTATTAATTTATTTTCAAAAAATATGTTTGATTTAAAAATCAAGTTTCCAGATTCGTCGAATTGTTCAAAATTTGTTGCCATTTCTGCAGATCAATATTTTTACATTTCTGTTGAAAAAGTGATATGAAACTTGTCTTGGAACCTGCGACCTGATTGTACCCTGCTTCTCTAAAACCAAACTGACATAGAAATTTCTTACCATCATTAACACAACAAGGTTTATCAACATTTTCCGTCATATTGTACTACCATTCACAGCAATGATATGTACATTTTGACGCATCGTCATAATTCTAGGAAGTCAATATGCAATCAAGGAATAACGACCCATCTTACCTCAAGTAGCTGATGCAATTGTTAATGAAGAGTGCATTGAAACCATTGAAATTTTTCCTCATTAAGTTAAGGTTATCTCAAACCTTATTTAGTGGCCTCCATTCTAACTCGTATGTAAGAAACTAAAGCAGGTCAAGTAGTAAAACTATACATTTGTTTCAAGAAAAAAGATCAGAAAATGCGAAAATATGTTTTGTATTCATGTACCATTATTATTTTTACGTTATCACCTTTTTAAGTCAAATTTCATTTTAAGAAAGGTACATTCGTACTAAAATAATCCTCGGCCGATTTTAATGAAACCTTTTTAAAAGAAAACTTCACCATTTACCTCAAACACGCTGTTACGAATTTTAGATTAGTTTTTTCGTTTGGATTCTATGACAAATAAACTCGCAAAACGTAAGGTATTTTTGTAAAATACAACAGTACTTTTATTCGTCTTTGTTACATTACGCAAAAACTAGACTGATGAATAAATATTAAGTTTGGAAAGTTTAAGCGAAAGCCACTGAGCCGTTTTAAAGAACTTGTGTTCCTAATTTCAAATTAAGTCGATTTGCCGAAGCGGAGAAAAAGCCGATTAAGTTGGGACGAGTGAAAATCTCAAGGTCTTCGGTTAATTATTTGGTGAAAACTTGTTTTCGGTGAATATAACCTATACATAACTTAACCATGTTAGCTATTTCAACATTCTGAATTTGCTGTGTGTTTCGCTGAAACGTATTATCCCTAGCCAAGAAGTGTGCTTAACTGTTGACCTACTTAATAGTAGGTCAACAGTTCATTGTTATACACACCACGCGCCGGGAAGACTGATCCGAAACCAAGTAGGAAATGGATGACATAAATTGAGTCGGTGGTCTAAGCACATCATTTGCATGAGATCGAAACAATGAAATGTCGATTTACTTATTGAATTAAGGAATTTGGGTGAGGGTTTTTATCATTTCACAACTTGCTATGTTTGTGAGCACAGAGGCGTGTGGCGACTCAGAGCATACGTTTTCAACGTATGCATGTAGACGCACAGTTCCCGCAGGATCAAAACAACGTTTTGCCTTTGTTTTCCCCGGCACTGTTCTATCATAGGTACATCTTGTTGACCCAGTGTTATGGCGACTCGGTAAATGAAAGGTCTGAGGGTACACATGAAGCTACTCTGTGCCTGGCGGGAGATTCGATTTGAGTGACAGCCCTGTAGCCTTTGACCTCGAATAAGTAGTAAACTAATATCCACGCGGTTATGCGGTTCCAAGGTGGTTCTGCTAAATCTTTTTTTCTTGCTACACGGCATATATTTTGTATTTGAAGTTCCCCGAGATTGAAGATAAGGAATTTTGCTAGACACGTGAAATATTGTAAAAATGGCCAATTTTTGTGAATAAGGTTTGACATATCCTTAACTGCCTTAGCAGCCTGCGCAAGACCACGAATATTTCGTTGTAATCATTAATCCTAAATATTTATATGCATTTACAATATTAACAGTATTCCCATCATACATGTACGTCCATTTTTAGTACGATTTTAACTTTAACTTTCCATCCTTCCTGAAAACGACTTCGACATGTTAAAGAGGCCTGGAACACGATGAACAGGCTAAATTGCAAAACTAAAAGTGGCTCTCTGCCACTGAAATAGAATTCAACCTGCTCATCAGGTATTTTTAGGATTCGCTCGTAGAAAGTTTTAGTTTCTGTTGATATCAAAGTATTTTCTTTTAGTTTCAAATTTCAAAAAATAAACGATTTGTCAACTGCCCTCTACGTCGCCGATTTTTCTCCCACAAGGCAAAGCACGTCTCCTTATTTGGTATGGCAAGACAATAGACATCACTAGTCCATGGGCAAGACATACACGTAGCGCAGTTCCCTTACATGGAAAATGTTACCTTTGATCTCAAGCGACTTCAAGCTACTGACAGTGAGCGTTTATCATAAGTGGGAGGGAGATTAGAAACTCTGTGGTAACCATAGAGTTTTTCCTTCCATCTTATTTAAAAATTTGTGAATTTTGTGATTTTTTTCTGGAAATTTCCTCACAGGGGAAAGTGAATTAATTTTTTTTTCATCAGGAATTGTTTAAGAGATATCTTTGACGAGCTTTCGCGTTCCATACCTCTTTAACAATCAATTTCCATTTCTGCAGTCCTTTAACACAACGGGAAACCAAATCATCAGCATACAGCAGATGCAATAATTCAGTTGATCTCATGGAAATTACTTCACCGCCACCACCATAAATAAAATAAACAAAATGGCGATAGCTGAAAGCCTTGTGTTAGACCATTCTGATATTCAAAGGACTCCGTGTAGCTCCAACTATTCAACTGTAGAAAGCGACTTTGAGATCCACGAAAGCAAAATAGGATCCTATCTTTCTCTCGTGGCAGGTATTTAATTATTAACGTACATAAAGCAAACAATAAAGCATGAAATTCAGTGAACTCTGGATTAGTAACAAAATAACAGCCTTCAAACATGGAGCTGAAATATCCATTCCTCCGGCTTAATAATCACCGTTGCACATTTCCTCTTAATAGTAAATGTGCGCCAGATTTTTTCTGCCTTTATTGCCCGCAGCTGATTTTTGTAATGTTTTTCTGTTACACGCTAACCGTTTCACATTTTTAACTTTCCATAATCTCTTATAGCTTGTGCATATGTAGTTTGACTATTATTTTCTCTCAGTGTTCCAACACTGAATCTAAAATTCCTTAAATTTTGCCTAACGACAGCTCTCTTTCCCCAACATTCAGCGACAAACCATTTGGGAAAACTAACTGGATTACAGTCTTTGTTTACTTTGGGTTTCAACATGACGGCTGCACATAATTTAATGGCTTCCGTTAAACTTTCTGCACTTGAATCTATGGTCGAGGTTAAATGACTCTGTACGTCAGCGAGCACCATATTCTTGAGAAGTCGTACAAAGTCCTTCGAGATGACGAACACAATGAAAAATAGCACTGGATTAATTCATATACTTAATAATATCATCTTCAATAAAATCTGGCCTGACGAGCATTAAAATCGCCTATTATTAAAAGGTGACAAGCTCCTTCAATTCCGCAGAAAAAACGTCAACTCCCACTCAAGTATTTTCATTGTTTCCAAGTTTTACTTGAACTTTTTGGAAATTGATACACAACTGCAACTAAAACAGAATACAAATAATCGGGGAGCTTAATTTTTACCCATAAAACGTCAGCAGTGAGAGAGTTTATTTCTCATCGACCCAAAACAATGGTGGCCCTCCATTGCAAATTTGTTTTCACTCACGAACCCGTTGTTTCGAGTTTTGCATGCGAAGAGCGCGTGCTCGCTTGCGTGGTGTCGAACTGGGTAAACAAGCCAATGTTTGCAATGCGTTCTATGGAGACTAGACAATGACATGCAGATTTCTCTTAAAATTGCGAGCGAATGACGAAAACAGTGTTTGATAATGAATCTTTGTCATTAGCGCGTGAATACTGCGATGTTGTTTGGATACAGAAATGAGCATGCATGCATTATTTATGGAATTAGTTTTTATGCTCCGCATACCTAACTCAAGACCACAAAGTCTGATCTGCACGCAACATGTAGGCCATATCATGTGACCTGATGAACATAAAGCTGAAAAGTTTTCTGCTCCGAGCGGGACTCGAACCCAGGACCTTCTGCTAGTCATGCAGAAGCGCTAGCCACCGAGCCATCGGGACCACCAATCAAAAACAAAAAGCCAATCAGACTTAGCGGTGGGAATTCTGCCCATCAACTCGTGATTGTATATAAATGTGTAGTTCAGGGGCTAGAGGGTCTGCACGGTTAGCAGAAGGTCCTGGGTTGGAGTCCTGGTCGGGGTCAGAAATGTTTTCAAACTTATGTTCATTAGATCATGTGATGTGGCCAACAGGTGGCGTGCAGACCAGACTTAAAAATGTTTGTGATCTATGCTTCCAGACCGCTTCCAGATTTACACATTTATAAATACTAAGCCCTGTTATGACGATTTCAGCCAATCCCCGTTCTGTCACCTGCTAATGCGTCATTGGCGTCAATCTCAATAGTAATATCATTTATTGTACATCGTAGGAATTGCCTACATTCACATAAATACATAAATTCAAATGTATATTCAGAGTATTTACATAGAGAGCAGTTGTTCTCTTTTAAGAACCCTCTGAATATACAATGCAAGGCGCTGGACACTGTCATGATTTTTCTTCTGGAATAACCTAACAAGAGACCATTTAGCATTCACAAGCTCTGGTAGAAGATTTTTTTCTAAGGTCTCCAAGAACAGGGCATCAACACATGAAGTGAGGCTCATCTTCAATTTTACCCAGACAGCATATGCTGCATATTCTCTCACTTCTAGGAATACCCGTATGTCTCCCTTCCTCTATATTAAGTGAGAGACCTGAACATCGAAACTGCGCAAATATTCTTCTCGAATAAGCGCTCAAACAATTCACATGTTGCTCGCTAACAAGAACACGTTTACTAAGACTAGAATTTTTATTTATTTGAACTATCTATTTCCAGTTGCCATTCCTGTACTTCACAATCAAGTAACCACTGTTTGAATACCATAATAAATTCAACACAATTCCCTGGCCAAATAACCCCCTCTCTCCGTAACAGTACCTATACAAAATTTCTTTGACACAGTGTGCCCAGTTACAATTACCGTTTTCACCTTGTTCCCTGAGCATACTATAGCACTTCAGTGGGTACCTATCTTCTTCCATACCAAGTAAGTTTGTCCAATAGATAATTGGTTTACACATATATTTTGTAATTAAAAATTGTCTCTCACATTCACAGCGAGCGATAGCGTTCGACGTTTTAATGCTCAATCTCAGAACGTTTTTACAAAAATAATTATGAACTTTTTCAATAGATTCACACATTCCCATATTTCCGCACCATATGTTAATATGGGCATGATCATGGTGTCAAAGAGTTTGAAATGCACTGTATGGGAAGTAGAGTTAAATTCTGAGACAGTGGCTTCAATAACGCTCATTGCTTTTCGAGCTTGTCTTACAAGCACACTGCCCTTTTAAGTCTGCAGGAGAATTTGACTTCTAAATACTTGTAGTACGATTCGGTATCCATATTCTTGTGGCCAAAAATGCCCTTTCAGTCTTTGAAAGTATGCCCCCTCGCTTAAATATCTCCAAGTTCCAATCTCGACAAAAATTTTCTAGGACATTGAGCTTGACGTAGCCCAGCAACAGTATTCGAAACCAGCACTAAATCAAAACGCGTATACCTCTGCCAACATTTTCAGACACTGGTGTGCGAACAAAACAACAAAAACAGCCAGGGACTTAAAAAACACATCCTTGCCGCACACCAACTGCACAGTTAAAATCGGGCGTGGTCTGTGACTGTACCGTAACACACGATGGTACAGAGTCGTACATACTGCGCAAAATGTTAAACACTTTCCCTTCAAACCTTTGGTTAGAAGGGCATAAAATAAACGAAAAATATCTACACTATCAAATGCCTTACTGAAACCGAGGAATGCGCGATATGCTTTCCCCTTGCGTTTAGTGACATGTTTCTGGATGATACTCTGGAGGTTAAAAATTTTATCGACTGTAGAGTACTCTGTCCGAAAGCCTGCCTGTTCTTCCGGGATACATTTCGTACTATTCGACCATTCAACTATCGGAAAATAAAGAATAGTTGTAAACATTTTATTAATACTATCTATAACGGCGTCAATCTTGAAAGATAAAAGCAGGAATCAACTAAAAACTTACGCCACAGACTGGATAATATCAGCCGATTTCACAAAGGTGGTTTGAAGTTAAACGTGGTTTAAACTGGACTTGGAACAGGTTTAAAGATAATCTGCATTTTATAAAGGTGGCTTAACTTTTAGACAAGTGGTCTTGTAAAACGTGCTTTAACTCCAGTTTAGACCTGGTCTAAGTCAGTTTTCATTTCACCAACTAGGCCTATGTTCTTTAGACCTGTATTAAGATCTTAAGCCACGTTTAACTTTAGACTTGGTCAGACCTAGGTTTAATTGTTAAATATGTCAGATTTGCATGATATAGGTGCAACGGAATGATGCCGCGGTGTGCAATAACGACGCAGTTTTAGAGCGAAAATGGACTATTTTCAATATTCAGTTTTACGATGACACAAGATCAAACGTAGCAGGGGCGGATCCAAGATTTTTAAGGGGGGGGGTTCGGTCTAGGACTTTTTAAAGGGGGACTAAGTCAAAAATTTGAAAATTATAAATTTTATATCACTAAAATCAAGGGGAAAAGGGGGACCCCTTGACCCCCTTGGATCCGCCTATGTGTAGACCAGTACGTGCTGGATGGTGTCCTGCGGATTCCTCAGAATACGACTGGTCGAGCAGGGCGTCGTCGTCGTATGCGCTACGGGTTTGACTGAAGAGAGCATCTTCCGATTCTTCTGAATGAGTTCCACCTCCATGGGTCTCCGATTTAATGTTGACGGAAAGGGGTCTTGCCCCCCTTTGCACGCGAAAAATAAACACTAAAATGGCACCGAAATAAATTTGTGCATTTATCATGTTGCGGCTGATCGTGAGGACATACTTTAATGTGTGTACATGTGTTGGGCACAGCCATTACATTTTTCCTCATGAGAAAAGCTTTTAGACCTTTTTCGCAAATGTCTGCACTGATTCTGCTAGTGTGCATATACCCGGGTTTCATTGAAGCACTTCAATAGTTTCTTTGTTGGGGGTAATCCAGATTGACACAGTAGGTTGGCTTGGGTACTTTAAACCTGGTTTTACTTAACCGGCTCCCTGGTGTAACAAAACCAAGCTTTCAGACTTTTAAACCGCATTGGTGAAATGCAAGTTAGGTCTAAATTTGGATCAGGTTTAGGAAGACCAGCTTTAATTTTGAAACCTAGTTTTGTTAAACCACCTTTATGAAATCGGCTGCACGGTTCTTGAGGGTGGTCTTCTGCACACTTGCGTTGTAATTCGCCACGCTTGCCCGTTTAGAAGACTTTGAAAGGAGTTTTCAAAATTTCCACCAAACTTTTGAGTGTTGTCGAGGGTTATAGAGCATTATTTTGTTTCAGGGAATTGGATGGAAATGTCGATTTCAATATCTTTTAGTAGGCCAAAACTGGATTTAGTATCTTTTTATCACATTCGGCTATTTTAAATGTGTTCCAAGAATTAAGCACAGGTGGTTCTCAGGAAAAAGAACGTTTGCTATAATTCTAAATGTTTTTTGAAATAGCATAATAGCAAACTTTGGGCAATCTAGTCTATATCCTTTCAAAATATGGGCTCCGGCTGCTCTTACTCTCTAATCCGCCACGTACATGGGAAGCGCACGTGGATTAGTTTTACTTTTTTCAAGTCCATAGTTTCGTCCACCATCTTGGATATTTAATTACCGGTAGGAACGCTAGAAACCTGTTCACGTGCCTTCCGCATTTAAGTGGATGGGAGAGTAAGCCATCTTGAAACTGAAATGTTTGAAAAGGTACCATATTCTTTTTACATTTTTATAACCATGTACGCCCAATTTTGAAGCGCGTCTAAAATACCGATGATGGCAGCAATAATGCAGTCACTTGCAAGGTCAGTTAGCCCTCGATAAAGGAAAGAACAAAAATATAATTTATTCTAATTAAGGTGAAATTGTCGGTGAGAAGGGCACCAGCGCGGATTCGAAATTAGAATCTTCGTGGCCGCAACTAAGCAATCTGCTGGCTGAGTTCAAATCTCACTCAACAAAGGAACTGGTAAAAGTACCAACGTTCATTTCAGCAAATGTCTGTTAGACAGCAGCGATAATTGGCGATTTGTAATAAAATCTATAAAACACAGCGTATTTTATTGGTTTATACCTCTGGTCAAAACAATAGGCGGCTGATCAGCGAAACCGAGACCCCGGAGGGGTAAATGCTAACTTCGCGAATAATCTGAATATTTCTTCAGGCATAAATGTACTATCAACCGCTGTTTTCGCCATTTAATCGGTTTGTTAAGAGACATCTGCATTTTATTGTCAGGCCCCCATAGAGCACAATGGGAAAATTGACTTGTTGACTAGTTCTTTACCATGCTAGGGGTCTACGCTACGCGTGCTCAACTCGAAATTGCTGACTCGTGTACAACTCTGCCATATTATAACTAGAGCAATTTTATGAAATCGCTCATGGTCAATTCAAAATTAACACCAGCGTTTGTTGGGGAAGTGCAGAGTCACTGAAGCAGCCGCCNAATTGTTAAATATGTCAGATTTGCATGATATAGGTGCAACGGAATGATGCCGCGGTGTGCAATAACGACGCAGTTTTAGAGCGAAAATGGACTATTTTCAATATTCAGTTTTACGATGACACAAGATCAAACGTAGCAGGGGCGGATCCAAGATTTTTAAGGGGGGGGGTTCGGTCTAGGACTTTTTAAAGGGGGACTAAGTCAAAAATTTGAAAATTATAAATTTTATATCACTAAAATCAAGGGGAAAAGGGGGACCCCTTGACCCCCTTGGATCCGCCTATGTGTAGACCAGTACGTGCTGGATGGTGTCCTGCGGATTCCTCAGAATACGACTGGTCGAGCAGGGCGTCGTCGTCGTATGCGCTACGGGTTTGACTGAAGAGAGCATCTTCCGATTCTTCTGAATGAGTTCCACCTTCATGGGTCTCCGATTTAATGTTGACGGAAAGGGGTCTTGCCCCCCTTTGCACGCGAAAAATAAACACTAAAATGGCACCGAAATAAATTTGTGCATTTATCATGTTGCGGCTGATCGTGAGGACATACTTTAATGTGTGTACGTGTGTTGGGCACAGCCATTACATTTTTCCTCATGAGAAAAGCTTTTAGACCTTTTTAGCAAATGTCTGCACTGATTCTGCTAGTGTGCATGTGTCATTGTATACCCACGTGACCAGGGTTTCATTGAAGCACTTCAATAGTTTCTTTGTTGGGGGTAATCCAGATTGACACAGTAGGGTGGCTTAGATACTTTAAACCTGGTTTTACTATACCGGCTCCCTGGTGTAACAAAACCAAGCTTTCAGACCTTTAAACCGCATTGGTGAAATGCAAGTTAGGTCTAAATTTGGATCAGGTTTAGGAAGACCAGCTTTAAGTCTTAAAACTAGTTTTGTTAAATCACGTCCTTTATGAAATCGGCTGCACGGTTCTTGAGGGTGGTCTTCTCCACACTTGCGTGGTAATTGGCCACGCTTGCCCGTTTAGAAGACTTTGAAAGGAGTTTTCAAAATTTCCACCAAACTTTTGAGTGTTTTCGAGGGTCATAGAGCATTATTTTGTTTCAGGGAATTGTATGGTTATGTCGATTTCAATATATTTTAATAGGCCAAAACTGGATTTAGTATCTTTTTAACACATTCGGCTATTTTAAATGCGTTCCAAGAATTAAGCACAGGTGGTTCTCAGGAAAAAGAACGTTTGCCATAATGCTAAATGTTTTGTGAAATAGCATAATAGCAATCTTTGGGCAATCTAGTCGATATCCTTTCAAAATATGGGCTCCGGCTGCTCTTACTCTCTAGTCCGCCACGTACATGGGAAGCGCACGTGGATTAGTTTTACTTTTCTCTAGTTACGTATTCAAGTCCATAGTTTCGTCCACCATCTTGGATATTTAATTACCGGTAAGAACACTAGAAACCTGTTCACGTGCCTTTCGCATGTAAGTGGATGGGAGAGTAAGCCATCTTGAAACTGAAATTTTTGAAAAGGTACCATATTCTTTTTACATTTTTATAACCATGTACGCCCAATTTTGAAGCGCGTCAAAAATACCGATGATGGCCGCAATAATGCAGTCACTTGCAAGGTCAGTTTGCCCTCGATAAAGGAAAGAACAGAAATATAATTTATTCTAATTAAGGTATAATTGTCGGTGAGAAGGGCACCAGCACGGATTCGAAATTAGAATCTTCGCGGCCGCAACTAAACAATCTGCTGGCTGAGTTCAAATCTCACTCAACAAAGGAACTGGTAAAAGTACCAACGTTCATTTCAGCAAATGTCTGTTAGACAGCGGCGATAATTAGCGATTTGTAATAAAATCACTAAAACACAACGGATTTTATTGGTTTATATCTCTGGTCAAAATTGTTAACTTCAGTAGGCGGCTGATCAGCGAAACCGAGACCCCGGAGGGATAAATGCTAACATCGTGAATAATCTGAATATATAGCTTCAGGCATAAATTTACTATCAACCGCTGTTTTCGCTATTTAATCGGTTTGTTAAGAGACATCTGCATTTTATTGTCAGGCCCCCATAGAGCACAATGGGAAAATTGACTTGTTGACTAGTTCTTTACCACGCTAGGGGGTCTACGCTACGCACGCTCAACTCGAAATTGCTGACTCGTGTACAACTCTGCCATATTATAACTAGAGCAATTTTATGAAATCGCTCATGGTCAAATCAAAATTAACACCAGCGTTTGTTGGGGAAGTGCAGAGTCACTGAAGCAGCCGCCGACTTGTGTGACGCAGTTGGAAATCCACGAGGAAATGCTGGAATTGTCAAACCCAAAATTGAAAAGTTAAAAAATAAATGGTTTGTTGAAGACTACAGATGCCAGAAATTTTCCGAGGGATACTGATGATGTTTCTTTACACATTGATAAGTATTAATATAAGTATTTCAAATTGAAGTATTTATTTTGAAAATTGCCCAAATGCGTTCCAACTGGAAAAACAAAACTCGCGATTTACCCATCAAAGTGAGTCCACTTATAGGGATAGGTTATCATATAGATGTACCTGTCGGTGTGAGTACCTGCCGTAGGTTGGGTCACGCTATATTTATATAGGTGTACGCGCCGGAGTAAGTACCTGATGGGCAGCGGGTGAGCTATATTGATATAAATGTACCTTCTGGGATGGGTGCCTACTGGGGATTGGGTGGACTACATTTATATAGGTGAACCCGCCGGGTTGGGTAGCTGCTGGGGAGTGGGACAATCTACACTTATAGAGATGATCCCCGGGGTGGGTACATGCTGGGGCGTGGGTAACTTATATTCATATACAAGTACCCCCAGGGTGGGTACCTGTCGTGGGGTGGGTCCATCCAAATTTATATAAATGGATACGCTTTATTTACGTAGGTGTAAACAGTCTCGACCGTAGCCTCAGTTGATCACTCCTCTACTGACACAGGTGTGCCCAGTTATAAACGCACTCTACTTGGAAATATTTAATTCTATATAGGGTATCCCACGTGTCTATATAAAAACAAGTAATACTCGACAAGTAGAGTTCTAATTAAATAACAAGTTGTTAGTTGTACTCTTTAAACAGTTATACGTGAGAATTGTAATGTTTTATTAAAAAGACTGAGATGTATTGTAAAAAACGAAATCCAAAAAGGAGGATATTCACGTTTCGAAATTTTTTTTCAACAAAGAACGAATCAGTGTTTAGTCTAGGTGCAGGTATCCGAAGTATTTATTTTGCTGCGAAAGTTACGCGGCTGGACAAACACGTAGTCGCATTTAAATGACCAGACAGGAAAAGTCCACTTATTTTCAAAACACTTGTCTCAGTTTAAAAGTGTCCTGGTAAATACTTGATTACAAGAATATGCCTGATGTCTAGATAAAAATATCTAATTTCCGCTGTTGAAGTTTTTAGATGTTCATATCATCAACTGACGATTGAAATTCGGGTACACTTGGGTATAAGGAGGACGGTGTTTCTGCTCTGTGTGTTCTGAAAGACACGTTTTAATAGAGTGTCCAGTGTCTGATGACCCTGGGGATTGTTCAGTGTTTGCCATAATGTTAGAAATAACGATGGCGATCTTTTCATTCATTTGATGAACTTATGTACGGTTTGTAAGTTATCTCCCTTTAATCACCAAGCGTTTATTGTACATAGTTCGCGAGCACATTTTATTTTTCAAATAATATATCTTTTTTCAATGTAAAGTACCGTTTACACTTACAAAGTTGACACGTATCAGCTGACGCGGAACAAGCTGGTCCAATGTGTAAACGGACTGACACGGCGCAAATTGACACCGCTGTGGCAAATTTTTGCCACCCGTTTGTGAGGTAGACTAATTTGCGCCCGAACATCTTGCGCCGTATCAATTATAAGTCTAAACGCGAAACTGTAGTAAGGCGGAAAGGATCATCTCTACTGCGCTTGTGCAATGACCTACGTACGGGTTCTTTGTCTATGTAACTGTCGTCGTTTGTAAGCCTGCGCATGTGCGATACAGTCTCTCCAGCCTTTAATTTCCGTCTTGCCACGGTTAGTGAGTTGTGTGTGTAAACGCCTGCTTGACACGGGTCAATTTGCTCCGTGTCAGTTGCACCGGACCTAAAGTTGATATCTAAACGGGACTTTAGTTACACGTTTGCGTATTCGCTAGCTGTGCTTATTGGCCTAAGTACTAAGATAACCTGATAAATTCAATAAGGTTTCGAGTTTACACATCCGTCACTCGCGTGATTCTACGTGAGTCTTTCTTTTCTCGCAAGAAACCCTGGTATCGGATCGGTTGTGTGCTCGACCTAAGGAACTAAATCTTTGAAGTTCGTCGTCCGCATCGCGTTCCACGTCTAGTATGTGCCATACCGGCATGCCATTTAAAGACTTTTTTGTAGGGGCAGCAAAACAAATAACTTTTCATGAATTTTTTTTTCTTATAACATTATCCTACTGAAAGATGACTTGCAGTGGATTGTTACTTGGTATCTGAAAACGAAAATATTATACGTCGTGACAGTAAATGTGATCTCCAGCTCAAAGTCATGGTTGTATTGTTACAATGCTAATCAAATAAAGGCTAACGAATTAGTCTCTGAAAATAGTTTGGCGTTTTCATTGAGCCCCAAATTAAAGTCATCAACTCAAATTTATTTCTCATAATGGGATTAAATATTGAAACTTTCAGCTCATTAATAACCACTTTAAAATACTTGGAATGTATTGCGCAACGGACCGCTTGTTGCTACCAAGTGTTGAGTGACTGCAGAAACGATCGATATTTCTGGGGATCAAAACGGTAATTAAAAAGTAATTAGACATAGTGATATTGGAAAAAGGAGCAATCCTCAAGATACTTGGACTGCTAACTGAAAGAAATTATCACTTTTGCAGCTTCCTCTGTCGCAAAATAAAAAATTTATCAACTGAACACGCCAGAGCATTCCTTGAAACTTTTTTAAAACGAGACGTTATCGGCTACGATGATGCATTAATTAACGAAAAGCGCAACGTTGAGCAGAATTACACTAATTTTATACCGGAAAACATTTCAACAGTTGTTAAAAGTTTTTCATTAAAAATCTCAGATTTTGTTACGTGAACATGCGTTTATTTTGAATTTGTTTTCTAAAAAATTCGGGCGGTCAACGACCATGTCAAAGTTCAGGCATGTTATGCAGAACATAATATTGAGATAATAGTTAATCCCAAATTCACATAGATATGCAGTTATGATCACCATGTTTTTTCAAAGCGGATTTGAATATTTTGGAACTCGAATTTCGACGTTTTTGATTCCTCGACAGTGTGAAAGTCGGTTAATTAGTTTAACTCTAAATGCACTATGAGCTTTTTATAAATTTACACTTAAAATCAATCAAAAATTATCATGAAAGTTTAGTTATTTTTGAAAGGCATGAGACGAATCCAAACCCATCCTACTGTCAAGCAAGTTCCGCGGCGGCCATGCAAGTTCTATATTACTGGAAATGTTCAACTCATCGCGCACGACAGTCCAGCGTTCGATTCAGCTGAATCTCGATTTTTGGCTATCACCACCACGCGTCTTCGTTTATTTTCCACTGAACAACAAACAGATTAAAAGTTCGTTGGCAGTCAACGTCATGAACCGACAAATTCCAACAGAATCGCTCAAACGTAACGATTTTGTTGTTTATACTGTGGTCAGTGCTAATAAATTCCAAAAGTCTATCGTGCCCAACAAGCTCTCAAAAATACTTTTCGCTACTAAAATCGATTGTTTTTCTCTTGCTCTAGCTTCACTGGACTTCATTCTCTAATCGAAACTGAAATATTCTCATTGTTAGTGTTGTTTACTATAGTCGCGAGAAATTATTCTATTTCAGATTCGTGTATAGTAACAAAGCGCAATGATCGTGAACGTATTCACATCAACGATTTCGTGTTATCCACTTGCTTGTCTATTTCTTTGGACGCGTTTAACATCATTATGTCTAGTCAAATGTGTACATGTTGGTTGCTACGTTATCATTTTCAGCCCTGCACACCATGTAATTTATGTCAATGACAAATCGGTTTGTCATGGCGTCTTGAAGCGTGAAAACGAGTGTCAGGGAGTGGGTGTCACGTTTGTATTTTGAATAGCGCCTACATCTGCAGGCGTACCTTTTCACTCTGTACAGCATGGTGGCTCAGCGGTACAGGTAGAAATTTTCGGCTTAAATTGCATAGTGTTGTTTCTCGGTATCCAGCTGAAGCCAAGTCAGTGGTTCAGTTTGCCGCTACCGCCACCTACCGATCGTAATTAGCAGCGGCGGTGGCACAAAACTGGTGATAATGTAACTGTAACTTGTGCCACTACACACCAGACATCGGCCGATCGCAGCGGCGAATCAAGAGCCTGTGAAAACACATGGTCGAAATACTGAGTTTAACAGTCATTCTCAGACAGTGTTTAACTTATTGACTATTCGGATCAATTGACTAACGTGAAAACATATTCTTAACTACAAAATAAAGTGAGTATAGGCGGCATGCAGTATCATTCTCTAACTCTGTCTTACTGCTTGTGCAGTAGCCTGATCATAACTGTGAAATTACGTACAATACTGCATTAGTAAATGAAATGAAATGAAAGAAAGGAACGTCATTAGTCTATTAGCTATCGTCTCATTTGCAATGAGCTCCAATTGTAATCAATAACATAGGAACATTTAGCGTAGGTTTTCACTATCTGTAAACAATGGCAGTCGCATGGACATCGTACATATTTTAAAATTTGTTCTTATGCTGTGCTTAGATTATAACCGTTTTCAAAGAAACGGCTGGAATTCCCGTGGTCACCAGACTAATTCGTCTGCTGAAACTAACCAGGCGTGCGTTCAGTAGACGCTAGGACCTACGCTAGGACCTAGCTAAAACCTAGTCAAAGTCACGTGCTCTCATTTAAAATGCACGGCAATATCTCACGTAATCTCGCGAAGTCTTGCTTTTTAGTTAGGTCCTAGCGTTACTGAACGGGAGGCTGCTGTAACGAGTATCTAGTGCGGTAATGGGAAAATTCTAGTCCTTCTCAGGCTTGGAAACTATTTCTAATGCGATTAAGAACGAGATAAATCCGGTTTTATAGCAGTAAATGATAGCTTACTCAAAAGTTGTTGTGTGACAGAAGGTGCGGGTGAGGGTGCATTGCACCTTTAATTGATTAGATTTCTTTTCCTGATACCCCAATTATAATTCTTCAACATAAAAAATACGATTTAGTCACTCAAATGTAGGCGCGCAAAAGTGTATGTGGGGTAGTCTTTTAGCGCCATAGTGGCGTCACTGTGAGAACACCGATCAAAGAATGAAAATCCGAAGTAGTTGTATTCAATAGGGGACTGAACAGAACTCCATATGGGGATTCTCACGGTCACGTAGACGACTGCAAGTCAATAAGCCTAACCGCTCATTTGGCAATTCACACAGCATTTTGTGCTCAGAGTGATACTCCAAACATGGTATAGCGACCATTCAAGGCTGGCTTTAAGACTTTGATTTTGAAATCGCAGCGCTACCTCTTGATAAATTCGCTGAACCTGAAAACAATAAGCAATTCTTGTTGCATGAAGAAGCCAATGAGAAAGCTCCAAATAAAGGTGCTGTCCGTGTGTTCGCACCGCCAGTATCGGATTCAATTCAGTGGAAAAGGTCACAAGGTGTATGTATCGTTGACCGTTAACAGCAAAGTGTCGCCCGTAAATTATGGTGATCAATAATTAGCGCGTTAAATACTGTCGTCAATTACCCTCGTTTTAAACAACAATGAATGACGCAATTACTTTTCGAACACAAACAAATCTATAGGTCAGGAACATTGTCAATATAAGAACATTTACAATGGACTTCATTTTATAATTTTCATGACTCTTGGATCAAGTTTTGTTGTTTTAGTGACATGGTTTGTTGACGGAAATAATTAGAACAGCTATGCGTTGATTGTAAATGAAAGCAAAAGAGTGGCACTCCTTTTCAAAAACACTTGACGGTCGATATAAAACACGTGGCAAAATATTGAGACAACTGAAATAACCCAGAAGTCCCAGTCATAACGGAAGTCTGATTTATGGTCACAGTAGTCTTGTCTTTCCTCATGACCGAAGATGAAGGTATTAACAAGTGATTAACCTGTTGTGTAATAAGATATTTTCTGCCTTAAAAGTGGTCAACAGAATTAGCCGTCAAAACGGGAAAATGGTATTTTGTCTTGCACTGTAACTTTTTCTAATGGTAAGAGGATTGTAGTACGGCGACAAACGTCAACTTGAACATTTGTTTTAATCAGTAATACACAATTTCTTACCAGATCCCCATTATCAGGAGATTGTGCAACCAACTCTGTGTTCATCTCACTTCTTTATCATTTTTTGCTGCTGCTTGATTTGTTTTTGTTCCCAACAAAGCGCTTGGCTTTTATGAAGACACGTGTTGCAGCTCGTTTTAGTACAACATTCTGATTACTCTGTTATAATTGAGTTTGATCCTGAACAAGTATTGACATGTTCTTTTTCACCGTCCAAGTAATTTTGATTGATAATTATTAGCTGATACAACTTCCTTTTTAAATTTGAAAAAGTAGGACAAAAGCGTGAATATTGACAGAGTTATTTGGAATAAGATGTGTGGGTGCATTTTGAGAAACCTTGTATTGATAAAGCTATTCTGCAGTTTAAAACCGTTCCACAAGATGTCTCTGTATATGTGTATATCACTGTCGGAAAATTATTAACAATGCCGGTGTAACAGGAAATAAGATAACTGTGGAAATTAATTTCCTGTCCACTCTTACGCGCGCATAATTTTTTTCACTTCATTCGAGGATATGTGAAGAATTTTCATTTGATAGTAAGTTTAGTCAGAATCATTTATTGAAGTGACTGTGTTTGCATCAAATTATAAGTAAGTTCAAAAGTCAAAAACCCAACCAAAGCAATCAGGTCCGACCTTAATCACTCACGCATCTTTAGTCGAAATGTAAGAAGAACAGCAATGTAAAATAAATTTACTACGAGGTCTTACGTAAAATAGTTAATCATTAATGAACAAAGCTCATTTACTTAAAAGGATACCAAACCCGGTTTTGGCCGATTAGGTTATCTCAAACCTTATTTAGTGGACTCCATTCTAACTCGTATTAAAAAACTAGGCTTTGTCAACTAGTAAAAGTATATATTTTCTGACCGAAAAAAGTCCAGGATATATAAAAGTTTGTTTTAAATTTATGTGCCATTGTCATTGTTACGTTAAAACCTTTTCTAAGTCAGTGTTCCACGCTTAAGAAAGGTACACTCATAGCAAAATAAACCCACGGTCGATTTTAATTTAACCCTTTTTAAATGAAAACTTCACCAGTTACTTCAAAAACTTTGTTAGAAATTTTCGATTAGCCCTTTCGTTTGATTTCTATGAAAAATAAACTCGCTAAACGTAAGGTATGCCGTATTCTTCTTTGTTATATTACGCAAAAACTAGGCCTTTATATCAAAAGTCCTAACATTGTTTTTGATAGTGATGAACAAATATTGAGTTTGGAAAGTTTTAGCGAAATCCACCAAGCCGTTTTTGAGAACTCGTGTGATTAAATTCCAATTAAGTCGATTTGCCGAAGTCGAGAAAAAAGCGATTATGTAGCGAGATGTGAAAATCTTAAGGACTTCGGTAAGTTATCCGGTGAAAACTTGTTTTTGGTTGATATAACTTATGCACCCCTTAGCCACGTTCATTATTTCAGCATTCACGTGCAATGTCATCTTAAGTTGCAGTGCGTAATTAACTTAATTATCACAAAAACTTTTAATTTAAAGCAAATCGATCTTCATTGCTTAGAATCCAACGAGGTCATGGGCGAAGCCAGCATATTAAGTGGGTCAAGCTGGTGCATTGTGGTCCACTTTAAATTATTTCAACAGTTCTTTGTTAGACACACCACGCACTGGTATGAAAACCATTACGAAATGGATGCAGAAATCGGGTCGGTGGTGACCATGTGATAAAAATAGGAATTTAGGTGAGGACGTATCTCACTTCACAACTTGCTGTGTTCGTAAACACAAAGTCACAGAGCCCTGAGGCGACTCGTGGCCGTTGTTCTCAATGGTGAGTTGGCCAACGGTGGCGTGCATGGAGACACGGACAAATCTCTTAGTATAAAAAGCTTCGTTTTGTCTTCGTTTTCCCTGGCATCTTTCTATCATATGTACTTGTCGTTGACGCAATACTATGGCCACTCAGTGAATGAAAAGACTGAGGATACACACGGAGCTGCTCGATCTGTGCGTGGCAGAAGATTCGATCTGAATGACAGCCCTGTAACCTTTGACCTCGGATAAGTGATGAACAAATTTCCACGCGGCTGTGCAGTTCCCAGGTGGTTCTGCTAAATCTTATTTTTATTGCTACACGGTATATGATTCGTATTTGAAGTTCCCGGAGAATGAAGATAATGCTAGACGTATGTGAAATGGGGTAAAATGGCCAATTTTGGTAAATAAGGTTTGAAATATCCTTAACAGATAATAAACGAGACTTTCGTATCCAATTCTATGAAACAAAATAATGCTCTATAACCCTCGACAACCCTCAAAAGTTTGGAGAAAGACTTGCTTTTAGCTTTCAAGACTGCCGCCAATTGTGCATTAGCAGGTGACAGAGGGCGGATTGGCAGAAATCATCAAAACAGGGGTTAGTATCCAGCGTTCGACGATTAGCTCAACGCTAAGTCTTGTTTGTCAACCTGCAAAAAGTCCTAGGTCACCAAACAAAATCTGAGGTCGTCAAAACTGAAAATCGCCAAACAAAATCTGAGGTTGCCAATCAGGCGTAGAAATCGTCGACAAAAAGGTCGTACGATCGTACCGCGCCCCATTCTCAGAATCTTAAGCGTACCTCTCCAAATTCTCCCTCTAAATGTACATTCACTCTCTATCGCAATCTTTCCCCTAGCGAAGGAACTTAGAGCGCAGACGATTACGTACACTGGTGGCGCATATTTCACCGATCTTCCCCGAATTTTACTGAATAATTCCAACTTCCACCTGTTTACTTCTTGATGTAATTTAAGCGCGTGTTTGATGTGTGCCGCGACTGCTGTGGCGGCAAATGCGCTGATTTTACGACATAAACGAAACAATTGTGAATCAAAGGCAGTAGGAATACTGTTAGTAATTTGAAGTTTACAAGTCACACAAACTTTGAAACGAAGTTAAGGGATGCTCGCAGTGGCGAATTGAGACCCAAACACAATCTGAAGTCGCATTGGTCGCAGGTTGTCAAATCGAGCAATGGTATCAATTTAAAGGAGTACCTCCTGGAACAACAACTTAGTGAGTAGCTTTTTTCCCATGAAACTTATGTCCCGTGGCACCTGGTTATGGTTAGGCGGTGCTCTAAGCTGTCAGGAGTCTGGGGGCTGGGGTGATTTGATTTGACATCCTTACTAATCACAGTGCGATCAGATAAACCTTTTTATTGACCAATAACAGAAAATAAACCACGCAATGGGAATTTTCAAGCTAACGCAAACTAATATAGAACTCTGCACACAAACTTAACCTACGCACTATGGCACAGACGGCAGAGCCATGAATGTGTGACACAGACAATACTGTAACTCAGACGGGTGCTGCTCTTCTGTTCTTGGTCGACTCATCCTGGTATCACCCTCTGCTGATCACGTCCATTGGCTACGTCACAGATTGTGCATTATTTGTGTAGGTAGATAGTATGATTTATAAGTGTGCCTGCAAATAACTGATTTATGCTTTATTGGTCTCGCCTACAGAATCTCCCCATTTGGCAGCTTGGTAGCTACCCCTTTCCCCATACGTAGGGCTTCACTGTCTGGGGCCACTGTAGATTTCAGTCCTCTTTTTTTCTCGACGTTTTTGCCAAGCAAGTTGTTGTGACCAGAAAAAAAGCATTTGGCGTTCGAAAACGTTAACTTAGTTCAGACATACATTTTGACAAACAATTAACTAAAGAGACCAAGATCCTAATTAGTTTTCTGACGTACGCACACGCAAAATTTCAATTCATCCGGTTATCGTCGATGTCAGTTGGTCAATATTTCACATTTCTCATAATCGATTATGACTGTAAAAACCGGTTCGCATGAAAATGTTTCATTTAGATCACTGTATCGCTGTAAAACTGGTCTCAATTTGTATCTTGGTTAGATTACATATACGGTTCCAGACTAAAGAATGAATGACATGTCGTTAGCGTTGACGACTTCAAAGATATAGTTTCACACTGCACTGGACTTTTAACGAGTTAAAGCTGGACTAAGTGGGCAAAAACGGACATATTTGTCACACTTACCCGACCCATTATGTACACCTTTGCATATAGCTGATTTACGAATAGCCGCGCCCAATTCACTATCCCGCCAGATGGCGATCAGGTGGACAGGCGTTCAACGCCACCTACAAATCCAGGACAGGATCGTCATCTTTAATATCTGTTAATACGTTGAATCCAGGATTGGTATCCTTTTAAGCTAACAATTGAAGGGACTTGCTGGCATTTGTTCCTCTTGTTTTAGAATTAACGAACTCATATGTGGTAACTGAATATCTGTCTCTCGAGTCTGAGTCGGGATTAAGCGGCAGTCACTTTTGCGCTCTCATTACTATAGAAAGCGCCAACATGAAAAGCCCGCTATTGATAAAAAGCTGCTTTAAACAAACAAACACTGTGAAATACATATCAGTGGCGGATTAGAGGGGGGACAAGGGGGGCATGACGCCCCTAAAATTTTCCCAGATTACATTTGGCAGTTCGAGGCTGCGAATGTCTGACTGACAAAATCCAGGCTAATACTCTTCCCAGACCCCCTAAACTCAAAATCCTGTATCCGCCCCTGAATATCACCTTGAAACATAAACTAATGGATGAAAGCTGAATTAACACGTGAAAATTGACGTAACGGGTCAAAATGGACATAATGAGTCCTCAGGACCCCCGAGAGCATAATTGATCGAAACGGAATTAATGGCCGTTTTGACCAACCATTTCGAAATGCCCATTATCATTAAAAATAGGCTAATGGCTTAACGCTGACCTTACGGGTGAAAGTGAACCTAGCATAGGGAAATGAATATAATTGGTCAAAATGGACATAATATGGAACGAAATGAATATATTGAGCCAAATGGTCATATTGGATTAAAATGGAAATACTGGGTCAAAATCGACATTATGCGTCAGAACATGCGTTGAATCCGACTCAGATGGAGGCCAGATCACGTGATGCATATGCTGACCTAAATTAGTTGGCCTTGTTATAAACGCAAGGAACAGGCGAAAACGATGTAGCCATGCACTACCAACGAAGCACGTGATCGCACTAGATTTTCTCGCGATTTTCTTGGGTTATTGAATGCGCTCGTGATGTTATGGCCACCCGCCATCATTTTAAAATTAATTTCTAGTGACGTGAAATTCAAATATACTCGATTTAAAACGTTTTTGCCGAACAATTTTTGAGTGGACTCGCGATTTCCACGACATGATGTTTGGCTGTTGTTCATGACCGAACTCGACACTTGGTGCACGTACCCAACTGAAAACACACCGCCTCGATCTCGGTTAATTTTGACTGATACCTTTGCGAGGAATCGGCAATTTGTAATAAAATCACAAAATCACCATCCATTTTGCTGTTCTATAGCTTTGCTCAAAGCTAATATCTTAAAGAAGTAAACCATAGCCCAAGAATAAACCCCCAAAATGCGTTGATTTTTTCGAACGTGAAGCCGCTTGCGTCCTTTTAAGAAACACACAGCTGTGCAGCGATGCATGGAAGAAGATAATAAAGAACACTATTGCTCAATAAGTGAGGGCATTGATAAATCAGACAGTCTTGCTGACTGTGCCAAAATGTTGTTGGATTCTAACTTTTAGTTCTTTCTCGGTAACCCTGCGTTTCTGCAATTAAAAACCACTTCAGTTCATTTGCTCAGCGTATGGGCCTATTCAAGTGTTGAGAATTAAAACTAAAGTGAAAGAATCGATTTCTAAATGCAATAACTGCAGAGGTTTTTGCTTTTCTGCCGTAGTAGCGTCCATACTACGCTAAACCTAGAACAAGCTACGTACACTCCTGAAACAAGTCGTCAACAGTAATGAACATGCAGTGTGGATGCTATCTGCTCTGAGGCAAGTTGACTCACTCATTTTTATCAACAATTTACTAAAAGAAACGTAACCGTGCATTCAGTATAATACCTAACCCGTAACACTGCAATCGCCTCAATTTGGTCACATTTACTTTTCATGTTTCGAACCTTGTTTTCCGAAAAAAAATACCCTTTCGTCAGACTGGCAACTCATTGCTGCAATGACTTGTTCTCTAATGTATTTTTCTACGTCTCTGTGGTTAATTATCGACACATTTTAAAGATTTAATATCCAACTTGGACTCGAAAGACCGGCCATTTAACTCACGCAATGTCAACTTTCGCTTTTTTATCGCAGTGAGCCTCGCTTTGGATTTTAATGTCCGCCGCGTGAATTAGGTCTATACTGATCACATCGCCACCACTTGCACACGCCTTTATGAACTGTAATTGTTTGGGCTTAAGCCACTGGATCGGGGTTTCCTTGATTTTGTTTACCTCGATCACTGCCCGTGTTGATACATTGCAACTATTCAAGTTAGAAGTGGTCGCCATGCTACGTGACAGAAAACTGAAACGGTTTTCCCAGATTTCAAGCAACGACTGAATGTTATTACGTCGGTTGTATTACTTTAACGAATGAGAAGCCATGTTAAACAACTTTCGACAGTGCTACCTTTCGAAGCACTGTGTATGAGAGTGTAGTCGCTAGCACAGTCTTACACACATAATTTAATCCTTGTCGAAATGTATCGAATGTACTGTGTGGACACACGACTGGCCGAGGAAAAGATGCTCTAATATTAGGTTCACATGAATGGCGAAAACGCTAGCAATTTCGCTGGCTAAAACGGCAGTGGAAACGTTAGGTCTTTAGACGGACAGACGATCTTTCCGTGAAGGGGTAAATGTCACCAGCATTTAGTTTGTTTTCTCACCACCAGAGTTGCTTTCAAGCGAAAACTTATGTCAAAGTACGTTCAAACGCGTCTTACTGTATTCCTGCGCATGTGTGTCATTTAAAGTGGCGGTCAGTCTACAGAAGCGTTAGCAAAACGTCAGTAGTTTTGAGATAGCTCAAACTTCCAGCAAAGCGCGCCAGCAAAAGTGACACGCTCGACCATTCACATTATTGGCGTTTTTGCGGCAAGTGAAAACGCTAGCGTTTTGACGAGCATGTGAATCGGATATAGGGCAAGTTGTTCTTGAGTAGTTCGTAGTGACGACGACCACACTACCACGCAACTTCCTTGTCTAGTGGTCTCATTACCATTTTGCCAGTAGTTGGACAATTAACTTTTGTAATTGAATTATTATTTTTTTCTTTCAGAATGTCTAGCGGAGTATTCCCAACTGACTTCCCAACTTTGAGACGATAATTGCAACCGTTTTTGCTGAAGTTGGTCGCGTACAGCTACGGATAAATTGAACGCTAATCGCGGAGTAAACTGAATTACAGTCGATTTTGTACCGAGGACAAAGTATAGTGTGGCAATTGGACATGTTAATATATCGTTTGTGGTATAATTGAATCAACATCTGCTGTTGATGTTCCAAGCTAAATTCAATTCGTGGGTACTTCTCGCTGAAGTTTCTTCTCGAAAACAATTCCGATTCAGTTCAGAGAATCCAGTACACTAAATGTAGGCTTATCACTCGATTTGACTTTTAGACTAATGATCGAATTGAATATTGGAAGAAAGTCGTTGCTAATAATTTGACCTTACGCTGAAGAACGGACCTGACACATCGAATCGCAACAAGATGACATCAAACTATGAGCAAGTAAACTCGGAGTTGGTGGAACTCAATGTTGGGGGAGTTAACTATACCACCACCAAAGAAACATTGAGAAATGAAAATTCTCTTCTTGCCGAGATGATTGACGGAAATGTTACGAAAATAATGACAGACTGCAACGGCAGGTACTTCCTCGATCGCGACGGGACTTTATTCCGCTACGTCTTGGACTACTTGCGCAATAAGCGTGTCATTCTGCCGGAAAAGTTCGACGAGAGAGAACGTCTCCGCCACGAAGCTGAACATTTCAAACTGGAAGGCATGATGAGACAGCTATCGATGACAAAGTCGTCACATTTACCTCCGTTGGCGGTGAATTCCAATGGAGATCACGCCAATGGAAGCTCTGGCCGGCAACCGGGATACATTACCATCGGTTACCGAGGCACTTTCGCCTTTGGCAGGGACGGGCTTGCTGATGTCAAATTTCGCAAGATGTCCAGTCGAGTATTAGTTTGCGGCAAGGTCAGCATTTGCAGAGAGGTTTTTGGAGAAACGCTGAACGAAAGCCGTGATCCAGACCGCGGTTCCAGCGACCGATATACAAGCCGATACTTTTTGAAGCACTCGTCGTTGGAGCAAGCGTTTGATGTACTCGCTGCGGCAGGCTTTCGGATCGCTGCAAGCTGCGGTACGGGTACGTCGAGTAACACAAGCGATCCTTTAAAGCCGGGGATGGATTCGGAGGAATCAAAATGGAATCACTACAATGAATTTGTCTTTTGTCGTGAATAGTAATGCACGTTTTATTTCTGCGAGAGCACACTGCCTAGTAAATTAGCATTAACATTTTTGAGAAGTTCGTTAGCAAGAGCTTGAAATTTGACTGTCAAAGTTCGTTGAATTTGGCTGGCATTAGTTCCAAGCTGAACAATTGCCTGTAAAGTCAAAATGACAGCCATACAGACAACTTTGAGCTCTTCTTATGATTGTCAACCTTTACTAAAATGTTTCTAGAGACGTCGAGGAACTCCTTTTCTAGAGTAACACCCAGTCTGCGTGTGTTGTGCTGTTAAGGTAACTAGGTTGATATTTCACTGGTGGCTATAGTCTTTAAGTAAAACGCCAACGTCTTTCTGGAAATTCATTGTGATTTTGAAGACAGGTATGGATGACGAATTAAAAACGGGGATTCAATTTATGAAAATCATTGCAAGTGATTTTGTACTATTTTGACGGAAATTACAAAAAGGCCCATTAGTTTGATTAAGCCTATTTAGGAGTCACATGAGCTACCGTTTGATGTTGAAGAGAATTTCCCTTGCTGTGAACTGTCATACTAAAGTGCAGTCTGAATACTATTGTAAGAAAGACGGAGGGAAAGAAACTAGTGTCACCTCTATGCACGAAACTGGTGACTACGCATTTTACAGGGAAAACGTGTGAACATCAACTCCGCACTTTCTATCAAAACAAGTTTTGATCCAGGCCACTTACCGAAGAACAGTGTAAATCAAAATACAGTTTCTAAGAGGGAACGCGAGTTGATAAACGCTTTAACAAACGGCTAGTTTTAAGTCTAAGTCTATTAGTTCATCACCGATAAGGTTCGTTTCATTCCTCGCAACAGCCAGTACATGTACTTCTACCGCGAGCTTAATTCAGGGGGTTGTTTTTGCAGGAAGACCTCTTGTGCTGGGACAAATAGCGTCAAACTTGACTGCGCCCGATAATTCACCTAGTTATTGCACACATTCAGACTTTTGTCTGTGAAACAAAGGTTGTCTACAGAAAGCAACGCAATATCGACTTAGCAACTCTACACGTGTTTTCTGAACACAGAAGCCATCTTTACCAACGTAACATCGCTGATCGCATTTTTATTCACTTTCATTTTGATTAAACGGGCATTTGCTTATTTAACCACTCTCTTTTTGAAGTAATTTTCTGTGTGCACGTAAGTCAATCGAATTCTAAATTTACCACGCAAATGAGTTATTTCACCTTTTGTGGTGCGTCCTTGAATTTCTAAAATAGGCTTGCCAATGGTCATTTTGGAATGTCCACGAACTAATTAAAAAGATAATTATAAGTTTAAGCAGTTTGCATGATATTTTTTCAGCGAAAGAAAAAAACAAGCATTTGCACGCTCCGGTGTCACGTGCTCCGTGTCAGTCGTGTTTATACAAACACTTCCACCCGATCAGCCGTTCCGTGTTAGCTGCGCCGTGTCGGCTGTCTCGTCTAAATGCTGCTACATGTTTAATTTCAGCCTCAGTTTCACTGGGTCGGGGTTGGTGAACTGGCCATCCTAACTCCATCCGTACGTTTAACCAGATATTTAACATTGGAACAAACAACTAATACAGAAGTGCATCCTCTGTAGGACTTCTTTTTTAAAAAAAGCCAGGTTTTATCTTGAGAAAAGTGTAAGAAGACAAAATCGAGTATTAAAAACTCTCAGTTTTTACAGAAGTACAGGGCGGAAAAGAAGCACGTTCGACCTCTACTGCAAGTACTTCTGTAACAGTTGAGTCTTGAAGGCTTAAAACGTGAATGCGGAGTCGAATTCTTTTCATACACACTGCTGCACGCTCTAATACCCAGAATAAACTGCGTCAATACGCTGTCATCCGAAAATTGGATTTTCCAAACAAGATCCCATGAAGTCAGCGTCGCGTTTGTTAGCAGTCACGTGACGTGTCAATTTTCTAAAAAAATCATAATTGCAACCCTAGACGTAGATCAAATTAAGAAATCGATTTTGTCTGTATTCGTGATGTCAGTTTATCATTTAAATTGTAAAAAGGTTATTAGATTGCTTCAACGCTGTCATGTATGTGTGTGTCTGTGGAGTTCTCACGTTTAAATGTTACACTAGACGTGTCTGGGGATAGGGCTACTGTTTCCCAGAAGGAATAATGTTATTGCGGCAATATGAAGATATTTTATGGTGTGAATAGCTATTTTTAGACAAATGCATTGTACAGCATCTACATATCTGTCAACTATAATAATGAGTTTTAAGAATTGCACTCTTCAAGGTTTGGATTTCATCTCTTGCCCGACTGTTCCTTGATGTGTAGCTTGTAGAGATGGGGCATCACACGTACGCAACTTAGTTTTTTGTCCACTTTGGCGGCTATATTATTTCAGCACCTTGTATAGAACACTCATTTGGAACTATATGCGACAGACAATAATACACTGGCGTAATACAACAACTATATACGATGACGTAAACGTGTGGAGAAAGGTTTTATCAAATCGACTGCGTGAAGAAAGGTTTTGTTAGATTATTGACTCCAGTCATGACGACTTGGTATACATCTGTGTTGTGGAAATTTGTCACCTGGTCAGTTGAAATATTTAAACTGTTACCACCACCATGATGTATATTCTCAATCTTAAAGCTAGGTGGCGCTTTGCGTTGAAGCGGATTAGCCAACTTGATACAATCGAGGTCGAATGACTAAAACAATCAACATATCTCACTTCGTTCCCAATACCGCTGTTTAAAATTATGAACACGATGCCGCCTTACTAGATTTTCGAAATTGCGCACGACGCTATGACTAATCGTGTTCACCTTTCAGACAATACTTTATTGGTGATATTTTCCCCGTTTTGTTATTCAAGAGCCATACTTGAACGGGCAATTGCATTTTCGACACCATGACAGTGTGAGGGAAGTGTATAGAACCGGCCATTCCAACCAATCCAATGTTACACAGAATAGAATGTCAACCGATGTTCTGTGTATTGGCACCAAGTCTATCTCTATTTATTTCTTGTGTTATTTAATATGAGCACATTGTTATTTATTATATATGATAGCTGAGTTTTGTTATCTGTGAATGTATAGTTTGATCTCTTTAACAATAAATATTATAGAAAGTTAAATCGTGTAATTGTAAATAATTTCAACTTCATAACAATCCACTAGGTGGCATGCGTACAAACAACTCTATTCCTTTGTCGATATACATTTTCCATATCATACATCGGCAAGTAATAAAACACTTCTCCGAAAGTCAATGCAATATCCATGTTGTGTAACTCCTTTGACACGTACACCAGAAGTAAGTTACTCGGTTAGATTGTATGGATTATCTGCGCAACTGAATTGCAAAAACGGCGAGCGGGCTGGTTCTAGATATCACGGATGTAAAACAGCTTCTGGTTGATTAGACTACACCTGTTACGAGTTTTCACGCTATTTCATTAACCACACATATGACCATAGCAGTATCGAACAAGTACCAAATTGGTGCCTGATCTCAGATAATTGCTTTGATCTAAGTTCCAATGAGACTGATTTCTCTACTTTTTTCTTAATTCTTGGAACTGTTTGTCAAAATTTACTTTCTGCTTCACATGATTTTATTTCCAGCTATAAAGATAAAATACAGTACCGTCTTAAAGTTGGCAGATACTTGTTTTAAAGATTTACATATAATAAAAAGAATAAACAGAAATTGTTTTGAATTGGGAATATTTTACATTTTTAAAATATTTTCAACCAAAACATCTATTTTTATTGTGAAGAATGTCACGTGACCTATATTTCCCAGAATGCCACGAACATTGACAAGTGCAGTGTCCCGAATTCATTTTTGACAACTGACCTTTAAAACACAACATTTTTGACAAATAAGGTAGAAACAAACACAAACAGAATTCACAAGTTCCCATATAAAAAGTCTCCTTTTAGATGTCAAAGGAAATCCCTAAAAACTCCGATTTTTATAATGAATAGCGTGAAAATGAAAGCCTAGTTTGACGGCCGGAGCGACAGTTTGCGACTGGAGACTCGGAAGTGAGCATAAAAACAAAGCAGCAAGGGCATATCCAACAACGACCAGGCCACCACTGACGATGCAGAAAACATCCACAACGTCACTGTACACTGTAAATAACAAAGACGTCGCCCTCATCAACAACAACAAAATTGTCGAACTAGGACGGCCATTACTTCTCCAACACTAATGACAACACTGCTGCACCGATGTCGCTGACATGAAACTACCACTAAACTCGCCCAAAACGACAACGCCAACGACGTCGACGATCGATTGTTGGGACACGCTCAGGACAGCGAGGACAAGCATTGTGACCTCAGCCGCGCCAACGAAGGCGCTGACAACACCAATACCATCACCCTGACCTTTGTCAGCACCATCATCTTAATCATAACCATCAAACAATAATGACAGAATCGATAAAGAACAAAAGTTTGTACAACCGAGGTCAACGGACGAGAAATCGAGGAACGATCAGGCAGTAAAACAGCGGTAGTAAAAAATATCAAGTAACTCAAGAACGGTCAGTTATAGAGTTAGCTCACAACACGTGTTGTGTAACGTTTGTCGATATCTATCCATTTCATAAAGATCCATCCAATTCGCCGGAGATACAGCTCGGTAACAATTACCGCTATCTTAATAAAATTGAACCATTCTAGAGACAGTAAAAAGGTAAACGTACACGTAGGTCTACGTGTCATGTAAAAGATAGTAGAGTCTGGATTCCGTGTTGTTCTTGAACCCTGGAACAGCTATATTGAAATTCATGTCAATGTTGGCCTATCATCTTCGAACCTTAAACCACGAATATCTTGAGATCCATTAGTTGTATCAAGAACGAATGGCGACTATGAAGACGAGATCTATCCACACACCAAGATTCAAAAAACGAAAAGTGTACGTCAAAACGCCGTCAAGTTTTCGGATTTCGAACAAAGAGAAACAGATTCGAGAGTAACACGTTACGTGAGAACGTTGCAGCGTCGGACCTCAGTCATCAGCAAATCTCGCATAACTCACGGAAATACTAAGCTGGAGTCTAACCCTCTTTTAATTTTTGTAGCAAAAAATCGAAGATCTCGAGAACGGGAGGTCGTAGCGAGAAACGGATAGCACACTCACAGATAGCCGTTGATGAAGTCTTTCTACATGACAAATTTCTTTGCGAATCAAACATTTGAACAATGACCGTCACAGCGCCATCTTTTGTCATATTTCGCCATTAACAAGGTACATGTTGCCTTGACAATATATCAACTTATTTATCGAAATTTAGCGAATTAATAAGAACTAGGGCGTAACACGTTTATGGTTTCGTCATCGGGTGAAAGTAAATACTTAGTAATACAAAGACTTGTGAATTTCGGTAACGTCAATCCATTCCAGTGTTATTTTCACAAGTAGGAAGAAAAAGTATAATAATCTCAATCTATTGTTTACACGCGTAGAATGAACACCGTGCAGTAATGATTGCTGTAAAAGTTGCCACAGAATGTAAGAAAACCATCAGTTATTCAATTTTCCATAACCAGAAATGTTTACTATGCTAATGTTTCTAGAAAATGTAATGCAACAGTTTTCGAAGCCTAAGTACGCGTACATTTAGATGTGCGATATTTTTAGTCGAGTCCAATAACGTTCCGGCAGATCTCTTTCAAATGTTTCGTAAACCGCTATCCGCTTGTTCTACTCGTCTGACTGCAAATGCAGTCATGCATTAAAATCCAGGTGAGCCAAATTACACCAACATTATTCTGACCTTAACGTAGGCGGCGATACTTAATTGAAACAAGTTACAATCAACAAAGAATAACTTGACTTGCTATTAGCAGACAAATTAAATGCCAGATTCATTTGGACAAGAACATACTGAGCATTCGGAATGACCATTTTCCGAGAGTATAAACAAACTATCAATCCACAACTTGTTGTTTTTGTCTGCTCTAGCCACAGACTGGAATTCTACAATTAGATAGCACTGGTGCGATCTGGGCTATAAAGTAGAATTTACACGCTAATTCCTTATCTCTGTGATTGCTTGGTCAAAATAGAAGCACAACACATAGCGACGATGTGAATATGAAGTAGGTTGAAAATTGCGAAATGTTTTTAAGAACGAGTTTTGTGTCCAAAATGATCTGCTGTAAATCACTCAAACGTATCCACTAAGTATCGTGACGTGGTGTTGGGGAATATACGCAACATAGCATTTTGCAGGCTAAGTGAACCCCCAAGGCACGTCTTTAGTGCAAATGGTCACCTATTTGCAGATTTTTTGTTTCCATATTTGCTACATGTCAGTGAATACAACTGCAGTTAGTTTAGTTCATTAAATCCTTTGCATATTTATATCGTTCTTTACTCACAGATGTAATCTTTTCCTATCATTTTATCTTTATTATGAGTTCCTCAGTCTTTGACTTATGACATTTAATCATAACATAAATCTGGGTTCTTAATTCAATGAAAATGAATAAGCAAATAGTCCTTAAACTAGTGGCGTTGCATGAAAAGATCCTTACTTATCTCCAATGATATTGAGAATACAACGCAGAATTCATACTCTCTTTGTGTCAAAGCCAAAAAGTGACTAAGTAGTGAAACTAAAACAATAAAAGAAAGGACATTCAGTGTTTCCACAAGTCCACGTACACGCACTAGATTTAGGGACCTAAGCTGAATTCCTACTCGTGACTGTTCCAGGCAACTGGGCACTATACTCTTGACGTGGTAATTTTGCTTTGACATTTTTACCTCTTCACGTTTACCTTTCAAATGTTGACAGTTTAGTGTTACATAGGTCTATTTTTGTGCAATGCGTTTTTTGCGAAAAATGACAAAATGCTCAGATTTAAAAGTTTGAGTATCTTGTATCCTTTTGAATCAAAAATATCTCCTTCTGTTTAAGAGGCACATTTAAACACGGTTATTCATTTAAACAACAAAAACGAGTTCAACAAGTCAAGATATTTTTTAAACAATTATTCAATTTTTAAAAACATCCAAAGACTGATCTTAAATAAAAGTCGTAATTAACAGAATCTTCCATTTTTAGTGATTTTGTTGGTTCATAAACTTCTTCTGAGTTCTAAACTTAAGAAAAATCACTGAAAGGGTATAAGAGTGATATGTTTGACACAGACTTCAGTTGGGAAATATATCTTCTTTTGCTGGCAAATTGGTAAAGGACAATCCCCATACATGAATGTACATGGAAAGTTTCATTCATCAGTTTATTTTTTCAGATCCAGGTCCAGGGAACATCTTCGAAAATACTTTGATGCATGCCTTGCCCGAAAAACCATTTAATTTTGTGCCTCTACATGACGGTGATCAGCTTTAAGACCAAAAACTTTCACAACCTGGACTAAACCTGAAGCCATAGGTTTCTTACCCTGGTACTCAGGGCAGATGTACATATTGCTCCAAAAATGTTCACACACGCCGGGAATTCAAATTCAGTGTGGCCCACACCCTGCACCCGGGCCTACTTTAAGGTTTCACCGGGCTGTAAGAGTAGGCAAGTGAGCTGTCATGTGCTCTGTATGCACGGGAGCGGCAAATGACAGCAAAGAACGAAAAATTATCACACGCTGCTACTGGAAAGTCAAAAACGTCGAGAAAGTGCAAAGACAACGAATCCCACTCGCTATAGAAGGCCAAAAAAGCATAGGTTTAGACTCTACAAGAACTCATTTTGAGATCGGCGATCATCCGAACAAAAAAGGAAACACACGTCCGCATCAATTTCAGCAATGTTCTGTTGTTTTTTAAAGCTACATAAAGGCAACTAGGGAAGGGTCAACATGGTTAGGAACGCCATGATTCGCAAAGCGACGCTTAAAAATAACAAACTCCTCATCATGTTTGCTGGTCTCAGGTAGGCTTTGCTTTTTCAAAGTGAGCAAGCAAAATATACCGCATCACCACCTCGATTTTCAAATAAAAAGCAGAGACCAGAACCAGCTGTATTTTTGGCCCAATCTACGTCTTCCACGTGGTCCAGAAAGTGGGTTTGTTATTCTGTGATTGGTTAATGCTGCTGTTCACAGCGCCCTCTGCTGCTCGCTGCTTTTACATAAAATGAGATACTTAAAACTTGGGAACTTTTAATAATGAATTAGATATACTTCATCTAGCCATGCAAGAAAAAAGTAAACAGCCAGACGAAAGCACATGTGCTCCCGCATGCATGTAAATCCCACTTGATAACCCCCATCGTCCATTTATTCCGGTACTATTTGCTGCAATTACATTTATCTGCAAGAAAATACGAGCATTGAGACAAAACAGAGATATAAAATTGTAGAATAAGACACATGTTATGTGGATGGCGTGACCCAGAGGGATAAAGGGCTTCGACCCCATGTCACGTATCTTCCGATTAGAACAACTGAGGCTTCGGAGTCGCCTAAGCTTTCCGCTGTAGGACTTCATTTGTTATCGCCCTATTGTCGCGCCTGATATGGTCTAAGACAAAGGGTTGCAAAAAGTATCGTTTTATCTGATTATTTTCAAACCAATCTAATACACACTATTCCTTTGAAGATAGTTATTGTAATTGCATCTTAAGAGATTTACCGAGCGTAACTTTGAAACAGAACATGCAGTGTCCAATGACTAGGGGCAGAAAATCGCGTGCTCTCTGTGTATTATTTGCCCAGGGCACTGGCGATAGACATTTCAGAATCCGTCCTCCCTTATCAAGTCAAGCATACTAATATATAACGAATGTGTACTCTTTGAAAAAATTAATCCGCCGGAAGAGTTTACCTGCAAACAATACGCCAAGAAAGAAATTAACACGATTGAAGGGAAACTTAATTTAAGGGCGTTGTGGATGCCACCGTTTTTTCATGAAGGTGCGTCAATATGGAACCGGTTCTATTTAGATCCCTCCTCTCATCATGCGGAGAAGACAGTGTGTCTGCGGTTTGAGCTTCAGACTCCCGTTTGGGAGACCCAGGTTCGAATCCGGCGCTTCACTGGCAGGCAATCGAGCATTGCACAAAAGCGTCTTCTACTCCTCTGAGCTCGGTCTTACTAGTGAGCGAATGAATGCACGCAAGGGAACGAATGTGCCTATTATTAAATTGCCAGTGAAACGATGTTCTTTTTATACTTTATACTTTTGTACTCTTGTTAACTGTCGGTAACTGTACGGCATTCCAATACCTATTTTATTTATTTATTAATATGGAACTCAGTGAAGACTATTGACTGTGTCCAGTTTCAGAACATGCTGTGTGTTAAGTATAGCTGCGCCATCTATTGAGTGTTACTAGTAATTACTATTACATGAGGGAGATCTACTCTGACGACGACTTCAGCTTCCGCTCAACCGTCATTACGGGGAATTCCGAATCATTTTGTCTGAGTACTTCTGACTTATACAGTTTTCGCAAAATCTACTGCATGAGCTCAGGGCACACACGGACTATAACTCGACGGCATGAGATAAAAGTTGTTGCATTCACGATTAATTCAAACATTTTGCGTACAGAGAAGAATATGAAAACTTGAATATCGGATAGACGTTAGTGACAAGGTGAGGACTTAAAGATAAATTAGCGTGTGACCTCAAGACTTGCAAATTATTCGTTACCTTACGTTATAGTCAACCAGTCAAAACTTTCAATTATCTTTGATGACAAAGTCATGTTATAGGCCACAAGTTGGGAATTGATAAGCGTTTTAATTTAATTTAATTTGGGATTACTCTCTTTAAATTTACCTTATGATAATGAGGTGACTAAGTAGGTCATTCCACGTCGCTAAGTAAGCACACTCACACTGGTTCATGTCTGGCCAATATGGTTTACATTAACCAATGAAAAGCAAGGTCACATAACTATACAGGCATTAAAGCTGCATAATCCTAATGCTGTACGTTTCCATAAATTAAGAACTAAAACTAGACTAGTATGTGTCAAAATCAATCGCAAAAATAGTTGCCATGGCAACTACTTGCTCTCACTTGGACAGAATATAATAATATCACCCCTGTCGTAGGTTTGACCCCTCCCCTGGTCGCCATTCATTTAAAGCCACCTTGCATGAGTGCCATCCATCCCACCGGTCGTCACCTACTTTTATCCTCAGTCGCCACCTATTTCCAGCTCCCGCACCCTTCTTGTGGCGCCCAGGAGCAACTATCCCACTTTCGTACCCCGCCCCTCGCTACGCCGATGGGACACATAAAAATGTAGGAATTTTCGGGCAAACTACATATCGACCGGCACTGACGTAGCCAAAGGGGAGGGGGCACAAGTGAGACATGACAGTCCTGTTCATTCCAAAATAAGACCTCCCCGGTCAAAAATAAATCAGTTTTTGGAAGGTGGGAACACGGAGATCGCTCTTCCCCCCTCGAAAAGCACACTGCCTAATTTGGTCATGGTTCTGGGTACCACAGTTACAACTAGGTCAACCTATCCAACTACTCTAAAATTCAGAATCAGTGTTATTATTCTGGATATTTAATTTATTCTGAAATTAGCATAACAAGACACGATTACTTTTGTTCTTTGATAAACATCCGTGGAGATTACATTGTTTGCCGAAATGAAGCCTTGACTTTCTCATCTGTCGTCGACGTCAAATCCACACAAATGCTTGGCCGTAATTAATCAACGATATACGCTATCCAACATGAGCAAGTCCAGTTAGTCGATATCATCTTCCAAGAGCGACAAATCCAAAATATCATAGTCATTTTTGTTGACTATAGCGCCATCGCTAAATTGGGTGTACGTGTACGTGTAGCCGAAACAAGAAACAACGCATACGCTAACGTGAACGTGTGACCTCTGATGACTTACGCGTTCGCGTTCGCGTTTTACGTGCAACCGAAGCTCTCTGATATAGATTTTACGACGTACATGTATATGCAAGCATATACATGTAGTTATAAAGGAACCCCGCTTTTCAATCACTTTCTGTCCTGTTCAAACTCAACCAAGCGACAGGGTCGCCTGTTTAGGAATACCTGTGAAACCCTTAATTTCACAACATATATTGGGCATGCCATTTTGAAATGCACTCATAATGAAAGCAGATTGCAAAATACGTATACTGTTCATCATATTCAGCTCCAGGTGAGCCACCTGAGCAATAAGTTTTGTGCTTGGGTGGGGTTATGACCTTTACTCTTTTGCTTAGAGGCTTTTCAGATAACGGGGCAGTGCTGAATATTACGTCACAAAAGTACACCTAATTTTCACAAGCTTATTACATATACTTATGAGTACTATAATGCAGAAAATTAATTGCATATAAAAACTATGTACATGACAGCTTCTCTGCGAAATGGGAAAATTTTATTGTTCACGTTTATTCCAAGTAGCAACTGTTTACTTTATACGAGATACGAGAATGGTCTCTTCTGCGTGAATGACTGGATGTTTGTTTTTGTGCTTGTAATGTTTATAAATGATAATAAATACATGAATAAATATTATGCAACCGTTATATCGGCCCAGGTAATGCTGCGTGACGCGAACTGGAAATAAACACACAATAGTGTTGGCTTGCAAAGGAGGTAAAGCTCTGTACAGTTAGATCTCTCCATCCTAACTACAGATGAGACAGGGGCGGATCCAGAATTTTAAAAAGGGGGATCGGATCAAGGATTTCTTAAAATGGGGGTCCAAGTCAACAATTTGAAAATTCAAGATTTGATATCACTAAAATCAAGGGAAAGGGGGTGGGGTCCGGATCCCCTTGACCCCCTGGATCCGTCTATGGATGAAGTGATGTGTTCAATAAATGGCATACATGTACAACTAATAGTGCTTGCTTATAGTACATGAAATTGGAGGCAAACGCATTCAATAAATGTTTGAACTTGCAACAGAAACTTTAATTTATACTTGTGTGTAGTTAGAACGGTCACGTCCCGTAGGTCTAATCTCCGTCCGTGAATGATCATAACTGCACGAGAAATATCTGTCTCGAACTTGGTCGCAATATCGCCACTTGGATTAGTTTCTGAAAGTAATCGGCATGCCGGGGAGTCACTGACATTGACAAGGTGTCTGTAGGCGTGTACAAAAAATTGCGAGAAGGCGGTACTTTTTCAACAAGTTTTGCAGGACCCACGTAGGCCCCGAAATTTCCATTTCGTCACCGCAAAAGGTCCACAACATTGGCCTCAGCCCTGCAAAAGGTGCACTGGCCGCAGAAGGAGGTGGGAATTAGCAGACCTGGTACCCCCAATAGAGGGTCTCTCAGCAATGTTTGGCATACGCTTGAGGGCACCATGCCAACATGAGTGATCCCCGGGTCGACATTCGACCATTGGACTCTCGAACAACCCGGCATACGTATTGCATACTGCTTACGTAAGTTCTTAGCCGTGACTCGTTGATAAACAGCCACTTGGTGTAGACGCGTGTCGGAACTAGTGCAGCGTTTCTTCTCGTCACCAATACTTCATCTTTACAGGTATGTTGAATTTCGTCTAAACGTACAGTTGCTCTGGTTATTAATTTGTAAATTTTGTGTCACACGTCTCACTGTTTTACGAACTGCCACCGTTTGACTGGCTGTGCTACCCTTAGGGACTGTGACTCCCAATCACACGTGGGTCTCGATTATAATCAACCAATTAATTTATTTCTGTAATAAAGGCCATAGGCCCACTGTACAAAAGAACAAAATGTAACATAAATAAGAGTGTAGCAAGCTATCACGGAGAGGAAAAGCGTAAAATACGTATTTATATAGATTATCCAAATTCAAGTGCCTGCCTACTTCAATCATGAGACTGTGGCTGGAACAACGAAAACGTGCCACGGACATAATTTGTGCACAGGGTATACTCAAACTTAAAATTATTCCCAATTTGAATTCCTGTTTAAAGTGATTATAAACACACAGTTTAGGATTACTCTCAACATTTTGTCTCTATCCTTGCAAAAAAAAAACAATCCCTCGTTAAATAGCAAAACAGTAAAACTAAAACGACGAGCGTCGATACTAAAATATATTGAAATCTCCCCACGTTTCGAGCGATGCGCTCTTTGTCAAGGTTGAGATACAGACTGCTAAGTACATGGATCTAAATGAACTCAGCAGTCACTTTTCATTCCAAGTACGATAAAATATTGGCTTTCCTCGAATTTGATCCTTTGTGTTATGCCATAAAGGATGGGACAGTATCCTGTCATCTTCTTTGACCTCGTTTAATATCGAACCAAACTCAAAAGTTGAAACAAACACATCCTTCCAAAAGGATTCCTTGTAGACTGGGCTACCATTTAAAAAAATAGTTTCAGCCATTGATCATCTTTTCAATGCCAAATTGACTCGAATTCCGCAAAATATCTATACAAGCCGAATTACTTTCTCCATTTACTTTAAGAGCTTTGATAAAAGAAACTAGATGAACCATGTTTAGACTACAATTTTTATAATTCTGAACCATTGTCTGATGAGAAATTTTATCTTTTTTGTTACTCCAAATAAACTGAAAAACATTTTCTCCAGTTGTTTGATAAAATCGCCCTTTGGTGGTGGGTAACTTAAGAAAAGATGTGCAAGCTTTGGCAATACTAAAGATTTCACCACACAATTTTTTTTCCAGAACACTGAGGTATCTTCTGGACCAAGAGCATAAGATATTCTGAAAATCAATGAGTTTTGCATTGAAAGTCAAACCAATCATGTCGTCTAGATTTACACTGAATTTAACCCCCAAAGTTGAAAATTCTGTGTTAACCATTTTAAAGCTTTTGCAAAATCAGGTATCCATGTATCATTCTTCCTGGTTCAAATCCATATACACTCGGTTTTTTCAATATTAGGCTTAAGACCTGAATACTTAGCAAATTGGTCCAGAAGATCCAGAGCCTTTTTTGAAAGATTTTTCATAACCATCAATTGTGTCATCGACATACTGTAGAATTGTTATATATTTAGGTCCACAATTAATTCCCTTTACTTCAGTATTATCTCTAAACATGTAGCCCAAGATTTCAGACCAATTAAGCACAAACAAGTAAGGCGAGATTGGGTCAACTTGTTTGCACCAACGTTCAAGCTTTGAAAAAGTCAGAGTCAAAGCCATTTTGAATGACGCAAAGATGTGAGTTTTCAATTAACATTTTTATCCTTTCACAAACATTGTCTCCAAACCCAAGCATCTTAAGAACATTAAACAGGAAACTTCATGACTCAAATGCTTTTTCAAAATCCACTATTGTTACAAGACAGGGAAGTTTACGCGAGTCTGTATAATGCAAAATGTCAAAAAGAATTCTTGTGTTTACACCAATAAATCGCCCAGATAAAATTTTTTTTCCAATCACTGGCATATAGAAAATTCGTATATATTTATTAGGGTCATTGGCATTCCCCGTGGTACCAAAATAGCATCACACCATGCCTATGTGTACCTCCCACTGTGCAAAATCTTCTTGAATAGAGCCACTAGTAAAAGTATTATTTGACTACTGGTGCACTTTAACACTTCGACAACTAATAACTATAATACTTCACTTTCAGAAATCTATCTTCACTTAAGAACAAAATGTCCGTTGAAGAAAAACTAGATCAATATTACAAGGTGAGTGTTGTCGGTTCTGCGTTTTGTACGTTCCCGAGACAACCAGGGCTTACAGCACTGACGTCACGCATAACGTGTTAAGGCCCCAAGCCAGTCTAGAGGCTCCGTGGAGGAGATAACCCGAGACAAACCAAGTCAGACCAGGGTGCGATCCCAACTGGCTGTGGCAAGTTTCTCCCGAGTGAAAGACGAATGTTTCATGAGTAGGCTCTGCTTAGAGGCTCACTGTAGCAAATTGGCTCAGTGCCAATACGGTGAGGCCCGCCGTAATGTCGAATTATATGGAAGGAAATGCACACTATTCGTTCATGAACGAATATTTCTCAGGGGCGCGCTTCGGAAGGCAGAATGGATCTGAATACGTGGCATGAACAAGCGAGACTAGTTATGTTACATTTCTCGGGGTGGGGGGTGCTTGTGTGAAAACTAAGTTGTCCCTTAAATTCTGCCCTCCCTAAGATCATGTTGTCGGGTCGTTTCGAACTATCGCCATCCCTCGAACCTCCGGTCGCCACCAGTTTCAAACCAAAATATGCAATCGGACTGTTTCACCAAGAAAAACAAGGGTGGGCTAAGTTCTCTTCTACAAATTGGCTAACTTGAGTTTTAGTGCTCATGCAGACTAAACTACACGTGATCGCACTGGAAATCAATCACGAACTCGTTCTGAAGAAACTGAAGTAGAATTGTAGACCTGGTCACTAGTGTATAGCAATGGAGGAAGGCTCTGGCAATTGGCCCGGTCCTTGTTCATAGTAGAAGCCCCCAGGCCGGTCGAAACACGTCAATATAGCGCTTGGCTCTTCCAATCAGGTCGCCATCAATTTCTCATTTGCCCTCCTACGATGAACAACACTGAATGTTGCACTAGTGCTTATAAAGAACTACACTACACAGTCCCTGTACACTGACATTGTATTCTTCACATCTACTGTTGAACGTTGCTGTAAACAGGGCTCGCGATGTTATGAAACGCCATTTTTCTCACATGCATATTTGCCCTTGTAAAGCAGGTTAGGGGGAGGCGTTAATGAGAGATTTGGCGATTACTACATGTACTTACTTTCGGTCCTACCGTA
>NMRA01000016.1:1717765-1737032 GCA_002633005.1 Phoronis australis
GATAATTTATTGCCCTTAGTTCACAGTTTGTAAACCCAATATTAAAGCAATAAGTTTGAGTTTGAACTCGAAATTTCGAGTTTTTACTCGAGTTTGTAGCACGAATATAAGGGTCTTCAAGGGCAAACTTGAACTAGAAACTCCTATGCATAAACTATAATGTATTCGAGCACAGTCTGATAACCAATTATCTTAAGTTCGCACAAAAGGAACATAGAAATTGCCAAAAACAGTTTCGAGTTCGTTTCGAGTACAAAGATTAGAGACCGGGCCCAGGTCGTGAGTTCGAGTCTGTGTTTTTTTTCCCTTTTTTTCTTGGATAATACATCAGAAATCAAGGAAAATGCTTGATTTTTAGAGGAAAAAACAGAAAAATTTCCTGGGCGGGAGGGGGGCAAACCCCCCTCCCGACCTCCCCCCATTCGGTGCTATGCGCATCTACACTGTACAATCGTGGTTTGCGCAAATGCTCACAGCTGGACAAGATGTTGGCCCCCCCCTTGTGATATCCTAGATCCGCCACTGGGCCATCACATGGTATCGTGCGATGACAAACGGAAAAACTCGCCTTTGCCAATTGTACGGACTATGGTCGATGTTTGTTGATTTCAGAGTACCTAGAACCCGGCTGAGTGAGGTGTCTATTAGAGGCTTAACAGTATTTTGGGTTCATATTAAGTTCCTCGTTGTCCACGTATAATCCTTAAGCTTAGACGTATGGGTGTTGTACTGTTGACTGAGGTCGTTTTCGGCATTTCATGATGCAACTTCACTGAAATCTTAGATTCAACGTCAAGTTGTTAAGTGAATATTTACAACTTAAAAATAAACTTTAAGTGCTGAACTCAGCTAAAGTATGTTGGCCATCAGGTCGCTGTTGACTGGAAGAAGACTTCCGCGATGTCCTTTAGTGTTCAGTTGCAATTGTTTTGTACACATGAAAAGTGGCTTGCACAAAGAAAGCGTTTGTAGCAATTAAGAGTCACGTCTAACTTTCTGGGATTTTTCACTCAAATATTGCTTAAACAGTGTCTGATGAGCTAGCTTTGGGTTCTAACCAGTTCATGCGAGGATTTTCGATGGTTGTTGATCCAAGTTATACCAATGCTTTCTAACTGAACGACAATTTTTACTTAATTAAGGGATGGGTCCAGCTACGTTGAAGTTAAGGAAAAAGTTAAGGAAAGCCTTAGCTAGATAAAGGAAACATTCGTGACTTGAGGAAAATTTTAATTTTTCTGAATATAAAGATAAACAAGGAAATTAACAAGAGATGAGGAAAACAACACAACTCAGGAAAAACTCAAAGTACATCCTCTGGTCTTTAGTTTGATTTGATTTGAAATTGAAACCGCCAGACGGCCATTTGGGCTTGATCTCCTTCGCGACTGAAACAGATTCGCAGTGACAAGCAATTTAATTGGGCATGTCTCAATGCTGGTAGTTCTCTAAAAGAATAGAAGTCAAAATAATCGTAGTACAAGGCACACTTTAAGCTGAGATCGATTTGATACCTGAATGTGACCTAATTGAAAATTGGTTTTTGGCAGAGGGCCTGAGTTTATCGTCGCTTTAATTTGCCAAACGCTACAATCAATAACGTCAAGAGCCCAGGGCAATGATAGCGAAGTATTACAATAAAAACCTGTGTTACATCCTCTATACATATCTAGTGAAAACGTATGTACAGGAATCTGTAACAGACGAGAATAAAAGGGAAAACTATTTGGGTCCACCAAAGAAGTTCAAAATTGTCAAACTTTGGCTTGCGGTTGTCATTAATTTCGATCTGCCAATGTCACCATAGATCACCAGCACCAGAAAAGGTATCGCTTTCGCAACAGTTTCTCACACCCGGCACCACCCAAGCGTTGCAAATTAGGGGGAAAGGGGTGGAGTGCACGTGCCTCCCAGCTGCCTACGGTCCTGTATAATAACATTCCTTTGTTCAAAGTCTAGTTGTAGAACGTGACGTCATTGTAATTTTAACTTTGCTCAATACTCCAATTTGATTACAATACTTATCTCGTGATAAGAAATATCGTCACACGATTCTAAATCTCTACCGTCAGCAGCGACGATTTCGACTTTACATCGCGTAACAATTTTCCCAAATTTACAATGTAATTCCGCTGCCATATATTGAACGCTTCATACAGATTATGCATTTCGCTATCAAACTACAATTGATGAAGTTCAAACGTTTCTTCGAGCAAAACTGGTCAAGAAAATTGATCATGGCAATTGCTTGAATTAGTTTAATTTTAAACAAATTGGTTTTTAAAAATGAATGTGTTGGGAGTCAGTTGACGATTAATGACAGAATTCGTTTTACATTAATTTTCATTAAACTTTCAGGGTATAGTTGACCCGTTTGAGGTCAACGGCATAGTTTTCTGCGGAGCGACAGCCTGTTCCAGGCGGAGAATATCAGAATTAATACCCAATCTTGTTACACGACCAAACGATGTTCTTTTGGCGGGTTATCCTAAGTGCGGCAACCATTGGATGAAATACATTCTGGCCCTGATGCATTCCGAAGACGACTTCGACAAGGTTAATCAGTCATTTATTGGCGAACAGGTCGAATTTTTGGAGGTCGTCAGTTCTCGCAATGGCGAGAGTGACGATGATGCGATTGCGCGTTGGGAGGCATCAACGAAACCGCGTCTGTGGAACACCCATCTTCCATGGAATATGCTGCCGTCTAGCGTTCACGAGGGAAAGTGCAAAGTTATCCTCATGCTTCGAAATCCAAAGGACTTGTTAGTAAGCTATTATAATTTCCACAAATCATTTGTTTTGCTTGGTTGCTACCAAGGTACATTTTCGGATTTCCTTGATGTTTTTTTTAGTGATAAGGGTCTGGCTTTTGGCAACTATTTTGATTTGTACAAAAGTTATTGGAAACATCAATCAAACGAAAACATTCTTACTGTACATTTCGAAGACCTTTTAAAAGATTTGCGAGGTCAAATCAAACGAATAGCGGAATTTTTAGGGAGAAACCTGTCCGGAGATCAAATTGACAAAATTTCTAAGATGACGTCCTTTGCCGAAATGAAGAAGAGTGGTGCTATGGCATTGTGGGAAAATATGCCCGAGCAGTACCTCATCAAAGAAGTGTCACCGTTCATGAGAAAGGGTGTGAAAGGTGACTGGAAAAACGTGTTCACAGTTGCTGATAACGAGAGATTTGACAAGGAATATAAGTCAAAAATGGCGGACATTAATATTGAAACAAGACATTGACATAAGTATTGTAGACGCTGACGGTTCATTAAAAAGACTGCATGTTAATAGTCAATACTAGAAGAGAACTGGTGCGCATGAGTAGTTCAGTGCTGTCGTACATACAGTTTTCAAAATGTTTCGGTGTATTCAAGAGATTGCATTTTAGATGAAATTTAGACACGTGGTGTAAACAGCATACAAACAATTAGTTGATATCAAGTACAAGCTAATAATTAACAGTCTATTATAAAAGTGCTTACAGCTGTACTATTGGTGACGGGTATTGAAATAAGCCAATTGTAGAACGAGATGAATATTTTGTAACATTGTATTTTGATGAAAAAAACATTGACTTTTTTATCCGAAATTTTGTAGCTACTAAATAAATCTTTAAGGGAATTATAGAAAATCAATGTGTTCAAGCAAAAATGTTTACTAACCTCGACACAGTATTTAGTAAACTCACCTCTCACAAATTGTCCCGTTGAGACCACAATTATTTTCTATGTGGTATTTAGTTTCAGAACATGCTGTCCGTCAAGTATAGCTGCGCCATCTATTGAGTGTTGCTAGTAATAACTATCAGTGCATCGAAACCCTCGCCAGGATTATGAGTAACTACTGACCAATCTGAACGTAGCCTTCGTCTGCGTTTCCAAGCCGCCATTTTACCCGACAAACACTATGTTGTCTTGTAAAACTCATTTAGTATATAGCTCACGAAATTGTGCGATAAGAATGGTGAAACGGTGTTGATATGGCGTTTGTCATCCCGACAGTCGCTATGCAGCTCGAGAAGAATATCCTGTGATTATTGGGCCTCTCCTGGGGCGAAGAGGGATGTCTAAATGTGTAAACTATGTGAACAACTGGCGTGCGTTCAGTAGATGTTAGGACCTACGCTAGGACCTAACTAAAACCTAGTCAAAGTCACGTGTTCTTATTTAAAATACACGGCAATATCTCACGTAATCTCGCGAAGTCTTGCTTTTTAGCGAGGTCCTAGCGTTACTGAACGGGAGGCTGGACTTGGCAATTTTGCTTGATTACTCGAAGGTTAAACACAAATACTATTTGTTCCAAGAAAAGCTCTTTTCAGTTTGTTGGCTATTGCGTAGGTTTATCTGATTTTGACTCTGGAGTTTCACCCGCCTGCTCGCATTTGTCTCGGCAAATGCTGGAACTCAGCATTAGTCTAGCTGTAGTCCCCGGAAACTGTTGTTTTTAAGGATTGTTTTTATTATTTTTCATTTATTTCGGCCTAATGGACATCGTTTTTTTCGTAGCAGATGTACATTTTTGTTATTCATATACTTGTAGGCTGGCGTTCAACTGAATCTCTCTCCAAAAATTGCCTTGTTCGAGCAGTTAAGACGAAAAAATAAACAGTTGAATTACTTTTTGGTGGAAACCTCTAGTATACACTTCGACTGTAGATTTAGAGAGAGCTTATTTTGAAGTTGTTCAAGCATGATATTTAGATTGATGAAGCTTTAGAAAAATTTGATTTATTCTCCTTTTGTAAATAGCCACTACACTTTTCTGCACTACACCCGAGACTTGTCATCTTTTGTAACCATATCACAGCTTAATGATCATGCTACGTCCAAAATTAACTGAAAGCTACTTAGCTACCTTTTGTGCAATGAAACTACAAAAATGCGAAGTTCATCAGACGGTAGATCTTATTTGTGCGATTACGGCCAATTCCATGCATTAATTTTACTTGGCACAGCCCTAGACCTACTGGAGTTAGCAGCTTGCCTAGCACAAGATGAAGGTGTATTTGTGCTGTGAACCTGATTTTTTTAATCAAAATATTTCGTTTGAAGATTACAAAAAGCGTAAACACTGCTATCGACTTGACATACTTTACTCGGGGAGTTCCACCAGTTGTGACCTACTTTTCATCCGGCGGAATTTAGCAGACGGCAGAATAAAAATATCGGTGAATCTTCACTGACTTTATTCGAAAGATCCTGAAATCTACCGTGTCGTACAGATAATTTGACTTTAAGGTACATACCCAGCTTTTCATGAACATATCGCATCAGTGGCCTTGTCATTTGTCAGGCGAAGGTGAACCCTTGGGATTCTTCGGGTTTTCGCTGGCTCCGAAATTGTTTTACTCGAACATATATATTTTCATCATCGGCTTTACAAATTCCCACATTATGAACGTACGATTCTGTGCTGAAAAGCATCGGCTATTGTCTTTGTCGAAGCCTTTCCGGTTAGTGCAAAAAAGACTTATCGATTCCACCTGGAACGTCGTTTAGCGACAATGTATTTGCCTCTGACATCTTGCTTGTTTGTCGGGTGTCACGTGACTTTTCTCAAGGAGTCGGAGCTTGCTATAGGTCAATTACAAAATGACTTAGCCACCACAATAACTTTCTTGTTAATTCTCCTTCATTCTCGGTCATGAAGGAGATCTACTAATCAAAACTTTCAAATTTAGCTTTGATGGCAAAGTCATGTTAGAAGCTAAAACTTACGGAGTAATAAACGTTTTAAGTTGGGATTACTGTCTTTAAATTTTCGTTATGATAATGAGGTGACTAAGTAGGTAATTCCATGTCGCTAAGTAAGCACACTAACACTGGTACATATCTGGCCAATATGATTACATTAACCAATGAAAAGCAGGGTCACATACAGAGAACAACATAAAGCTGCGTAGCTCTAATGCAGTAGATTTGCGTAAATTAAGAACTAAAACCAAAGACTAGTATGTGTCAAAACCAGTCACAAAGAGTTGCCATGGCAACTACTTGTTTTCAATGTGACCCTGGTCGTAGGTTTGACCCCTCCCCCGGTCGCCATTCATTTAGAGCCACCTTGCATGGGTGTCACCTATACCACCGGTAGTCACCTACTTTTCTCCTCAGTCGCCACCTCATTCCAGCATCCGCACCCTTCTTCTGGCGCCCATTAGCAACTGTCCCACTCCCACGCTACAACGATGGGACACATGAAAATGTAGGAATCTCGGACAAACTATACATCTACTGGCAGTGGCGTAGCCAAAGAGGAGAAGGCACACGTGAGCCATGACACCCCTGTTCATTCCAAAATAAGACCCCCGGTCAAAAATAAACCAATTTTAAGTTTTTGGAAAGTGTGCGCAAATTGCTCTTCCCCCATCGGCAACTACACCCCTAATTTGGGCATGCTGTTGATTACTTCTCAGTACCACCATGGTAACTAGGGCAACCTATTCAATTTCTCTGAAATTCAGAATCAGTGTTACTATTTTGGATATTTCAATTATCCTGAAAGTAGCAAAACAATACATGACTGATTTTGGTCTGTGATACAACATCCGTGGATGACAATGTTTGCCGAAATAAAACCTTGACTTGCTCATCTGTCGTAGATGTCAAATCTATTGAAATGCTTGGCTGAATGTTTTTCGTGATTAATCAACGATATACACTATTCAACACCAGGAATTCCAGTAAGTCGAAATCATCTTCCAAGAGTGACGGTCAAATCCAGAGACCGTAGAGAGGGAGACAAGACTGCTAGCGAAATCCCATTGGACTATCACTGGCAGCCATTGCTGTTTCATGGACCGTAGAGACATCTAGCGGGCTGATACTCCTGACTATGGCAGATTTTAGTTTGTTAAATTCAAAACTGTGAAGTGTCTTTGTTTAAAATATTGAGAACAAAAAGATGAGCAGAGTATTGGAAAAATACCGAGAAAATCAAGAAAAACAGTTGGGCAGCAAGTGTGATATAAATTGCTAGAAATACATCATAAATAAGCAAGAGGGTGTGTCTCAGTAATCAGAGGTGAGCAGGTGAGAGTAGGTGATTAGAGGGTGGGCAGGTACAGGGCCTGTAGGATTTTGTCCAAGGGGGGGCGGGTCAGGGAAGTAATAAACATAAGAGAGATCTGCTGAAGAAGAGGTAGGAGCAAAAACGGNTCGATCAACCAAAAGGTTGGGGGTGGAGATAGCTTTCTGCCCCACAATATTCCAGGTATTGATATCAATTAATTATAAAACTTTCAACACACAAACTATGTTTTAAAATAAAATGAAAAATTAACAGACTCTCCTCCCCCAACCATCAATTATTTCCTACATGTACGCCAATGTTCAAAAACTGCCCCCGTACGCCATCCAAACACGGGTCCAGATCTTTGTTTCGAACATGCACACGTTACGACATTCTACACTCAAACAGGGGGAGGGGTCTGTGCCCAGTTACACGAAACAGTCTCAAATAGCCACTCAGCAGGGGCAGATGTAGGACTTTGTAGAAGGGGGGTCGGATCAGAGACTTTTAAAAAAATGGTGGTCCAAGTCAACAATTTGGAAAATTCTGGATTTGATATCACTAAAATCAAGCGAAAATGAGATCCGGACCCTTTGACTTCCCCAGCCCCTGCATGTACCTGTGCTCAACTTGGTTTACCTAAAGCTTTTGCATATTTGTTTGGTTCTCTATTCACAGTTGTTATATTTTTGTTATATTTTGGATGGTTATAAGAGACACTAGATAAACACAGATTGACTAGGAAAAGTATATGTGTGTTTTTTTCCAATATGGCTCAGACCGGAAGAAAAGGGAGAGAGCTCTCTAGTTCAGGAAATAGAGTATATAAAATGATAGTCCATAGACACTGGTAGAGTCCACCGAGGACGGTTTAATACAATGACATCCCCCTTTCTGTAAAAGCTTTGACCATAGTCGTCGGATGGATATCAGGTGAAAATAGTCCACTGGCTGAAATAGTTTATAGCTACACATAAGTTTTGTTTATTGATTAGAATACATGTATGTCATGACTAACTAATGATACATAAATGATGCATTATCTACAAATAACTAACTGCCTGGACAGTGAGTGGACTATCACTGCCTCTACAATCATACAAGGATTATTCTGCCTTATTGTATGATGTAGCTGGAAGAACAGTACTAAATAGCTAAATATGTAAATCTTACAGTCCAGCGTAGCTGGTGGTCGACTGGCACGACCAGATTGTGTCACGTAGACTCTTGGTTGGGTAGTTGGGTTTCTTTTGCTTGAAAGCTGAAGCTGAGGCTGAGGCTCTTTGTTGATAACAGGTTTGTCTGTAGACACGAGATGATTTGATGTAGTTGGTGGAGATTGAGCTCTTTCACGTATGGTTGGACAGGGCTCAATGACCTTTGTTGTGGGTTTCTCTACAGTGGGTGCGTTATGGCGCGGTCTTAGATGAAAACGATTTCTACGAAAGAAACGATTTGTTCGGCTACATTGGATAGAGTATGATCTTGGCTCTGAGTACCGTGTGGAATAGTCTGATATGAGAAGGTATTCGCAGCCGTGGAGTTGAAACAAATCACCACTGAGTGTGTGCCACGGAACATTTGATACGTCTTGGCTGATTGATTCGAAGGGCTACTTCGATTGAGATCACTGATATTGTTGGCAGGTTTGACAACTACAAACTAAGATGGTTATGTCGTCGGAAATCCCACAACAGAAAACAAGGTCTTTGGCAAGCTGTTGACACCGTGTGATGCCTTGATGTCCTTCAAGAATTTTGCCAGATGAATTTGTTGATGACGCGTTTCCCATTCAGGCTCAGTTCGTATCTGAAAACTCCAGTATGGCCGGAGACTTGCTGGGAGTTCTCTCATGTTACTTGATAAACCGGTACTTATGATCTCCCTCAACAATGAAAGTTGGACATCTTTTTGTGTCTTGGAACGAATTACATTCAGTCGCTCAGATGAGAACTGAACAAAACAGACTTGTATGTCGACGTGGATTTCACGATCCGTGGATGTCTTTGGTAGACGCGACAGGCTGTCAGCTAATAACATTTCTTTATTTAATGGTATAATCATGCCTCTGTAGTCGTAGAAGACGTTGGGGACAAGATGGGGATGCAGACAGGGTTTTCTTCGTGTTTACTTCTAGGGGCTTGCAATCAGACTCCAAAGTAAACGGACTTCCATATATGTATGCGTGGAATCGTTTGGCATCAAAAACACATGCTAACAATTCGCGCTCAATGTTAGCATATCACTGTTCAGTTGGTGTTACGCTTTTGAAGGCAAAGGCTATCGGCTTCTGAGGGCAGCTCCCAAGGATGTCTGTGACGCATCGACTTGGATTGTAGTTGGTTCTTTTGGATTGAAATATCGTAAGCTACTAGCACGTTGGATGATAGACTTCACTTTGTCAAAAACCTGTTGGTGTTCTGGGCACCGCTGATAATCGGCATCTCTTCCAGGAGCTGTCGTAGTGGTCCTGATGTGTTGCCCATCATAGGAACATATGGTGCCAAGTACGTAACCGTTCCAAGAAAGAACTGTAGTTCAGTGACGTTGGAAGGTTCTTTGAGTTCGAATGATGCTTGTACCTTCTTGGGGTCTGGTCGAACACCATCTTTGGAGTAAATGTTTCCGAAGGTGAATGAGCTTTCAGGAATCTTGATCATGCCCTTCCTTGGATTGAACACAAGGCCCATCTTGCGAGCTCTATGCATCAGCGCATGAAGATTGTCGTTGTGCTCTTGACCATTGATGCCAAATACTGTGGTGACGTCCACTATAGATATGAAGCTCTGTAAACCTGTAAGTATTTCGTCCATGGCTGCTTGAAACTGATCTTGGCTTGTTCGCAATCCAAACGGAAGTCGATGGAAACAAAACCGGGCTGTTAAATGTGGTAAGGAGCTGGCTCTCTGCATCGAGTTGGACAGAGCAGTACCCGGACTTGTCGTCGAACTTGGAAAACACAGTTGCGCTTAGGAATTTGTGCGTTGTTTCTTCCAAGGTAGGAATATAATGCTGTCACTGTTTTAAAGTTAATGTCAAGTCCTTGGGGTCAAGACATATACGCAAACTGCCATCTGATTTTTGGATGTATGTGATGCTAGATACCCAGTCAGTGGGCTCATCTATCTTCCGGATGACACCGAGGGTCTCCATCTGGTTTGACTCTGTCTTGATTTTATCTCTTAGCTGAACACGCACTCGTCTGGGTTGGTGTTTCACAGGTCAATGAGGGTAAGTTTACATGGTTTTGCAAACTTACCTATTCCGTCAAATCTTTCAGGGTAGCACCGTCTGAGGTTTTCGTTACTGTTAATGATGTGTCTTGGTGGAACCGAACAATTGACTGTGATGTGGCCAAGGGTTTGGCACAACTTTTTACGTCAGTTACTAACAAATCTAAGCATTTTTTGGCACACGCTTGTCAATATGAGTGACCCCCGGGTCGACATTCGACCATTGGACTCTCGAACAACCGGGCATGCATATTATCTTTCGCAGGCTGCTTGTGTTTTTTTAGCCGTGACTCGTTGATAAACAGCCATTTGGTGTAGAAGCGTGTGGGAACTAGTGCAGCGTTTCTTATCGTCACCAATACTTCGTCGTTACAGGTATGTTGGCTTTCGTTAGGTGCACTCGTTATTAGTATGTAAATTTGTGTCACACTTGTTTCACTGTTTTTCGAACTGCCACCGTTTCACTGGCTGGCCTACTCTTGGGGACTATGACTCCCGATCACACCTGGGTCTCGATTATAATGACTATAATATATTTTGCTTTCAGAAATCTATCTAGGAACAAAATGTCCATTGAAGAAAACCTCGATCAGTATTACAAGGTGAGTATTATCGGTTCTGCGTTTTGTACGTTCCCGAGATAACCCAGGGCTCATTCGCTGACGCCACGCATACTGTAGCATGTGAAGGCCCCCCAGTCAGTCTAGAGGCTCTGTGCACGAGACAACCCGCGACACAGCTATGGTCTGACCAAGCCACAGTCAGTTTCTCACGAGTGAAAGATGAAGGTTTCGTGAATAGGCTCTGCTTAGTCACCTACCGTAGCAAATTGGCTGCGACTATGGTGAGGGGGAGGGGTTGTTACGAACCATTTTTATCCCTCGAAACCCCGGTCGCCACCAGTTTCAAACCATAACCCTCTATTCAAAATGTCTGCAATCAGACTGGTTCATCAAGAAAGACACGTGCTGGCTAAGTTTTCTTCTTTAAGTATCTAACTTGATTTTTAGTTCTTACGCAGCTTAAAGTACACATAATCGCGGTGGTAATCAATCACGAAATCGTTCTGAAGACACTGAAGTAGAATTGTAATCACTAGTGTATAACAATGGAGCAAGGGTGTCACACTTGGCCCGGTTCCCGTTCATAGTAGAAGCCCCCCGGCTGGTCGAGACACACGTCAATATAGCGCTTGGCTCTTCAACTCAGGTCAATTTCGCGTTTGGCCTCCTGTGTTGTGCAGCACTGAATGCTGCACTAGTGCTTATAAAGAACCACACTACACAGTCCCTTTACACTGACATTATATTCTTCACATCTACTGTTGAAAGTTGCTGTAAACAGGGCTCGCGATGTTGTGAAACGCCATTTTTCTTACAGGCGTATTATATTTTGCCCGTATAAAATCGGTCTCTGTTAGAGGGGGCGCTAATGAGAGACCCGGCGTTTATTACTTACTTTCGGTCCCACCGTAGGCCATCACATGGTATCGTACGAGGACGAACGGAAAAATCGTATTTGCCAATCGTCCACCCTATGGTCATCAGGGTCTCCTATTAGAGACGATGTTTATTGATTTCAGCTCACCTAGACCCCGGCAGAGTGAGTTGTGTATTATAGAGACCTGGCTTCTATTAGAATCAAGCTTAACTGTATTGTGGTTCTTAGTTGTCCTTAAATCTATGGGTCTTGCATTGTAGACAGACTGGGTTGTTTTCAGCATGTTATAATGCAACTTGACCTAAATCTTAGATTAGGGGAAGTGCAACGTCAAGTTGTTAAGTGGATTTTACTATTTCAAAAATAAACTTGAAGTATTGAGCTCGGGATAAGTGTGACGGCGATCACGTTGCTGTTGACTGACGTAAGACTTCCGTAATCGCTTGCCGTGTTCACTTGTAATTGTTTTGTACACGTGAAAAGTGGCTTAAGCGAAAAAAAACATGGGTCGTGATTCGAGTCACGTCTAACTTTTCAACACGGATTTTTCACTCAAACATTTACTTGAACAATGTCTGATGAGCTAGTTTTGGGTTCTAACCAGCTCATACACTGTACGTGGATTCGATGTATGTTGATCCAAAATGTACCCATGCATTGTGATTGAACGACAACTTTTGCTGATACGCCACCGTTCGGTCACTGTTGTGAGATTTTCATCAAACATTAAGGGAGGTGTCGAGCTCCCTTGAAGTTAAGGAAAAGTTAAGGAAAGCCTTAGCTAAATAAATGAATCTTCCGTGACTTGAGGAAAAACTTAAGATTTTTCTAAAGATAAGAATAACTTAAGGAATTTGTCAAAATATGAGAAAATCACCACAACTCAGGGAGTTTGTTACCGCGTTAGCATGCCAAGCGCTACTATCAATAACTTCAAGCCCTGGGCAGTAAAAATAAAATGCTGCATTAAACACCTGTCTTACATCTCCTGTCCAATTAGAATGTACATGTATATACAGACATGTGTAACATACACGTAAGAAAGGGAAAGTATTTGGAGCCACCAAGAAGTTTAAAGTCGTCAAACTTTGGCTGCGGTTGTCACTAATTTTGACCCGCCAATGTGACCGTAGATCCCCAGTCCCAGAAAAGGCATCACTTTCACACCCACGTTGCCACCAAGTTCACGCACCCGGCATCACCCAAGCGTTGCGAATTAAGGAGGGGGGGGGGGGTTGTGCACGTGCCTCCCAGATCCCAACGGTCCCGCATATCAATATTCATTTAATCAATTCTAGTTGTAGAACGTGACGTCGTTGTAATTTCAACACTGTTCACACTCTTATTTATTTACAATGCTTATCTCGTGAAGAGTTAAGCGCCATGATAAGAAATATTGTCACACGATTCTCGCTCACTACCGTCAGTAGCGACGATTTCGACTTAATATCGTGTAACAATTTTCTCAAATTTACAATGTAATTCCATTGCGATGTATTGAACACTTCATGCATTTTACGCACTTGGCTATCAAACTACAATTGATAAAATTGAAAACTTTTTTCGAGCGAAACCGGAAAAGAAAGTTGACCATGGCGATTGCTTGAATTAATAATTTTTAACAAAGTGTTTTTTGAAAACGAATGTGTAGGGATTCAGTTGACGGTTGATGACAGAAATTATTTTACGTTAATTTTAATTAAACTTTCAGGGTATAGTTGACCCGTTTGAGGTCAACGGCATAGTTTTCTGCGGAGCGACGTCCTGTTCCAGGCGGAGAGTGTCGGAATTAATACCCAACCTTGCAACGCGACCAAACGATGTTCTTTTGGCGGGTTATCCCAAGTGCGGCAACCATTGGATGAAATACATTCTGGCCCTGATGCATTCCGAAGACGACTTCGACAAGGTTAACCAGTCATTTATTGGCGAACAGGTGGAGTTTTTGGAGGTCGTCAGTCCTCGCAATGGCGAGAGTGACGATGATGCGTTTGCGCGTTGGGAGGCATCAACGAAACCGCGTCTGTGGAACACCCATCTTCCATGGAATATGCTGCCGTCTAGCGTTCACGAGGGAAAGTGCAAAGTTATCCTCATGCTCCGAAATCCAAAGGACTTGGTAGTAAGCTATTATAATTTCCACAAATCATTTGTTTTGCTTGGTTGCTACCAAGGTACATTTACGGATTTCCTTAATGTTTTCTTTAGTGATAAGGGTCTGGTTTTTGGCAACTATTTTGATTTGTACAAAAGTTATTTGAAACATCAATCAAATGAGAACATGCTCATTGTACATTTCGAAGACCTTTTAAAAGACTTGCGAGGCGAAATCAAACGACTAGCGGATTTTTTAGGGAGAAACTTGTCCGGAGATCAAATTGACAAAATTTCTAAGATGACGTCCTTTGTCGAAATGAAGAAAAGTGGTGCCATGGCGTTGTGGGAAAATATGCCCGAGCAGTACCTCAACCGGCAAGTGTCGCCGTTCATGAGAAAGGGTGTGAAAGGTGACTGGAAAACTGTGTTCACAGTTGCTGATAACGAGAGATTTGACAAGGAATATAAGTCAAAAATGGCGGATATTAACATTGAAACAAGACATTGACATAAGTATTGTAGACGCTGACTGCTCATTCAGAAGACTGCATGATAATAGTCATTATACTGGAAGTGAACAGGTGCGTACGAGCATGCAGTCCAGTACTGTTGTACATGCCATTTTCAAAATGTTTCGGTGTATTCAAGAGATTGTATTTTAGGTGAAAATTAGACTCATGGTGCAAACAGCATAGATGGTTTCCTCCGCTGGACACGCCTTTACTTCAAAAACGCACACTCAGGGGTCTCAGTTCGAAGAGAATGCCGCATCAGTGTCGATAACGCAAAACAATGTCACCATTGCCCTCCTTGGTTCTGCCAAGGACGAAATGTCTAAAATAAAACAGTGGTTATCTTATTTTTGCATACAAGCTGTATAACAAAGCTAACAGTGCCAATCGGGCTATTGTCTCGGGTGTTTACAATGGTTTATATGGAGGTATCAAGCTATAATCCAAACATAAACAAACCGCCATTTCCCTGACTGTTGGCCAATGGAGGGAAGCAGTGTTTCCATTTGAAACCGGCTCACTGTCAGAATGTGAACACAAGTTTGCAACTTTATGTGATTTCACTTTCATGAAATGTTTATTTTTCAGTGAAACATACAGGTTAACTGTGTCCTAGCATATAGGTTTAAGATCGCTGCGCATCCTTGGTTATAGGCCACAAATGTGGGGGTGTTGGCAAATCGCACTGACGTCGCTGTAATCGAGGTAACTCAGATCGCGTTTCGGCGTTGTTGTGCAGTTCTGCGTAAGGTCATTCTGTTTGCTGTCCGTGACGCTGCGTTGTATCCGATTCTCGCCTGGGGTAGAGTTGTTTTCTAATTGTTCCATTTGATCGTTTCCGCAATAAAAAAATCTGTGTAATGACCTGACACCACGTCCACTGACGTTCTTTCCTTTTGACTGCAATTACGTAAGCCTAAAGCCTACACTGTACGTACCTCGGTTGTGCGCTTCAAACGCAATAAAGAGTGAAAGGAAAGTCATCGTTTTTACGACTGAGAAACGCATTTTTTGTATTACAATTGGTAGTTTTCTGATTATACTGTGTAGCACAGCACGTGGTTCATAAACCTAAAACCACAAGCTAATGATTAACAGTCTAATATAAAAATATGTATAGCTGTACTACAGGTGGCGCGCATTGAAATAAGCCAATTATAGAGCGAGATGAAAGTTTGCAACATTGTATTTTGATGAAAAATAAACGGATCGGCAAACTTTGACTTTTTAATCCGAAATTTTGTCGCTACTAAATAAATCTTTCAGAGAATTGCAGAAAATCAATGTGTACAAGCAAAAATGCTTAATAACCTCGACACACAGTATTTAATAAACTCACCCATAACAAGTTGTTCCGTTCAGACAAGTGGTATTTGTCTGGTTATATCGGCTGCGTACGTGACGATTGGAATGGACGCTATTACTTACGAGGAGACAGATGGTCTCTGCGGATTGAGCTGCTTACTGCTCTTTGGAAAATCCGGGTTCGAATCCTGGGTTTACTGGCCTACAATCGAGCATTGGACAAGGGTGTCTCCCTGTTGTCTGATTTCGGTACTTGTGACTGTATGTAAGGGAGTGTATGAGAACACGATGTGCAAATATTTTTTGGTATACTAGTATTTTTGCTTTATCTAGTAGTAATTATATTTTGGGCATTATCGATTTTGAGGCCGAAGCATGTTATATTTGGGATCATTCTGTGATGGGATAAACTTCTGGAAAATATCACCTTTGACCAGAGCTACAAAACAACACAATTCGTTGTGTTTTTGTGATCTTATTACAAATCGCCTATTCTCGCCGTTGACGCCAAATCCAGGTTAGTGATTGCAGGGCCGCCAAGCGTACGAGTTTCCATTGGGTGCGCTTGAGAGGATTCGGCAAGCTGAAGGTGAAGTCAACCGTCAATCCTTGTTACCCCTCTCTAGTCACCACCTTATCCTGTCATTAAATTTAACCCCTCTGGTCATACAGGGAGACTGTCTGTCAGGATACTAGCTGGACCGTTCATGGAAAGGGGGCCGCAATGATGGAATCAACTGCCTCTTTTCCTGGAGAAATCGTCCATCACTTCTTGGAGGGTCATGCCGTGTTAACCGTCATTTTCCCCCATTTTTAACAATACAGCATTTCATTTCAAGTAGCCCCATTTCAGACGGGGTCTTCACTTCGAGAGGTTGCCTATTTACCCCGCCCAAATCTAACTATTCACGAAGGAAGTAGATAAGAATTCAAATTCGTCAAAAACCAAAAATGTTCTTGTATGGCAGAGCAACATCAGGATCTGCGGCCCAAATGACCAAAAACGTAAGCTTGCATTGAAAAAAATACAACTGAATAGACCACTATTGAAAGTATGTCATGGGAGTTTGAAGAAGGTGAAGACCAATAATTATGAATTATGCATAGGGAATATTTCCATTGTTCTATACTGACGAGATTATAGATACTTTTAAAATAATTCCAAGAATAATGCTTCTTTTGAAGATCGTTATTACGAAAACACTGTTGGTGAAGAGGGAGCAGTTGCTAGGAGACCAAAGAATGTCGATCAGATTGCCGGCCTTAATTTCGGTGAATGTCTGGTAGACAATGGCGATGATTGGCGTTTTTTGATATAAATCACAAAAAAAAAATATATATTATTGTCTCATTACCCTCGTGAAAGCTAATAGCTTCAAAATGGCTGCCACATCCACCAAGTATGAATGCGTTTCTTAGGTCCTAACAATAATCATATCCGTTTAAATACGCTTAAATTACTCTTCCAATGCTCGAGTGAGATTGATGTCCAGCAGAGAGTTTGGCTGCGTCTGTGAAGTTTCTGGGCCCTTTTCGGGTTTCTGGCGTGTCCTTACAGAGTGCAATTTTTCTGTCATGGCTTATTCGATGATCAGTGTGGTGCTATTGTTAATTCTAAAACTGTTTTGGCCAGTACATCGAATATCTAATACAGTTCAGTTTTTGAGTCCTTTGCAAGGTTCTCTGGGACCACAACCAAAGTGCAGACACTGGAAGACATCTATTTCCGTGCATACGGGAGTGCACTGGAGCGCTCCTGTGGTTAGATGTTGACATGGTAAGTGCTCTGGGTTGCTAAGGCAGGAACTGGCATTAGTACTAACGTATGGGTGCATTTATGAGACACCCTGTACAGTGGATATCACTTAGAAACTTGGCGGCACTTCCGTTTAAACAAGGGATTTTGAAAGAGCCCCAAAGGCAATGCGCCAAGAACCCAGGAAACCCCACCCTCCGATGAAGTGACCGTAGACCTCATTTTTACTATCTGTAAGATTTTTTTGAAACATGCATACTGAAGTTTCTGGTGGCTAACGCGACGGGGTTTCCCCCGTGCCTACGGTGACGACCGTGGTGTGAGGTGCAGAGGCGGTGACTATGTAAAGTTATCTGAAATTTGGGAACCCAGCAGGGGTCAAACGTTTGGCGAAATCGTAATGGTTTGTCCCCTTCCAATAATTTGTCACTTCTCATGGGCCTGTTAAGGGACGACCTCCTTTTTTACTTGATGTTGGCTCTGCGATCAATTTGATTTTTAGAAAACCGCATTTTGTTTAAAAAACACAGTCAAATCAACAATGAATCTAAGAATTCTGAAATGTTCTCAGTCTTTGGATTATCAAAACTGCAAGAAGTGAATGTCAGTTCCTTCCTGATTTTAAAAGACGGTGCGACGGATTTGACACTTGAAAGTTTAGGGTTCACTTGAATGTTGTTAAATTAAAAACATTCATTGTTTACCAAGTGTAACATTAATGTTGTATTGACGTAAGCATTACAAGAGTTAGAACGTTCTTGATAGATTTGGAAGCAAATAGTAAATTTTATGTTAAAGTTTTGAAAGAAGTCATTCCCAATTATACAGGGTCGTTATTTATGTTACCAAATTAACTGGCGACAATGTCATTTTCGTAACACTTTTCTGGTAACAATTTTAATAACATAAATGTTTAGAATGGTTGTACCAATTTTCATCACCCAGAGGGGCTCATGAATTCAGCAGTCTGTTTTAAATTTGTATTCTAATGTCAAAAATAACAAACTGCGCGTCTAAATTTTGTGGAAAGTTCAAGCACGGGGACTTTTTACTTCTATACAAATACAAAAGTTTGTCACACCAAAACATGAAAACATATATACTCCCAAAATGGGGACAAGTTATTTTATGACACCATGTGTTTTACGGTACAAGCATAAAACCGACTGTGTCCATTACAAGTCACCGACAAACTACACGAAAAACGCGGCCTTCATACATGTAAATCATTAACAACAAAAACAATCCACTCAATCATGACTTTCAACAAACCACATTTTTTCACGCAAGCAAAGGCAGAAAATAACTTAGACCGCAGTAGACCAATAGGTTGCATATCCAACATCGCATATTCCTTAAAATATTCAACAAAAACACATAATGGTAACTAGAAATAAAGTTAAAAGTAAAAAAATATACTATTTAATGAGAAAAAACAAACTTTATTCTCACTGAATCAAAAATGTACCGAAAAAGCTATTTTCCGGGGAAAGGTTATACTTCGTATGTGGCGTGAGTGGTCTCACGTAGAGTCTGTCTCCAAACTTTAAATAGAAAACACCAGCGTGATAATTCGAGTCCTGAGGTTCGGCGCCTCGCCTACAAAAAGAAACAAGGAGTTTAATTTGAATAATCACGGTGTTTGGGGACAAGAATTTTTGTGCAAATTTAATGTCTCAAAACTCGTCCAACATTAACGCGACTGTAATCCCTCCTTCTGTAACAAACATGTGCTTTTGACATAGATCATTCACCGCTACGGAATTGGTCTAAAGTTCTACTCTTATTTATTCAAGAAATAAGCAATTTTTGGTGTTGAAAAGAATTGACAGTTTGCCATTGCTTGAGACCAGGCACTACAAGTTGTCTTATCACGACCTGTCAGTTTATTCTCCGAGCGC
>NMRA01000016.1:1745390-1774046 GCA_002633005.1 Phoronis australis
GGTTCATCCACCGTAACTCAAGACAGGGGAAATTTGATGGACTAATATGAAAGCCTTTTTGGAAACGCTCTCTCAGCTCCCCTTGCCAGCAGCTCATAGCTTATACTCATTGTTTAAGTCCGATTACTAGCGTTTGTGTACGTACGCTATTGCGCAAACACCGTTAACGTGATCGTTTCCTCTCTTGCGTCCGAGTTTGGTTAAACGTATGGTTAACACGGAACCAGATGACTTGGTGAACCTTACTTTACCTAAAAAAAACAAGTAACAACACCGTGATGTCAACTCGAGCCGTGTCAATTTGTGACCTTTGCATAATGCGACATCAGGGACTTATAAGAAACACCTGGTCAATGTCGAATAAATTAGTATAACAAAAAATGATTTTCAATGCGACGATCAAGGTGGAAAGGTAGAGTGGAGAATGAAATGAGCGTCCGGGCGCTAATACGCGACATTATTGTATATCTTATAACTGTTGATAGCAGTTCGTAAATCATTCGCTGTGGTGGTGCCACTATGAGGCAAAACTATGTGTATTACAATGGAGTTCACTGCAGGAATGGCATCTATGCCAGACCACGCAGTTGAGTAGGCTAACATTGGATGTTCCCAGACTCAAAGCACTTCTTCGAGATCGTGTTGTATCTCTTGGAAAACGCAGAAAGCAAGCAATAGTTGGGAGTCTGCTCGGAAGTCTGAAGGGCCTTAGGTCCGATATTCCATTAGGCCGAAAGGCCCATAGTCCGAAACGAAATGAAATTTTCTATCAGATCTTTGGTGGACAAGCGTTCAGCCCCATGAACATATGATATGTAATGCGGAGGGGAGGTTTCAACTTACTGGTATAAACAGAGTTTTAACACTTTTCCTGATATCCTAATACCGACAAATTTCCACTGCAATGCGGTGGGGTGTATTAATGCCTTACGGAAAAAGGTAAACCTTTCGAAATATCAAAGGATGAATAAGCACGATGTTCCATACATTTCTCACGGCCAAGAAAAATCCACCACAAAGCCATTCACTCGCGTGCTTTCATTACTCTACAGAGAACCAATATGAGAAGTTACTTTATAAATGCTACTTAAAATAACCGATCGTTGTATTTCAAAACCCAATTGAGCTAATCTTTTTTCTGTCTTTCAATTTTTGAGTAATTCCGTGAAATGACAAATCAAAACAAGATTTTACATCGTCCAATTCCATATTTTTCCGAGAAAATGTAAATTAAATAACCTACTATCGAAATACATGCAAGTCAACCTTTATCAGTTTATTTCAAGTTTTTCGCGAGATCGCGCGGTTGACATTTATGAGAACATGTTTGAGGAGTTTCCGATTACTTATGCACGTTTGTCATCGTTACTCATCTTTATTCTTATCGATTACGATTTTCCTGACATCTCTACTGTTATCTGTAGTAGTGTAAACAATGACTGATTTCAAGTAGGCGGGAGAAATAAACGGGTGGGAAGGGGTTCTGTGCCGTGGCAGGCAGGAAAACCCGAAACGAGAATGCTTGGGACACGGCTTTTGGCTTATGCGACACCTATTGGGTATTTCAAAAAATCGCTCACTAAAAGTGTGATCCGGAAAATGTGCTAAACACATCGCTCATTTTTAAGACGTTTAAAATTTCAATTTGCTTCTAAAAGGGCCCAAATTTAAGAAATACATAAACTGGATTTTCAGAAAACTTGTTTGTGTCTCTTAAAAATCTGCTCAACAAGTCACACTTTAAACTCAATTGTGTATTTTTATTCTACAATTTAAACCGAGTCTTCAGTTTGCGACGACGAAGACGATATGCTAGTTAAAAAATGCGTTCATGGTGATGTTGATGGAACTCCGGCTAGAAGTCATCGTTAATTGACTTATCGCATGCTCCGCCTCCTTGCGAAATATCGACAAATGACCAATAAGTTTTACCCGGCAACGCGTTGTTTGTCGGGTAAAATGGCGGCTTGGAAACGAAGGTGTGTCAAGAATGCTGCGTTCTGATTGGTCAGTTAAGTTGTCACTCAAAATCCTTGTGATAAATCAATTATGTGTGTGTACATTGGCTTACCTTGCGAGTCGTCCAGGATGTTGCTGATAAGGTGAACGCGTTTGGCACCACCGGGAGTACCACTGCCCGTTAAATGAGATACGGGTGTATATGCACCTGCGTGGGAGAAAATCAACAAGTAGTATTTGTGTGAAAGATACTTTGCTGAGTCCAGAGCGTGGTTCCGTTATCAATGAATTTAATTCCATCATTTCAACCAGAATTTTGAAACACATTTAAGCAGTGATTTGTTCCAGCACAAGTGCATGTAATTCTTGTCGCTTAAAACGATAAAACGTGAGAGCAAGTGTTGCATAGCGCTCAGCTGATTGTGATGTGACCTTGTGTTTTATTGTATATACAACAAAGCGATGAAATTTTAGAATAAATATCCTTCAGTTATTTTTACTGGATCAAGTGTCCTCAGTGAACGGAAAACTGTCGACCTATGAAACCGTTTGGACACCCTTGAATATCATTAGATAAAACACGTAACTTAATACACGCCCCTGCTCGATCGATACAATTAGAAGCAAAATACTTTCAGTAAAGGCGCGTGGGCCTAAATAATAATCGCGTAAACAGTACTTCCTGCAAGATATTTTATCTGCGTGAAATAATTAGTTTCAGGGCGTAGAATAATGATTGAAACTAGCTATTAAGTGTACACAAAAAACATTGAATAACTTTTCTGATTCACCAACTCATAGTCAGACCATTTAGTTATTAACAGGCATTTCCTTTACATTCGCCAATTAAGACAAAATCATGCGTTTCATCAGTCGAAGGATATCACTCCAAAATAAACACTTCTTAACTTTCAGCCCTGTTTGTGATTGCCATATTTAATTATTGATTTTCATTTTTTTAATAAGCGGGCGGGGTCTCCGTGGATACCTAATTACATGTAGCTACAGTTCAGTGAATACCCACAATGCATGAGCCAGCTGTCATTCACTACGGCGGCCATTTTAGGTTGTGGTGCACCACCAAAAGTAAAAAATTAAACTAAAGAAACCACATTTAACTCATTCTTTTTGCAAATATTTGGAGTTGTATGGAATAAGCGTAATGTGGTTAAGTTTCGACTGAACTAACTTACTTTTAAATCCGTTTTATGAAGTTCGTAACTAAAATGGAGCGGACAGGGTTTATTAAAGCTTCGAAAAGTTACTGATTAGTGTAGGTCACTAGGCGAGAAGAACTTAGCATTCTTGTTGGGGTGACGCATAACGTTAATAACGTTGACCTACAGTCTCAACACAACGATAATTTATCGTGGCAAGCCTCTGGAAAATGCGGTGTGGGTGTTAATCTTGCTAATCAGAATTCAATCTATTCTGATTAATATTGGAAAGAGATACACAAAATTTCACACGTCTCAGGTTTATCGAAGCTGAAAACAGTGCAGCAACTTACTTGAAAACAAATGACGCAAAACACTGTTCATGTTTTGCTCAATTTTGGCGTTTGATCTCAATTCTGCTCGGCTTAGTGAAATTGAGATGATTGTATAACTTCGAATCAACTGTGAGTCACTTGAAACCAATCTCTACTAGTTGGCTTGCCACGGTGTGCCATTTTATGCGGCGTAACATGGTCCAGACAACGAGTAACGAACTGTTAATTATTTGTAAATTCAGGAATCACTTTCCATCTGAGTTAGAAAAGTTATACTGATACTTCTTTGACCACACATGGGTTTCTAGTCGCGTCTACCCAAGATACAATTCTTGAAGGAAAACTTGTCTAAATACTTTAATCATTGTGACATTCCCGATGCTCAACGGATAATTGAAAAAGCGTAGGTATATTACCAGTAAGATGTCGTCGAAGTCGACTGTTGTATGTCTTCTTGAAAAACGAAACTCCCAAGTTCTGCTGAAAAAAACAAGAGGGTATTAAGTAATTCGTATGAGATATGCGCGAGTGTTCGCATCAGTATACGCATGCGTTAGTGACGTAACGAGTGGAGTGGCTAAAGCTACAAATCCCATGTCCAGTTAACTCCAAATTATTTTTGACACTTCCCGTTTTCCTTTAGCACTATCTTAAAATAACTGAGCTCGAGTATGTCACAATCCACGCAGATGACTGTCTAGTCCCAGTTCGCAATTTAGATTATTTAAGTCCTGATCCTTGGGTCATCAAGTGCACAAGGACTAGATAGTCATCGAGCAAAAATAACAGAAATGTACAGTTATCTCCAATTTGCAAAAAAGTGGAATGGAAAAAAATATAGAGTTCGATTTTGAGTACAAGGATTAGAATGGTGGGAAGGTAGATCAATCGTCTTCAAAACGGAATTCCCATCAGCCGTCTTACGAGTACTGTAATCAGCGTAATCACCCGGATTATCTCAAGTGTTCGCGTAGGTCCAAATTTTCGTCGATCGGGGGTGAGCGTTATCAGTGCACTGGTTTGGCATTACAATGGGCGAACGAACACTAGCATACTAGCAGAGCCTCTCACGGCGGTAAGAAGGCGGGCCTGCCGTCTAATTGATTTGAGGTTCAGCGAGGTCAGTAGCACTCAATCATGTACCTTTTTTAGCCACGGTTTAATTTGTCACGCTCAGTTTCATAAAAAAGTTGGTTAGATGAGGTCAGTTTTAACTTTTGAGCTGCATGTGAAGGGTACAAATGGCATTTCCTTGGTTTTTGATCCTGTTCTAAGTGAAAGATTGCCCCCTTGATCCACAATTGCTCAGCCGTGGCTTTTCTGAAACGTTTACTACTTGCAACAGGGAAGTTGAAATTTAGCAGGAAAAATCAGGTACCCTCCATTCACTTTGGATTTGTAAAAACGTTTTGTATATCCTGTGGTACACACTGTTGGAGTTGAAATTTCAAACCATGCTTAGTAAGTGCCTTTGTGTAGGTTTTCATAGGAAACAAGAAAAACACGATGCCTTGGTTGCAACTAATGCAGGTGGGTGTTTCCTAAGTCGGTGAGCGCAGGTCTCAAAATAAATTTGCATACAAACCAAGGCTATTTATGCATATGTATAGTATCCAACGCTGTGGAAATAAAAAAATAATGTTATGTTAGTGATTCGGCACGACGCCGGGTTTGCAGGCTTTACCTTGGAGGCTGTGTCTTGTCGTTTTTGTTATTAGGACGAGATTTTTCAAAGACTGGTTACTGGTTGCCAGACTAATAGATGTACTGTTTATATATGTGTGTACGTCTCGACGTACATGTACATGTACTACTACGGTGTGGGCTTAGCACACTGTTTTCATTGTGTAAGACCTGTTCAGAACAACAGCTCTCTTATATATACATGTACATGGCATTGTGGCTCACTTTCAAGGGACAGGGAGTACTATTCTTTGTTGTATTTGTTTTGTAAAATAAAGGATTAATTCATTGTTAAAACACATGCGTAGGCAATTCTATAATCAAACAAGACAACCGTTTCCCAACACGCGGGCGTATGCTGTCGTTACCTTGATCTCCGCAACGCCAAAACCTAAGATAATAACACTTCACCGAGACTCACTTTAAAACCAAGCTCCAAATGAACTGTCACAGATTGAAGTCCTTTCCAAAGATTTCGCAATCTATTACGTTTAGAGGGCAACTCGAATGGTTTCAATATACCTGGGAGTGATATACATATTGGTCCTAGATATAAACGAATGGATTTTTTTACCCGGCTTGACAGACAGATTCGTACATGTAAGCTTGATGTAACTAATACGTGTCAACCTATTTCGTATCCGTCGGATTCTCAAGAAGATAAAGTACATTTTCGAAGAAAACAAATCACCGCTGGACCTTAATCAATGAGGCGGGTATAACATAAGTATTCTTTACTTACCGGAGAAGACGATATTAGAGATTTCTTGTCAACCGTCAGCCCTTTTTCTAGCGTATCCAATTTTGAGTTCAACTCATCTATCCTGATTCGTAGACTACAAACCATATACGTTGTAAACGTAGCTACCAACAGCAATGGTAAGAACAACAAGGTGATCATAAACCACTTGTTCAGAGAATTCCGTGATCTTTTGTCGCCTGAAGAAGCCTCATCACAGTGTTTACATGTTGACAACATTGGTTTTTCCATTTTTCTGACAAAACGTAGCAGCAGATGACGAAAGACGAACCTTTAGTCAATGGTCGCTCTTACTCGGACTGAATGGGGAACCGAAACCACTAGTTTCGATGCGTGGGCATCACTATAGCCTATGACCACTTCCTCCTAGCCGAATCCCTGAATGGGCTGTCAGCTTTTGCTNTACCTTTCTTGTTGCTAAATTGCACTTAAAAACATTATCATGTGACCTAATTAGTAGCAGAATGGCATAATGCTAATCACCAAATTGTACAATCTGTCTGCTTCCAGAAAACATACACTTCTACTGGCTTAAAATCTTTAGTTCAGTAGACATTAACCTAAACACCCAATGAGTACCTACAAAACTTGAAACTATTGTATAGCCTTTTGTGCCCCTACTCGTAAATTACTGTGAAGATACGAGCACAACCTCCGAAATCGCTTTTGCATTATATCCAGGTTTCCATTCGGTCCCTTGCAGACATTCACTAGTAAAACCGAGCTCAGAGGAATGGGAGCCATATTTGTGCAATGCAAGATTGTCAAAAAGTGAGGTCAGGATTGACCCCTGGTCACCCAAACGAGGGTCCGGAGCTCAAGCCACGCTGTCTCCTCAACTCCTGTGATACATGTACCTATCACAGGCATGCTTCTCCAAGAAGACAGATTGCAATACCAAGTCATAATTAGAGCATAGGAAGGATCCAACATAATCAAGGTTCTAAATAGTCTAAATATGAATACACTATCTATCCTTATCTCCACGGGGCTTTTGATGAACCTTTAACGTCTTTGAAAACTTTAATTGAATTCTTATTTAGCACTTACAATTGACAAAACTCGATACCTGGACTACGACATTGTAACCCGTACCCTACTGCAACCCCCTCATCCAGGCCTCAGGATACCCGCCACAATAACTTGCATTGGTGACTGAAATTTCTTACCGACAAAGATAAAAGAAAGAACCTAAATCGTACCACTCAAGCGTAACTTTAAACAGCATTCCGATGCTTCAGACTTGCTAGTGCTTGTAACATTATTTCAACTTAGAAACCCTTGCAATCATGAAATTAGCTTTTACAGACCAAGATGCGGATTTTCCCTAACAGCGGCAGATTCCGACACAATTATAGGGACATGTTCTTCATGTGCTGCTGCTGACACCTGCAGGCAAGCGCTCGTATCACATCTCCTTTGATTGTACAGTTAACGAAGATCAGAGTACACAGCTTTTCTAGACGTTCGATCAATACGAGATATTTTACTCCAGTATCATACATTTATATCAAAATTTATATCTAAATCTTTTTTTGCATTTCTGATGATTATGTATATATATATATCACTGAAATTCTTGTTGCATTTGTATGAATTTGCATTCAAATGTATGTATATATATAAATATGTATATTGGTACATATCGATAACAAGTATGCAATATTTTGACAACGAGATATAATTCTTTCTAGAGCACTCTAGACTTCATTCCAGTTATTTTACATTATTTTAACATTTAACTCCGTTGTTGATTGCCATAGTGGGATAACTGAAACATACAACTCTTCATTGCTCTGTAGATATACAGTTTTCTCGGAAATTTTACGCTAAGAACGTGTTTTTCAGTAGCGCAGGCGACCAGTTCTGTGAAATTTATAAAGTTGGGTACGTTAGGGCCCTCAAAAGGAAAATCCATCACTGGTAGCCGACAGATGTTCTCTAAATTGTTCTTTCCCTTAGGCCTGCGCTGGTAGCCACGAAGATTTCACCCTAACCCCTAGGGGGGTGTGGCACGTACCTTTGCGGCACAAAGAAAGACGAGCCCCGAAGCTAAGCGGATTGAAGTAATATATTATACAACAGAAAGACGCACAGATGCAATCCACAAGCCTTAAAAGTCGCGACAAATAGTGGCGCCGACTAAACCAAGCCATGTGGATTTTTAGAGCACAGCCCAGTGAATCATTTTCAGGCAACTGTGTCAGGGACTTACCTTTGTGCTAATACCTGTAGCAGTGTAACTTCAAAAAATAACATTGATTAAAAACACGAAACCTGACTGAAATTGAGCACAGGTCTCAAAAAGAGTCGGTGTGGAGAGCAAAACCAACTAGGCTTCCTTGGTCTAATTTCCAGTTTACACCAGCCTCTCGTTCAGTAACGCTAGGACCTCGCTAAAAAGCAAGACTTCGCGAGGTTACGTGAGATATTGCCGTGTATTTTAAATGAGATCACGTAACTTTGGCTAGATTTTAGCTAAGCCCTAGCGTAGGTACAAGCGTTACTGAACATACTTTGTTTTTGACAGTTCCTGGTATCTCAAAGTTTTAGTGTTATTAGATATTCTCCAAAATGTTTACTTTCCGACATCATCCATTTCATTGACAATAAGTGTGACGATATTAATGTTAAGGAAGGAGAGAGTTCAGTTTTAGCTGATACTTCGAATATCTTATCTAGCTCAAATTTCCAATGGCATGCGGTGGTTGACATCTTTGGGAGTTTCTGGTGGGCATAACCCAGCGTGTATTTTGTCTGTCATGGGGCGTTTAGTTATCAGTGACATGTATTGAATCATATGAAATTGTTTTCTGTGGTTCCTCGAATGTATGAGCTAGCTCATTTTTGGGGGGTCCTTTTTGGGTTTCTGGCGGACCCTTTCCAGAGTTCAATTTTTCTGTCATGGGTCTTTCTGTGTTCAGTGGGGTGCCATTGTTCGTCTTAAATCAGTTTTAGGTGGTACCTCGAATATCTAATCTAGCTCAAAATTTCAATGGCATGCGGTGGTTGACAATTTTGGGGGTTTCTGGCGGGAGCAACGCAGAGTGCATTTTGTCTATCATGGTTCATTTAGTGATCAGTGACGTGTATTGAATCACATTAAATTGTTTTTTGTGGTTCCTCGAATGTATCTGCTAGCTCATTTTTGGGGGTCCATTTTGGTTTCTGCCGGACTCATTCCAAGCCGGAGTGCAATTTTTCTGTCTTGGGTCATTTGGTGTTCAGTGGGATATTATTGTGCGCTTTAAATCAGTTTTGGCTGGTAGGCCTACCTCGAATACCTAGGCTAGCTCATTTTGTTACCCCCGTACAGGCAACGGCAGACGTCCATTTCCGTATATACTGAAATGGACTCTAAGTGTTCCTATGGTCAGATGTTGGTATCTCGTTCATCTATGCTAAGAGCTCGCAGGCAACAGCTTGCATAAGGAAGGCGGGGGCGATGACCGGGTTCCGCGGTTGCTGAAAGACAAGCAGCACGCTTGCCTTTGCAGCGACTTAAACTTCACAAAACGCCTGTTTACTAATAGTTTGATACATTTTGGATTGCACTCTATTCCTTTTATACGCTTTCCTGATTCTTTGAATATTTATTACCAAGAAGTCAATACAATACACATGCAGACCTAGAAAGCGCTGAGAAGTATTGTAGCTGGGTTAAGCAGTACAATACAAAGAAATCTGTGTACAATTACACACACCTACATGTACATAAATTGATAAACTAATGTTAAGATTACAATGAAATGTTTTAAATATAAATATGATTACGAGTATAAATAAATCATTTTCATACACAATAGGCGCTTTTTAGTGATGATCCAAAAATTAGCACATGCATACGATGTAATCAACTCACACAAAGACATTTAATATTAAAAAGAAATTTTGAAAATATTTCGTGTAAAACCTTGTTTTCATTTAAGTGAAGATCTTTATATTCATAAAGGAAAAAATTGTTATAAATTTGAGGAATATCTGAATATTGTTTTTGAACATTGGTGGAATTGTTCGAGTGTTTGGAAAAGCTTTGTCCTCAGCTCCCCGCAAAGAAAATATAAATAATTGTCTGAGAGTCTCCACAGGATCACAGAGGTGAAATTATAATTATGTCTAAATTTGTCGTTTAGGTACAGTCCGCATCTTGATCTGTATTGGATGATTCATGGTTGCGAGGAAGTTGGAATGATATCAGTGGGACTGGCAGGTCTAGAGTACTGATATGCAGTTTAAAGTTATTTTTGAGAGGGACAATTGAAACGCTTTCTTTTATTTTGGTTGGTAAGGAATTTCAGTTGTTAGTGCAAGTTAATATCGTAAGTCTCCTGTAGGCCACAATCCTTACCCTGTGTTATGTCGTTTGTACCAGGATTTTCCGTAGATACATGTAAGCCCACCCGATGAAACGCCCATGTGCGTTTATTCGGCGTTACAAATTCTGGTGTCAAGTGTCCAAATAGTGGAGCGAAAAATTATCCTCTTAATATCCACTCAGCGTCAACTTTTTGTAACAAATTCAGTTTTGTGGAGCATTTGTCATTTGTAAAAACAGACAAAGTGTCGGTGAGCTATGCAATTAAAACATGTCAAAGGCAGCAAAACTATGGTTTTCCGTTTAAAAGCACCAGTTTTCCAAATAAACGCCCGGGCTAAAGCTGCTTGGAATTGTAGTCTTTCTGATCGAAAAAGTATGCCATCATTTGCTGATTGATACATTGTAGATTATGTCGCAGTGAAATAAATGTGGAACTCCAAAATACTTGATGCATGGAGTTGAGATGACGGGAGACGATTCTAATTGGATTAATTTTTGTATTTTTATGAACGAGTTCGCGACAGTGGGGAGTACATGGAAGCTTATGGGCCTAGTAGGAAGCCAAGGTGTGCGCTTTTTGTGAATAGTTTTCCCATGAGTGATATATCCAGCATTAGATTTGTTTGGAAATGAGTGTTATTAGGCTTAGAAAATATCGACACTTTTTCAGGATCATCAGGTCAAGTTCAGTTTCCATTCGTGAGACCAGTCCGAGAATTTGTTCAGGTGAGTTTGTAAGATTTGTGAAAAAATAAGGTTGCATAAAACGAAAATGAGCCAAAAATGTTGAAAATTGTAACAGCGTTTTTGATATTTAATTTTGAACAGTTATATTATACAAAATATGGACATGTTATTGATCTTTGTGTTATCCTGTGAATGTACTTTTTTTGATAAAATTTGATAAAAAATCAACGTCACGTTTTCTAGTTAGTGGCAGATTGGTACCAGATCAAAAAACAAATTCTACATAATTTTTTGCCGAATTATAGTAGTATAGTTTTGTAACTATTTGTCTAAATGTACAGACTTTTAGATACATTCTAACATAACCTTAATAACTTAGATGCACAACAAAACGTTTTGAATGCGAAATCAAATTTGTGATGCTTTGAAATAGTCCTCAAGGTATGTGTGACCCTTTCGATAAGTCTCTGTGTTTAGCCAAATATCAACAGAACTGCAGACTTTAAAACACCATAACTATAAATTATTCTAAGGTAAAAGCGCTGTAGAATTTGACTTTCAAATGATTTACGAATTGGCTACGTGATCAAGTATTTTTTAGTAAAATCTAGCAAAAGGAAAGGTACATTCACAGCGTAACAACGGTATCTATAGCCTGACAAAATGTTCGAAATGGAGTCCCAAGAACGCTGTTATAATTTTGAAAATTATATTTTGTTTTCGTTCACCACAACTTTGCCATTTTGCCATGAAAATCATAAAAGTATTATTTTTGACAGCCCCTCATCAAATAAATTGGTACTAAGAGTTACTTTGGTTTCTGCACGAAAACTTGTTACCAGTCCATAAAAAACTTCTTAACCAGTTTTACTGTTACAATATAGAGATTGCAATGGTGACGTGAAAAACTGGAAAACTATATGAGGTGTAGTAAAAAGCTATTCACTTGCTCGCTCGACTAAGACTGGTATCTCTCGGAAACTAGGTAAATGGCGCAGTGTGACTTTTACCTCCGCTGTAGTAGAAGTTCACGGGTAATGTGGGCAATAGCAGCGTTAGTTAATGTATAGATAGGAAGTGCAGGCTGAAAAATCCTTTCATGTACATGTATCACGTTACCTTGGTTTGTAAAAGTAAATGACATTGGACCGTTTTGTAAACATCACTCAATGCAGTAATTTTAAAACGAACGTTTTAGCTGTGATCGTAATTATTATAGAAATCATATAAACGCACTCCTTTTACGTAAACGCCTCAGTCTCTTATAGTCCATAGGGTACTGTGCATACACGCTATCACAAGCACACACTCACACATGCATACACCTGACAATGCGTATTGAAGCGGGTGCATAGCTGAAGTATGACGTGAAGAACAATTGACAAGACACAGGGCTCTCTCATTTTTTCAATGCATTCCCGCAAGGAGAAGTCTCTGAGAATTTCTGTCGTTTCTGCTTGACAACAGTAACCAAGCGAGGCAGACATAGCTTATCCATTAGTAGAAGACCAGAGCCACACGGCTCGCCACTGCCTTCATTAAGGGAACAAACGCTCATTTAATCCCAGAAAGAATCATTTGATTCACCATCTCACTGTACAGCCTGAAACAACTTGGTTTTATAAGAAAAGGTAACAATCAATCAGGTTAGGTGATGAAAGGCTGGCCGGGTTGGCTTATTACGAGTGTACAAATCCCGCGGCTCTTCAGCACGGAAGCCGAAACGATTTGGGCGCAGGTACAAAGGCCTCATGTTGGTATGGAGCCAGTCGCTAAGTACGAGTCACTACTGAAAATTCAGGAAGAAGAAACAAGAAAAACGCCGAAGAATGTCGTTTCACCTGTTGAGTTAATACGCAATCCGTCAGGAACATCAGTGTTTTCACTGCTATTCGTACAGTGTGGAGACAGTTTAACAAACAACTTGTCGCCATACTTCAAGCGGAAAACTCCAGCCTGGTACAGAGAATCCCATTTACTGAAAAAAAACATCAACAAACTTTAAGAGTATTAGCTACGAATGACTCGTTTAAAGCCTGCTTCAAATGACGTTATTTTAGATGCATTGGGCTGACGAGATTGTCCTAGGAAAGCCTTGGCAAAATAAAAAATACTCGAGTTCAGTTGTGTTAACTATGGGTTTGTATATAACATCAATGTGCGCCGGCGATGTTCATTAACGTCGACAATTTATGACAGTGGTGGGCTCTGAGCGATGCTCTAACATACTGTAAGAATCAAACTTACATGTGTTATCGTTCAAGACAGGCTTCAATGTTATGAGACATTGGAAAATGGCCTAAGAATATCTCAGAAATGGCTAATCGGACTGATATGAAAGTTTTAGATTCAATGCTTTATACATTATTTTTCTTTAAATGCCAATTTCGCATGATGTTTTACTAAAAATAGGAGCTTTACGATTTTTACAAATATCAAAAGTTGCGTAAAACTAAAACGAATTGACAACTTAGAAAACTGAAAAAGCGTGATATTTCATCTTGATCATTGTTTTGCTTCAGAGCAATAATTCCAAGTGAACTCACTTTCTTTAAAAATCAAATGAAAAGCAAGGTAGGCGTTTATGCGGGCAGTTGGTTGCGAGCTCGGTGAGACTGTAAAGAGCAGTCTTTTCAGTGCCGGCAGAAACAAAAGGAGCAAAATGACCGTCACTGAAATAACTGGAAGGTGGCAAAAGGTCTGCCCGCGCTTTCCTAACATACAGCCAATAGCTCACTTGCGAGTTTTCAGTTATTCAATGTGACGCCACCGGAAGAAGGGCAAAACCCGCCAAATTGCCCTTGTTTTGCACCCGAGACTTTGCTACACGCGCTAAATCTTACTGTTTTTCTGGAGAATTTTACATTTAAAACGTCACCACAACATAAGAGGTAGTTGATGGATCGTGGAATAACTATGATTGGGCGGAGAAAAGGTGAACTTGTTATGTTGTGCGAAGCTGTGAACGGACTGAAATTGGAACTCGACTCGGACTAAGCAGTTACATCGCCCTGAATGCCGCAAGCATACGTTTACTGGGCCGATAGTAGGTCCCCATAAAAAGTCAATCATTTCAAAATACAGCAAATAAAACCAAATGAAACATGCATATATATTCATGGAGTCATAATTAACACATACCATGATTATGGGTATAATTTAGTCAACAAATAACTTAAACATATCCATGTAAATCTGTCCCGGGACACAAATCCTACAAATTTCAATTGATATCTTCCCATACTTATTTGCATGTGTCACGCGAAAGGTCACGCGCTTTGCTCAGTCTCGAGATAGCCTTTGCCTAACTCACGTAACTCAATTGAAATTCTTTGTGGTTATGGCGCGCTCGGTAAAAAAAGTTAACTGTAACCAAAAAGTGGAGTTGGAATTCTGTGCAAAAGTCACCTTAATTCTCATAGCTATGCTTCATCGAAGATATATATGAGCAAAAAGAATCACTGAAGAATGTAAACACTTTTAAGTGATAGTTTTAAGTGATAGTTTTAAATGTAGCTTGTATTTTTGACGAGGTGAAAACTCTTATTCGGTGAGCGGATTTCACCTACCGCCCGTTAAAATACACGAGACGAATCTTAAATACATTTCCCATAACAGCGATGGTAGTAGGCATTTTTCACTCTAAAAGCTTAAAAACTCGAAGTAAACTTAACAAAATACACTCTGCTAACGTATCGGGCAAATGGCCTAAGGACTAATTTTAGCCCTAGCTCCGATGACGTCACAGTTAAGTCTCACAGAATTTTGCGTTATTGTTATTAAGCCGCATAATGACTATTAAATGGTCAAGTCATAAGTTACTCAACCTGATATATCTGATTAAGGTTTTATTTTGCGTGGAACACGATTGTCCCATTTTATGGAATACATTGTATGGCGAAGTGGCTGTATGGTGTCCTCCCATTTTTTCTGTGTAGCTGTACGGGCACGATCTCTGTTAATGAATTGGTGTGCGTGAACTTGGAATCCGGCTTAATCTCAAGATTAAGTGGAAGTAAGTGTTGCGTGAACTTGGAATTGAGTATTCTATAAGGCAAAATGGTGAAATTTTTGTTCGGTGAAAAGAATTTTTGTAATTATTGGCCTCGCGATCAACCATTTCCTCCTTTACTGTAACTTATGTCGCTGACCCGGAGGAATATGTGAATGGATAAATCGATTATTGTTTGGTAAAACTGATTGCCCGTAGATGAAAAGGTTGGTTAAAATTGACATTATTTTATTCAAATATAACCTGGTTTAGTGCAGTGCAAATTTTTATGAACATGAACGTGAATATTTGAGTGAACTTGTCAAGTTGCCTCGCGTATTCCAAGTTCACTCAACACTCACTTCCGCTTAATTCTGAGATTAAGAAGGATTCCAAGTTCACGTACAGCAAAATAACCGCAATGCCTTTTGTCAGGTTTTGGGTAATCAAATCCACCTCCACAAGAGTTGTTATTCACCGACAGAGGTCGAGCCGGTACATCTACAGTACAACTACATCGAATCGTTAGCACAATGCCATATATTTTCATTGCCCTATCAGTTATCCTGCTGTCTCATTTACATTACCTCAGTGGTTCTTCTGTGCGCGTGATAAAGCTGCTGATTAGTGTATATTTTGCCTCTTGACGCTTTAGTTTTATGTCATGACCGCATTTCCTGAATGAAGTACACGGAGTACTGGAAAGTAAGAGCGCCATGCATTTAATACAGCCACATTTGCAAAGAGCTAGTTCTGCAGCACATCGCAAAAATGCGATTTAAAAACACACAACAATTTCAATTTCAATTCCTTCATGATGAGTTTACAAGAGTGCTTTTGACCGGAATGTCCTGCAATCCACATATCGTTTGTAAAAGAAGGTTGCATAACAGGTAGCACAGATTATTCAAGCCAGTAAAAGTTGAGTACAGCCATGATGAAGGTAAAGCTAGTCGAAATTCTCCCCTAACGTCACCACTTCCTGCCGGTCGTCAACATCTTTCCCTGACTTAATTGCTATAAGAACAATATATTTATAAAAGCACTGATGCAAAAATTAAATATTTTTATCTGTTCCGTACCTGCGTATCATTTTTTGAAGTTGAATGCTTGCTTCCTTAACATTTTGATTGGGTTTGGACCGTTTGGAATTGGAACTAGATAAGGTTGAACGAGTTTTCATGGCTTTTTTCAACAAACACATGTAGGCCCTAAGCATTCGGATGTCAATATTGTACACTTTTGGGGACACCGTTAAAATTTTACGCAACTACTGTTAGAGAATGTAAGGACACGCGACTTTGTGATGTTTGTAGCCGTTCAATGATCGTGATCTGCCTCGATTAAAGACACACAGAATATTCTGTTTCATTTGAATTTTAACAGTTTTGTACGCCAAGCTCGGGTCCAACCACTTTAAATAAATGAAGAGATATCGTTTTCATTTGAGGTGGGCCAAGTCTGTCACAACTCCGTCGACACGAATGAGGCCTTGTGAATGTGTAACAATATCAGAGATAACAGCCAACTGCACGTCACTGTATTTCAGTCAGCTCATGATTCTAAAACGGGACACGTGAGAATAATCATGACGACGGTACTTGAGAAAGCGTCGAAAAGGGGAGTATGTGCTAGCGTATTTGCACGGGCTGCAAACTAGGCACAACACTGGAATGATTTAAAGCGGCTATAAACCCGCCTTCCATCTCAAAAACAATTTTAGACCTAAAACTATACGCGACCAGCGAATATCATCTCAATTCTATGACTAAACGGGAATCCTTTCTATAAACTTATCAGAACGTCTCTGCTAGAATAGTAGCAAAGTTATTTGATTCTCAAAATGTGCGCATTCAGGGAAGGAGAAGGAGAGAGGTTCTCGACTTAATGGTTAAGTGGATAGTGTTTTGCGGACAGAGAAGTACATGTGTAGCCCTGGGGGCCACCGCGATGATTCCTACGAAAATGTAAATAAAGGTAATTTAAAGGCTTTGGTAGACTTTAGAATAGAAGCAGGTGTCGTTGTACATGTTGAGAATCTGGAAACGTGCCCTAAGAATGCGTGATACACATGCAAGACTACTCAAAACAGCATTCTTGGATGCATAAAGAGATTACATCAAGACAAAAGTTATCCACAAAGTGGCGAGTCGGCATTTTGGGCCGTGTTACGGGATTCAGTGCTATGAGGTCACAGTGGCAGTATAATCTATGGTGGCAGTCAATATGCGTGTGGTATGTTGTTGTGAAAAGGAACTCACTGATATCTGTATACGAGGTGATAACAAAAGTTACCGACAGAAATGTGAGCATAGTTATTTTTCACAGTCCGTTTCGAAACGATTCCAAACTAGAACAATCACTTGAAAATTGCAGGTTTTAAATTCTGTCGCCATCATCTCTTTTCGTTCTCTACAGTCGTGTATACCTTCGCATGCCCAGTTAAACATCTTGCACACACAGACGTTATTTCGCAGCACTTGAACTTAATGCAAAGGAAGAAGATTACGGTTAAGTTTACTATTGTTTTGCGTCTCCAGTTACAGCACGATCACTATGTCGCCGCAAATGCGTCACAGGTTCCTATTCACATAAGACATTCTCAAACGCATTCGGGATAAGAGCATGATTGTGCAAGTCACGAATTATGAACTTTTTGTCAGTAACTTAGAAAGTTGAAATTTTTACTTTGGATTAAGATTCCAACTCAATATGAAGGGCGGTGAGATTTTGTCGCGCTCCACGCAAAGTGCATCCTAGCACTTAGAAGTATCGCCGAGCGCTGATTATACTTCAGAAATAAAGAAACATGCGAGACACTTAATTAAAACTTCTCCTAGACGGGAGGAGGAAATCCACCTCCCCACCTCTTCCCCCGTTTGGTAGTTTGGAGACACAGTTGTATGACGGGCAAAATGTAATTCATGGCTAATACTCTACCTTGCCCCCTAACTCAAACCCTGGATCCGCCCGGGCCTTGCTTTTTCAAGTTTTTGTCGAGTTCATTAACTGAGGATAGGTTTTACTGCTATGCTGTGGGCTGCAACTCCGAGAGCAGAAATTTGGATGAACTCGATACATACCTGTGGATGATTCCTAAAGTAAACACGACATTTATAAAATGACGGCAATGTAACAACGAGTTTTCCTACCTCCAGGAAAAAGAACCTTTCTATCTGGTACCGTTCTACTGCAAGTTTTTAGAATCCAAATCCAAACATTTACATATTAGATTGTACCTTTCAGAATGACATTTGTACGTCACTTGTGAGTAAACTTGATACAGGCCTTCCTTATTAATCTTTAGGAATTTTCTGCTCAATAACATCATGTTGGTGAAGACGAACTGGTGTGGTTGGGTCTGATCATTCCAGGAAAGAATTCCACCATGGTCTGCAAAGTAGGAGTAGAAGAATTTCAACATAAAGATGATGGAATTTAATAATTACGGTTAAGAATTATCTGCACGTACAATGGAGATAATGAAATTGAGAACCATGACTGTGACTATATTTGTAAGAAGGCAAAGGCTGAAGGGCAAGTTTAACTCGGCGCAACAAAGGAGCCTAGAAACATTTAATGTAAAAAGAATTTCATACGTACAGTGGCAATACCAGCAGCTGAAATCTTGGAACTTATCTGTCAATCATAATGGCAAATGTTTTGAAAACAACATACTTAAAGGCGAAGACAACCTTTTTTCATGTCATTTTTAGCAAAAATAGGGTTCGTTGATTATCCCAGACATATTTTTCACTTATTTACAGCTTTTCGTAATTCAATTAATTACTCGTCGTCTAAACAGCTCCAATACAAGTCCACAATAAACTCATCAAACTTAGGTTCACCGATCTGTTCACTGGATGACGAACTGTCCTTTTCACTGGGTGTCAACCTGGGCCTGTATTCACTCCCACTACTCAAAATCAGGGCTACTTACAGGTTCTGGAATGCAGACAACAGCACACGGGGAATCACTGCTAGTTCCTGGAATTGCAAGCTATGGGGGTACGTTCGGAAGCATGGGTGACAGTAGATGAAGTGCCTCCAGTCACTGTTTATAGTAGCTACAGCTCGCGAGGCTTCTCGCTTCAAAAACGCACTTCTTGGGGTGGCGACGGGGCACTGCCGGGAATCAACAGTGACGTTATGGAACGCTTCTTCAGGCGTTGTTTCGCAGGGACCTTCATCAATTCAGCGTACATATCTCTGTCGTAATCTGACAGCTTTCTACTTCTTTGTACGTTGCGTGAACGGATAGCGCTGCGTTCTTCACACGAACGAGCTAGCCAAGTACGGCGAAGTGTGTCACCCTTCGGAAAGCGATGCAAGGTACCCAAAGCGCATGTGAGACGATAATGAGTACATCCTGGTACGCAACAACAGCGTGGCATGTTGATTGACTCGTAAGCAAAAGCAAACGACGACCGAACATATCACATCCGAGGTAGAACAATGACCGACTCGACTGCTCTCATAGTCAGACTGTATGAAAAGAAATTGGCGCGAAATTCTTGCCTCCCAAAACGTCACTTCCGGAGTAGAGGACGAGAAATGAATTAAATTACGAAAACCTGTAATTGAGTGAAAAATATGTCTGGGATAATCAACAGACCTTATTTTTGCTAAAAGTGACATGAAAAAAGGTTGCCTTCGCCTTTAAGGACAAAAGTTAAAACGATACAAATTTTCTTGCGAATCAAATTCACTCAACATCATGTGTCGATTGTTTATAAATTTTGTGACACGTCACAAAAAGAGTCTTGGAATAAAATATTCTTGTTTTCTATAAATATTCTAGTAGGAGCGCAAAAATTCATGAAACGTTCGTTACCATGTAAAATTCTTTTGTATTGTGACTCTGGACCACTCCCAATATGGACGAGGAGGTGCGAGACTGGTACGTAAGCGCCTGTAAGAACAAAAACATACATTTTCACTAATAATGCGACAAAGGCTTGAATAAGCAAAAACTGCGAAGACGTCGGATGAATTTTATACCAAAACAAATGTATCTCACGATTCATGGTTAAAACACATTCCGTAAAGCAGTCTCCCGTTTTAATGATAGTGCTTCTTGCCAAGGAAGTGTATAGCATCTACGTGTAAATGATTAGTTATCTTGAAATTTTAAAGTCAAAAGACAAATGCCAGTTTTCAAATCTCCCATCTTGTGACGTCTTGAGTGGAAAAAGCTTTACGATGCAAACAAGATTAATGCACTACCCAGTGGAGGATTTGGGGGGGGGGGGGCAAGGGGGCCATGACCCCCTAAATTTAATTGTCCAGATACCATTTGACAGTTCGGGGTGCGAATTGCTGACTAGCATATGCTCGCATCCAGGGGGTCTCGGGGAGGGGGAATGCACAATGCATAGGCCTTGAACGAACACCGTTTACCGGTTTTTTTAGTAATAAGGTCCACAAACCCAAAAATTTAAGACCCCTGCATCCCTACATTTTAGGCTGGGCGCGCGCATGTAGCGAAATTCTGATTATTCCTGTGTCCTGTCCCCCAACTCAAAATCCTGGATCCGCCCCATTACCGATCAAAGTGAAAACTGCAGACAACTGGTGTTCTGTCGCCTTGCGTACGATATGGGAGACATGGCTANTATAGCCTCCACTTTTTTCAGCGTTACGCCGCCCATGACCGTACAAACCTCATTGTCGTGCTTGCTCACCGAGGAGTCTGCTCCTACTGTGTGGAGATCAATGAGTCGATTAGTGGTGGTTTAACGGATAAAATACTGGCTTAAATAAATTGATACAGCTGTACAATAATTAAATTCCTCAACGTAAATTTGTAATCATTTCTACCCGAAGAATTACGATAAGAAATAGCCAAACCAGATTCATTAGTTTTCTATCCTCTGGTACCAGTTAATGATGGTTTTAGCTCTTTCAATCCTTATGAATAATCGGCCGGCAAATAGTGACATCACATAGAAGACTGCGGGAACGCTTAGCAATGGACAAGATATCTTGACTAAGCCTCGATTAAGAAACCACTGTCGTCAGAGCTGAAACCAACCGAGAGGTTTCTGTAATGCATATTTTGTTGATAACCATCTCCAGACGCCATAATACAATACCCGGATCTTGGTATTATATTGTAAAACCAAAATCTTGATATTATAATATAACACCAAAATCCTGATATTAAAACATCATGATCTTGATATTATATGACATCAATATCACAGGCAGAAATTCAAAATTTTAACATACGTATGCTATTGGCGATAAATCTCAAGATTTGCTATTAATATAATGTTCATTATCAGCACAAGCGATATACAGTTTAGGCATCTGCAGAAGCAGTCAAACTTGTTGACCTTTTTGACATTTTGAAGGAGAAAATGAAGAATTTCTGAAAACAGCCGGGACTGGGTGACCTTGATGTGATTTTCGAGGTTTCGTATAAATGGTTATGCAAGATGAAATTTCGAAAACGCTGTTTCAGTTTTCTAAATTATCATTTTTTTCGAAAAGATCATAAAAGTCCCACTTTTGACAGGTCCTCATGAAAAGTGAAACATTTCAAAAAACGCCCTAACAACCGATAGGAGAGAAGTGAATGTTTCTCATGAATACGACCAGCCTGGATTTTCTGAGACATGATGAAATGTCCGATTCTAGCCAAATTTGGATATGTAGATTGTGCTGTTTGCACACAGCGTTGGCTGTGAAAATGGATTTTGGACTCTGCCACGTGTTAGTGCAACACGATGGACACAATAGTCACCACCATCCGTCCGTCCGTCCGTCCGTCCGTCCGTCCGTGAGTCCGTCCTTTCGTCATACACACGTATGAGACATTTCACGAACGTCACCAGGCGAGTTTTTTCGATAGAACTATTAACAGAATTCAGAATTTTAACCAAGTTACTAAGAGGGCGTGGTCTCCAGAGGTCAATGGATTTTGGAAAATGGGACAAAGGTCCTAACGACAAATTTAAGATTCTAATCTAGAAAACGCGTTGTTCGCGTAGTAACTCCAGACGGATTATTTAGAATTTGTTCACAATTAGTACAATGGTACACATGCATGGTGTTCAGAAACAAATCAAATTTGTTTAGCTTGACCTCATTTTGGTCAGTGAGAAAGGTTGATTAAAAAATATAGTTGACCGTACATTACAAGAAGGAAACGCGTATCCTTAACTATAGATCTCTTGATGTGACCAATAGATGGCGTGTAAAAAGACTAATAATAATTCTTACTAATACCAATCTACGCGTTGTTTTATGACAGCGCCATTCATATTTTGCATTATTATCGACCTGAATTTATATGAAATTATTTCCTTGGAGACAGGAGCTGAGGACCATGGCGTACTCTGAATGAATAAGGCATGTATGAATTTTTGGCATTGTTGCTATTTTTGGAAATTGAGTCATTAAATTTCCTTTCCATTCCAAGCCAGGCCTACTAATGACTCAGTTCTTCTTTCCATACACTCTGAGGTGCCTACGGTTTAAAAGATTGTTACATGCAAGAAATGCGCGCCGCTGTGATTGAATATCTCAAAAGGGCGCACAAACGAACAGTTTAGATCACGTTGTGTACAGGAAAGCTATCAGAGTTAAGATTTACCAGTCCTAAGATAGTTCTTAGCCAGCGAAACATAGTAATCAAACCACAGCCTGTAATTGAACAAGCGCGGCATTTTGATAATCCCGGCTTTGTCCTTCTGCACTGACCAAAATGCATCGAAGATGCATATTATTTCATTTGTTCATGTATCTCTTTTGTATATTAAGATCTGCACTTCGACGAAGGGGCACAAAATATTGCAATTTACGTTTTCTGTGTACAGCAGACTAACCTCTTTTCGATCTTCGCGGCCATTTTTTCTGGGTTCCCAACTGGAGACTTGATGGAAGTGGCTGAAACAGCGAAACATCTGTTGTTAAATAATGGTTAGAAGTAATATACATCAAAATAAGACAGGATAAAACGTGTGGAAATTTACTTTGCCTTACGTAGTCTCAACGTGCAATGACCTGAGTAAATTTTTGTTACATTTGGAAATTTATTAGTTTTGAAAACAGGATAATGACAGCTTATACAAATTAAAACCTCTTCATACTAATAGAGCAGGACTCAAGAAGTGGTAACTCTATTGTCTGAAGAGTGTTTTTCTTAATACAAAAATTATATGCAGAGTAAAAATCTTCGATCTTGATCTTGGAGCGAGAAGTTTTATTCATTTCATTGGATTGATATGAGATAAATATTCTACGCATTTGTAAAGCTCTCCATTGACAAATTTCATGTTTTTTCTGTCGTCTTATCTTTTTATGTTAGCTCCTCTTTGGCTATTGATGTTCTCTTATAAGATATCTTAATTCCGTGCCCATATTTCAATGATCATAAATAGGGAGTCAAGCCCTTAAATTAAAGACGTCTGCATGAAAGGAACCCCAATTATTGTATTCAGAGAACTCAACTTAGAGGTTGCTCTCAGCCAAAGCCAAGTGGTGACTAAGTAATGAAAATTAAACAGCATACGAATTAAAAAGTTCTGATAACACAGCCAAAATAAACTCTATGATTTGTTGACAAACTGACCCACAGGTGGCGCCGGTCGTCGACATGAGTTGAATCGCTTGTCGGCCGCTGCTTCTCCTAAGGATGCGATCTTCACAAAACTGTCCAGGAATATCAATTTATTTTGTCTGTGTTACCCGAACGTTCTAATTCATGCGTTCTACCAGCCAACAGAACTTTTTTAGTAGCAAAACAGCGTAAGAGTGGGCAATCATATGCACTTAAGTCCACAAATCTGGTGAAAAATTAAATTAGGAACATAGCCGAGTGCCCATTTAGGACTGTTTCACGCAACCACGAACAGAATTGAATAGTTTGAAAAGCACCTCGGCTTTCAAAATCTTCCGTAAGAAACACCCGCGGCAATATAGAACATAATGCGTCACTAAACGTAATTCAATTCCGTGCTTATTGAAATCAATTAGACCAAAACGTTTCTCGTGCCACCATGGCAATTGAATCGAGTGAGCCAGCAGCTATCTGTAGCATTCTACATAATTTTTGATGTTCGATTGTATACTTTTTAGTCTCTGTCATGGACGACGGGTTCTCACCACCCTGCATTCTGACGTGTGCACAGTCAAAATTGCGAATGTGCAATCAACATTAGATCATTGAATTTGTGCAGTTTACCGTGCTTACGATATGAATCTTCAAACACAAATTCTGCTAACCTGAGCTAGTTGATACGTGCAAAATTGCTCTCTTCAATTAGTTCTAATTTCTCACCTGGCCATTGACATTTCGATCCGCCGCGAATTCTGCAGACAAAGCGTTGACTTTTTTCTGAAGTTCCGCGACCTCCTTTGTGAGAGTTGAGAAGTAGATCACCGTTAGCACAGCTGAAATGGCTAGAAAGAGAGTCAACAGGCTGACAGCATGTCTTTTCAAGAACGACACGAGACAACACTGCTGATGCAGCGTCCCAGTTTTATCGCCTGAATAACGAGGAAGTTCACCTGCAGTCGACATTTTGTGTGGACACTGATAACAGCGTAGTTATCTTGCATTGGCAATGGTAACCAGATGACCGTTAACGGACCGTGAGTGAGGTCTTCTGTTGCATGCAGTCTGTGCAGGATTACAATAAACAAGCATACACTTTTTCAATTCATAACTGCGGACAAGTGACAAAATCGAAAGCACCAATCAAATGCTACATGTATAACACGGGGCGTGGTTACGATTGCAAAATATACAGTAAGTTCACCGCCACGCCTCTCATTGTTTACTCAAAACACCGATTTTTCGCGGCACAAAACTGTGGAGGTCAATAATTTTTTGATATTTACGGTTTAAGTTTTTAACATTCCACAACCACCGCTCATAAGTCTCGTAGCAACCAATGAAAAGCTTCCCATAAACACGCGACAGCCACTACAACAATTTTACCTGTAAACCCCTAACCCGAGTATCTTAATTTCGAAAGAAAACGCTGCGTGAACTATTGAGCACACGTAACTAAACAGTGTAAAAACGATTGATTCGGCGAGATCTGGCGAGATCTCTGTCGCACCCTAGACACAACATAATTCGATTTCAAAATTTAAGACTCGTACAGTCAAGTGCAACTGTGTTGTAAATAAACATTGACTTATCAGAAAACTCAATTTGTTACTGGACTTTCAAAAGTTAGCGCCTCTCAATGAGTTACGAAGAGATATCTCTATCGCAAAAACAGAAAATCACAACGACAACTCGGTCAATCATGTGGTATTTAAAATTCAAGTTTAAGGTTACATGTACGTGTACCCCAGTTTAACAAAAACACCACTAAAGCATTGGCACTAACTATAGAAAATTCCAAAGTTTTCATACAGAAAATTTGGTGAATGCTGGAGGACAGACTTTTTTCACATCAATGTAACTTTTAAAACGACATTTTTGACTAAAAAGCATGGTCACGTGACCACGAGAATGGCACAGTGTTGAGAATGACATTATTTGCATCGATGCCTAGTTTCAGAAAGAAATCCATTCATGAATTTACAGTCACTAGAAAAGGCACCATTCTAATCAAGAGCACACGTCACCTTAAATCTAGAAAACCGTAGAACATACTCTAAACGAGTTATTACAACATCAAATAATCAATCCACAAGTAATGTATTGGTGATTATGAGTGCGTAGTTTCATAACCTGTTTGTGTTTTGGATCAGATTTTACTTGACACAAAGAGTTCGGCGATTTTTAATTCTAACCATGATTTTAAGTCAATAAATGAGTCCATTGATAAAACAGGAGAGCACTAAGAATATTTAAATAAGAGTATTTTCAAGTTTACATGAGTTTTCGTGGTTTTAGAACTGCCACGGAACTTGACTGGGGGATCCTTAGGAATCCCCGTCAGTTCGTTAGTGTTGAATGAATCTGTCTGTGATAAAAACATGACAGTATTGCAGAGAGCGTAAGAAAGAAGTAAAGAACGCAACTCGATACGACAGCGTAGGTAAATATCACGGGAAGATAACATATGAATTGTATTCTACAGACGATTACGTTAGTGCCGTTGTTGGACTACATTCAAGTTGAGGTTCACAATATCTGACACCGACACATACAAGAAATCATCAGTAATGTTCTGTTTTTTACTAATTTTTTGTCCCTTGAAACTACGCAGTTGAATAAATGCCAGTGATATCTCCGTTTTCCGACAACGAACATTGGGATAAGACCTGTTTACAGATCTGACCTCAAATAAAGTTCTTTGGTCAAAGCGAACGTCACGAAACAGTTTTAACGACTATTTTAAAAACTTGATCGAAGGTGCACATATAATTTCCAGAAACTTAGAACAGAACAACACAAAATCATTTTCTATTTCTTTTATTGCCAACTAGACATATCATCGTTGCTAAAACCAAACTCAATTTAGCCAACTAATTTACTTCCTCATTACTTATGAAACACTTGCAAAAAATACCACTTGAACCATTTTCACGTTTACGTTTCCTTAGCCTTATATTATACTCGAGAATCATGCGGGTAATGTTAACACAGAAAGTGGCGTCATGCTGATATCACGAGGGCACTGGAACAATGAAGCAATTACAATGAACCGGTAATAAAATACGTAGCGTACATTATCCTTCTAAGCTTGAATGGCAAAGAACTAACGTGTAATAACGCGACATGTACGACTTGATCCATAGCGAGGCATAAGGTGGCACTCAATATTTTTTTGAGTCACAGTTGAATAAATCTCCCGGAATTTCATAAGAAAACGTGACACCGGCTGGGTTGGCCGGGCATTTCAAACTCTGTGCTGCACGTGAAGGCTACGGATGGCATTTGCTTGATTTTTGCACCTGTTCTGAGTGAAAGATTGTCAACTGTTGACCCCTTGATCCACTTTTTGCTCAGCTATGGCTTTTCTTAAACCTTTTCTGCTTGCAAGTGAGAAGTTCAAATTTAGCAGGCAGTTCTTTCCAAACACTTTGGATTTGTAAAAAATCTCGCTGGTAGACACCCACTTTCCACCTGATTTCTGGAATCTGGAGAGTTTTGACAGTCTGAATGCACTTTCTCTCAATTATGGTGGTCGTCACACTACCGAACAGTAAACTGAAAGGGGTTTCCCAGATTTCAAACAATGGGGCTGACTGAATGTTATGACGTAAGTTTCGTTACTTCAACCAATGGGAAGCCATGATAAACAGCATTCCACAGTGCTAGCTTTCGTGGCACAGTGGAAGAGTGTACTTTCCAAGTGAGCCAGGTGCACTTCCAGTATAATCGCAAAAGGTGAAATATTAACTTTAGAATCAGTTTCAATAGACTTTATGCAATATACTCTTCAAATTTCCAGATCTTGTACATCCTGAGGAGATTGGTGGAGCTGAATCGACCTGGTTTTTCAATTTCCAAATCAGCGACTCTGAACTGTTGAGTGCCAAAAGATGACAACAGTGAAGCACAACAGGCTCTACAGATGGCGCTCACATGTACTGTACATTGTACGACTTGATTCACTGCGCAGCATAGGGATGAGCGCAATAATGCACAACCAAGTTTGAAAGGGCAATAGTCGGATATAGTGTGCCCGTATTTAGAGAACCACTTTGATGCCCGTTATTCAGTGGAGAAAACTGGTTCTCAAAGTTCGGGCACGTTATACCTGACCATTTCCGAGTTTTCTTAAGTTTTTTCTCAACAGATCCTCGGCTCAGCAGATATTTGCCGTATCTAGACCACTCGTTCGATTAGTAGGAATTCCTCGGGTCAGTCCGCCTCTGTCATTATCAGGCTCGGGCGTGTAACAACCAACATATTGACCTCAGTGAAAACTGATGAATAGTTGTATATTTGTATGACCGTATCCGACGTAGGTACATGTGTATTGATACTATCACCAACAATGACACACATGTCCTCGTTGCGTCAACGGATGACTTACATCTCAAAAGTGTATATTATTTCACACGGTTTATTTCAAATTTCATAAATAACATTATCATGACATTATTCAGTTTTAAACTGATAACCAGAAAATCTCGTTCAAAAGGTATGGCATTGTGACATTTGATGTCTCTTACTGATTCGAGCCGACAAACTCAATTAAAATCTCTAGATTTCCATTCGAATCTCTAGAGTTGAGTTCAGACTTCAACTATATTTCTGGAGTGTTGGGGTACTCAGGTCCAAATTAGGACAGACCAAGGCCATCAAGATGTATTATATTCAAGCGCTCAAGCTCAGAATAGACACTTATCTAGGGTTCACACTACAAAGCAGAACGGAAATGATGCTAAAAATAATTCCGAGCCCAGTTTTGAGTACAAAGATATAACCCCGGCCCTGCACCCGATCTCCTGGTTGATCTAATCTTTGTACTCAAATTCATGCACCGGTGTACTGCCATTGTGTGTCAAGTTTCAAGTTCGGATTTGAGGCACTGGCGACGGGTCTCTTCGTTGGTAAGTTCTGTGAATAATTTCGGTTGGCTATTCAATAAATAGAACGTGTCGTGTGTTCGCGGCGATGTGTTGATAAACAAATGGCAATCTTACGAAATACGTTATCAGGTTCGAAACATGACCTACGTGATTTGGCACACAGCTAATGCGTTCACGTGGGTTCCATACGCGCACCCAGCATAAAAGGGGGGGGGGGGCTCGAATTTTTGAGAATGTGGACCTTTTACTTAGTTTCACGGGGTACGTGCTATGGATTGTGCATTCGCCAAATTTTGTTATTCCCTGACTTTTTA
>NMRA01000016.1:1774783-1836335 GCA_002633005.1 Phoronis australis
TCTCTCTCTCTCTCTCTCTCTCTCTCTCTCTCTCTCTCTTTCTCTCTCTCTCTCTCACACAGACACACTCATGTTAATAAAGAATATACAGAACAACTCGAACACTTTTTACATTTCCAGGTCAACGTCCTTTGATAACAACAAGCGTAGAGCGTAGATAAAGTACAACGTATGATAAAGACATTTAAAATACAAGATAGAGATTGTAAACACGGTAACCGATTACACTATTTACAATATACACAGTCACATGTTCTTCAATCGGTGTCAGTCAAGGCATTTACAAAGAATCAAACTCATTAGTACGTATAGACCTTTCTACATGCCAATGAAAGCCCAATGCTATTCCTTATGTGCCATTCATTGATTACCCGACTTGTCTCCATTGAGGTGCTGGGAACATCTCGGCAGAGTTCAGTTGCTATCTCGCGGCAAGAAAAATCTAGCCAAAACCACGCGTGTTCTCATTTTAAATACACATCAATATCTCACGTAATCTCGCGAAGTCTTCATAGCATTATATTGTCGTGATAGACCCTATGGAGTTGGCGAACACGGAACTCTGTACTGCCAGAAAACCGCAAGTCCTTCCGTTCCATGACTCTTTATTGTACTTCAATCTGACAGCATTAGGATAAGAGCTGCCTGAAGAATTTTAATCTTAAAAGATGCTGGATTTCACTTTCCGCCCTTTTCGTGAAAGGAAACAGATCCAGTGGTAATAGTGTGTCCAGCGTATACTCCCTCAAGCCCCTAAGTTCGCTTCACAGTCAGAATAGCGCTTACTGATTTTTAGCAAGGTCCTAGCGTACCTAATAGCCTTACTGAACTCTACCCCGGATATCTCAATGGTGTTCAGTACTACTGGTGAGAAGTCAGATGCCTTTACTGCAGATGGGGAATGGAATAATCTATACACCAGCTACAGGAATAATACGGCGGCTCACACGGATGAACATAGCTGTTCAATTACAGTACACAGGCCGTTCAACTCGATCAGTTCACTCGTACTCTTAAACCGTTGCCCGGATTCACAAAACAGGGCTTGCGTCCGCGCACCCAGAAAACACGGATCTCAGGCTCACATCAACTATAGAACACGAGTGACGGACTGGAAACACGGCTCTAGTACTTATAAACGCGGCTCGCAGATTCTTTGCCGGCGTCGCTGCTCACCCAATAGTCCACCAGATGTGTGACCGTGTGAATAGTGCAGACAGCTTCGCGGAGAATCAAGATCGCCAAACCAAATTTTGCTATTGATTTCACAACAGAGAAACAATTTTTAATTACCTTCATTTTATAATATTTGATTAGTAAAAGACGAAGTTAATGATACCACGTTACAGTGAAATATGTTTAGAAAGTAGACATTTTGTCTACTAAGAGCCGTATTTGCAATCTGTGGGCCGTGTTTCAGTGTTAGTGGGTGCGAGTCCATGAGCCGTACTTTTCGAGTGATCAAGCCGTGTTCTGCAAGTCCGTGAGCTGCGTACACAAACGAAGAACTTATTGTGTGAGCAGTGTTGTTCGGTTAGCCTGACACGTCACTGTGATTGTATTATGGGGCTGTCGCAAACCCATTCAACAATTCCCCACCTTGTCCTACTAAATAATAGTCTACACTTTTGCTTATTGAAAACTCGGAATAGCTTTAGAATTGCATTCCATTTTTCATATTATTCGAAAATTTAGAATGTGAGCGATGTTTGAAACTGAAGATTTCCCAGTCAGTCGCAGTCATTTTTGTCTTTTTACGCGAAACTGTGATGCGTTTTACGGTGAAAGCCGAATAAGTCCGAAAAATGTGCGATCTTTCTCGAAGTATATTTGAGCCGAGGGGAAGTAATGGGATACGACGATGACGTCGTCAGCTTGAAACCGATGGAGGGCGCCCCCGACACATGTCTCAGAAGTATCCCCATCCTTTTCAAAATCGCTAAACACACACGTAACAAGGTCCAATAAAACTTCACCACCTCCTTTCGCTTTCTTGATCTTCACAAACATTGCGTTGGAGTCCATGTCGTTGAAAAACACCACCTGCAACGATACACGTCGACGGAGTCTGAAAAGTTAACTCAAGTTCTTTTTAAAACTTAGCTGATCCATACAGTTCTCGGTTCTACATTTGTGGTTTGATTCAGCGGCAGGTGCGGGAAAAAATTACCAAACCATTGAAGAGTTGGAATGCAGAAAATTGCAGTTCAAACGTACTGACAACAGTAAAATCAGCCCCCCGAGACGACGGACTTTATGTAGACCTATGTTTGTTGTTTTACTGCAACAATATTTGCTGAAGTGGCGTGTGAAGATGATTTTTTCTTTGGCGTGCCCAACACGGTGCTAGCCATACGACCGGGCGCACATAACCTTCGACAAAAGGGGCCCCGAAACATGATAGTCTGCTCATTTATGACGATTGGTTGTTTGGCACGTCTGAAGTCAATTCATTTAACAAAAACATGTAATAATGGTCGACAAGGACAACAGAGATAGAGAGAGGATCGAGGGAGGATGGGAGCGAGGGGAGAGGGAGGGATCAGTGAGGGAGGGAGGAGAGAGTGAGGGGGAGAGAGAGTCTATAGGGGTTCGGAACACCTTGCTAAGTCACTTAAGCCACCTCCTCATTACTGTCAGGTTAACTTTCTATTATTACGGTGGATATCCACGTGACATTCCCGATGGGGCATTTGGCTTTGTCAATAGCTATACATTCGAGTTTTATATCGTAACACGATCTTCTGAAGCAATGCGAAGAGTTGCTATTCAAAATGCAGTGTCGGGAAGCAATCGTTTATTGTTGTGTTTTTTCGTGCAGTCTAATTCGCTCAGTGCATCCAGACCACCTCGGATATGTTCCCAAGTCTCAACTTTCTTCTCGAAGTGAACGTTATCTGCACATCCCACGAAATTTGTAACATGTAGTGTGCATGAGCAAAACTTTGCCAGCAGCTCCCCGGCATCGGAAAGAACAATCGCTAGCAATGTAAAAGTTAAGGGGATAACTACTCAAGTTGTCAATAGCATGTATAGACTATAGTACACTGTATATGGACCGCCAACTCCGTAACTATACTTTCAATGGACGAAATCTGTGCAACAACGTCATATTCACTAGCGACACCTGGCCAAGTTATCTGGTGTTATTTCCGGCAAGCACAACGTCTGCTAATCACGGTCGCAGAATGGTGAATGTTGGCCAAATCTCCTTTTGTCCCCTGACGTCACAAGCATACTGGCGCCCCCAGTGGAGGCCCTGAGAACTCGTAAATAAACCGAGTTCATGAACCCGGTAGTTTCTAGCCTAGCAACGGCCGAGCCAGGCTGGCGAACAGACTTGTATTTATTGTAGGACGTTGAGTATCGTTTTTTTTCTAAAAACATAATGCATGGTATATAATAATGAATGGTATATAGCATCAATTAATTATGATTGAAAGATTCCTTTTTAGTCGAGCATAAATAAGGCTATTTCGCGTGGGGATAAAACTTTGGCTCTGCCGTGTGTAACACAGAAGAACATTTGGATGGTGTTGCAGGATTGCGAGAATGAATATTCCAATTTTGTTAATTTATTGGAACAATATTAATTTTCTGAAAGGTATGACATGCAACATTATTCAAAAAACACACTAAAACATAGCGACTCTAGAAAAATCATACAGAATACTTTAATCACAGTCGCCAGCATGCTTGTTTACGAGTTCTCAGGGCCTCCACTGGGGGCGCCAGTATGCTTGTGACGTCAGTGGACAAATGGGGATTTGGCCAACATTCACCGGCTGTTGTGTGGTCACAATACACTAACCGGAAACTGGGACAGATAATTTAGGAGAGTGGCGGCTCCTCTAGGATATTACACAAGAAAATGTCGGAGTTGCGAATCTGTTGTCTATAATCCATGGTTGCTCAGAGTACGTTAGGATTGCCAAACATCAGCGCTATTGGTGACGTTAATCTTAAGGTTTGAAATTTGCCCAATCCAGGCTTATGTAAACGGTTTGAGCGCACAACTAGTGTTAAAGTTCATTTCGCCTCGGGATAGAATTTGCCGATAGTTTGCCGACGGGCAAAGTTTGCTGATCTCAATTGCTTGTGACTTTCTGAAAAATTGTCCACATTTCTTGTGCTCAGGAAATGATTCAACGCACCGAGTTACCGATCGCCTTCTTGGCTTGGAATGGAATTTGCATTGTGTTGTAGAGAGATTAGCTCACAAACGGAAAGAAACAGTGATGTATCCATTTTTGTAATCTAGGATGAACCTAGATGGTGAAAACTTTCAAAGTTGGCGAAACGCTGGATTTTAAACAGAATTCTACACGTTTCCGCGGCCTGCAGGTAGACGATTTAGCAACAAGAAAGTTCCTGTGATTTAACCTACAAATTATACCCCCGAAAACAGCAGTTATTTGTTTCCCCCATTGAATGTTTCCAATTGTTATTCTGATGCATAGACGGCCAAAGATCATGGCTTCACGCAAATACGTCTCAAAAGTCGTCGGAATGCGACGTCTTTCTACATCCTCATTATGTACTGAATAAATCTTGTTCAGCCTGTTATCACAGGGTTATCATACCAGCGCACTCGTCGACATGCTACGCACATGCGCAGATAACATTCAACCCCAGGGCATTTGAAACGAATTCGGCAAATTTCGTAGCCTCAAACTTCCCCTCGGAGGTGAACGTTATCTGGCCATGTTCGGATTTTAGTCGTGAGGTAAGCCGTGTGTTTTTCAAACTGGAAAGTGATTGACCGAACACGTATGTGTCTAAATTTAGCACATGAGCATGTGTAACGCTCACTGACAGACGTATAATTTGACGGTACGAAATTACTGAAAGCATCCATGTTAAAGCTGGAACAGGCGAAACGCAACGCTATGTAGACGTACCAAGTGTCGTGTACACGAAGAAAACACCTTTTGAAGAACGATAATAACACACATATATTTGTTTACATAAATAACAGTTCAGCATTCGTAGGCCTATGTGCATGCACAAGTATATAACAAATAACATCAGAATAAAAATATATTTCAAGCCCCGAGGTTTGTTTCCACAAACGGGACAGGAACTTTAAGCTGCATTTCCCCTTGTTGTTTAACAACCAACGTTGAATTCTTAACCGAAGCGCATTGGGGTTTAAAACATCACACTTGTCCGATCTTGATTTATTGACAAAAGAGCCGGCAGCACAAGCCACAGGAAATATGTACATGCACTATTTTCCGTTAGCAACTTGAGCACACGCCAATTTGAGTACAAAACACAGAAGCCTATTTCTTCAATCGCCGATGACCACGACTTTCTTATACATAACGGAAATAGAACCCTATTGCGGAAAGGAATATTACGACTAATTCAAATATTAAAGGTTAAAGATATTTAAGTAGAAGAAAATGAACATCCAAGGTCTTTTGTAGTATGATATTCTAACATGAATGACAATGAGTTTCTGGTTGTGATGAATTAATTAGCAGAAAGCAGACAAGTACAATGTATTGTGGAACTTTGTTGAAATCACATTATCGGAGGGAAAAGTGGTTTTCCGAGATCAACCCCAACGCGCTTAAAAACCTGGAACCTTTGCGATATAAACCAAATGCTATCTGTGGTGACAGACCTAATCGTATTAACTGGCAGTCAACTGGCGGTTTGTAATAAAAACACAAAACCACAACGGCTTTTATTGTTTTACAGCCCTGGTCAAAGTTAGTACCTTCAAAAAGTAGAGCAATATTTACAAAAATAAGTTTATGGCCGTGAAAATGAGAAAGTTTTTTACTTTCAATACTCTGTGGTAAGGAGACGGTCAGTGCTACATTCTGCAAGTGTGAGCCATGCCAGCTTATACAAAAATAGGCAAATTGGTTTGCTGAATGTTACACAAGTATAAGCCCATTGGAACTTCACGCACAAGTTTAGCACTGAATAGTCCAAAACGTATAGCGCAGAAAGAGAAGTTCAGAGCTGATATATCACAGAGAGGCTCCGCCCGGATCCCGATGGTTATGCCAAGCGAACGAGTCCAATGAATGCTCGGTCTTTCGTCCAGTACGTGACAGCACCTTTGTTTGCCTCGACAACTTGTACCTCATCCCCAGCTTCTAAGCGTGTAAGTCCGCCACCGAAGCACGTGTGAGCTTGAAGGACCTCTTCAGGACTCTTATCGATCGGAACGGGTGCGTTGCTATGGGAACATGATATAAACCTGCCCTGCGCTTTTCCTTTCACCGTTATTTGAACGTACATAGTGTTTGATGACTCGGAGTTGTAAAACGAAATCTGTAAAACGGACATGAACTAAAAATTCCGTCACTGAAAAGACTAGGTAGTTCAAGTGCTGCTCAACAGTCTTGTTCGGTGTTACTTCCGAGGAAGCAATCTATTTTGCGGGTTGTACTTCGTCAACTACCTGTCTCTTGATAAACGGCCTTTTAACTGAAGACGGCAAATTGATTACAAAGCTGGACGTGACCATCTGGTCGAGAAACGACAGAAAACCCCATGAGCTCTAAGAGGTAATCGGATCAAATTTAAGATGGTACTGTGCCACTGAAAATAAACGCCTGTCCCATTGTCTAGCCATTACTTACCTGTAGCAGGTTTGTCCCAATTTCACTCTCGTCACTAAAATGCTACCACCATGTTCGTTTTCTTAAGAATGTAACATTAATACGGTGGTTAATAGCTCACCCATTGACATGGACCACAGGGTATGTTTTTTATTGAAAAGGCCTGAAAAGTGACACAATCCCGACATCCAGTCAATCAAAAGTTTGGTATTTAAACACGGCAGAAGTGACATGGGTCATTCGTAACCTGGTTAATTACTGTACATTGTTGACAATGTGTAACACAGGATAGATGAAATTGCGCTTAAGTCATTAAGTCACACACGTTATTTACAAAGGATCAAAGCCATAAGTCATATACGCAGCTCTTGTCCTGGAGTTTTCTCGTTCCAGATAAAACTTATACTACAAACCCTGGAATTCGAAATAAACCAGACTCAGCGTGATAAGAAAAACAATTCAGGTCATCAGCAAAATTTCTTCAGGACGTTTAATTTCCATTTTTAAGTAATTTGTGACATTTGCATTGTTTGTTGACACAAATTCACCATGCTCGCTAAAACGCCATTAAGAAAAATTTGTACAAATGTCAATTATTAGGCCTACTTTGCGCAAATGTATGTTATACCTAATGCCTCGACGAACTTTTCTTAGAAAAATAGAACCCAGTAGACAAAAATATCGAATTTCATTTCAGTTGTTGCAGTATGGTCATCGTTGGTTAACCTAAGGTATCACGTCATATCACGCTCTGATATGTCAGGCAACATCGGAAGCCAACGCAAATTAAGCTTCAGCAGTAAAAAACGCAAAGCATGAACTCACCTGGGCGTAAACCCAGTACAATCCGCCTTCCTTAACGCGTACACCTCCATCAGATTGTAACTGAAATTTGTTGGCGTATGGATAGTCGCTCATCCAGCCAGCGGGAGTCCAATCCGGGAAAGTACCGTCTAAAAAATATGTTGACGTCAGAACTCTAAGTAGAATATAAGCAGACAGGGATTCAGATGGGGTCCATTGTGTCTGTCAGTTTTTCACTGCTGTAATGGAGGATCTCAAGCACCCCCTATGTTTGTCTCGTGCTGGACCTGGCCCTTAGGCAAGATTTTGGATCCGCGACAGCGTATCATTTATGCCCATAAGAGAACATTGTGTATTGCCATGCATTTAACGCGTCACATCAAGCGTAAAAACGGGTAATATGGCTAGATCTGGCACAACATACGTACAGGGCCTTCCATTTGTTACTAAAAAGTCGCACGACTGATAGAAGTGTTGTGAACTAAAAGTAATTTATGAAAATAACCCCTTTTGCCACTAAACTTACAAAGGTCGGAGAAGTGGGTACATCACGCATGTCTGGTACATGCGGACAAATGATCAAATTGGATCTAAATGTGACTAAATCAACAGTTTGACCGATCCGGATCGCATGATCCAGTGGGACCCCCGTATTGCCTGCAGCGTTATCTCATGGGAAAAATGACGTGCTGAAATCACGAGACAGGTCGTTGTGACTAGTGGGTTACTTACACACAGGTTCCAATGCCAACAAGAGGGACACAGTACATACCGGTACATTGTTAGTTTACGGATTGACGGTGTACAAGAACTAGCGTTTTAGGTCAAAACTTATCACAATGGTCCCTAACGGAGACATGGGCGGCACTGAAATAAGTGGGGTTATAGTCCTCCAGCCCCCTATGGTGCGCCATGCACCCATGGGAGAGAACGTGGTGTTGTGAGCTATTGATAGACATATTATGAGGATTTAATTAAACAGGATGTGTATTTATAGAGAAAAGAATTCGGGACATGGTCTACACGCCACACACGCTCAGTTCAACTTGTGGTGTATTCAAGATTTTTAGCCAACGGTAAACGACCGCAATTATTTCTCGTTTGCGAAATGACAACAACGTGAACAAAAAACAACATGCAGTAGCAAAATAGAAGCACGCACGCATTGCCAGATCATGCATTAAGCTACTCAGCTGAGGGGCACTACCTCCCCACATGGGCGAGGAATTGCGAAGACGGCGTGAGGGAATCGTGGAGGATTATGGGTGAGGGAGAGTGGGCGGTGGGGTTAGCTACACCCTGTATCTCGGTGAAACGTCGGCAGAGCGGGTGCGTGAGTGTTGTGATATGAATTTTTGCACTCGACAAAAGATCGCCCGGGCGGCAATATGTGTCGCGTACCACAGTATGTAAAATGAACAAAAGCACGTATTGTTGCCCCCAATGTTTTGAAAGGTAGTGTGCTTTCCAGGGTTTCAGCACATAGGCGGATGCAAAGTGGGAGGGAGGCCTGAGGAATTGTAAAAAAGAGGTTGTAGCAAGTTGAACAGATAGAAGGTTGAGGACTGCATGGTTGGTGGCAATGACAGGCCTAATCCCGTGTGACGCCTACTTCGCTTGCAGTAATACTTATTTTGGAACCAGCATTTGGCATACTGAAGAGGTGTAACTGTCGGTTACCTCCCTACTCGATTTCTGTCCCCTTAAAATATCCAGCTCATTTCTCGGTTCCTTTGTCAAAGTAAGGATTTGCCCAAACCGTAACCCAGGTCCACACGCAGTATCGCGTACACGGCCACATAATTTTGGCAAAGATGAACGCTTTTAAGGGAAGGCGTCATCTCAATGCGACAGCTTATACCGTTGGACTCTATGCATATTCTCGCCTCCTGAGAACGAATATGTTTCGGGTGTGAGACTATATACCGTCGCTGTTAGGTGCAAAAATATTGTTGCACTCGGCATACATATATATTGTCACGCGGGCGACAATATATGTCAAGTGCGACAGTATGTTACATCAGGGAGGGTAGCTGCAAACATTACGAGGCATGGGCGCAGCTCAAATTACAAGGGTTTCCAAGACTTTTTATAAATTATGAACCCCGAGGTACTTTATTACTCTGGCATTGTACGCACGCTAACGACAAGCGAAGACTTAAACTTGAGGTTACGAGCGAGTTGAAAATTCAACGTCCACGAAGGTTCGCTGATCGCTCTGTCTACTCTACAATAAACCCACACCAGACAAGCATTAATCAACATACCAAATTTTTACGCAGACAAGTCGAAGCGTATATTCGTAAACTGTATTTTCGGTGCCAAAATTCCAAGTCAAAAATACGCCCTTGCGTAACAATATTGTAGCCGCCAAATGAACGGAAAAGTAATCAGATCTTACATGCCTTGGGCGTAATTTCGGAAGTGTTCTTATAACTATAGATACGCTGGTTGGTGTGTCTGCGGAAAGTACGGTACGAGCCCACTAGAAATAAACTATCGCTTTTTCAGTAAAGTAAATAAATGATTAAAAATGAACCAATAAAAACAAGCACGCCACAAAATGTTAGAGTTTTCCACAGCTAAAACTCACCGCTACTTCGTAAAAATTTTCCATTTATGACGTCGCCGTTAGCATGACGAACCTTTGCTGGAATGAAAAAAGAACGAGAAATGAAATGCGCGGTGCTAATATAAGTAGGATGTTGGAGGATTTGGGGTGCCTCAATGAAGGTAGTTGTCTTAGAATCCATGCCTATGGAAGACTGTCGGTTGATGACATATCGATCGACTTGTAATGTTTGGTACGGATTACCATGCGTTACATAAATCAGTTTGACATTGCCAGGGGACATCTTTAGAGATGCTACGAAATCTAAAACATGCATGCCTCACTCATGAAACTCCAAAGCGCATTCCAATTCTCGTCCTTTTTTTCAGTCAAACATTAAAAATTCACTGACAAATTACACATGCTCATTTTGAAAAGTACCGGTCACATTGAATCGCACGAGCATTTGACCGAGCCATTCCTTTAGAATTTAATGATAGCGCGACCAGTATCTACGAATTTACACGGTTTCTGAAGTGGTCGCGCTAGCAAAATAACGGGTCGTGGGTAGTAAGAGGTCACACACATGGTTGCAGAGTCGTGCAATAGGGCCCATTGTAGGCTGCCATTATTGTTCGTGCAACCACTGTCAGGAACAAGCGACCGGTTTTTTGGTTGGTTGTGCCTCCATGAATATTTTGGGCTGCAGCACGAAGCCGAGCCAGTCTAAGGTTAAGCTTCCGTGGATCGTTCTTACGGACACTTTGCGACTGTTATGCACATTGGCCTGGGTAAGGACTGGTACCACTCTGATAACGGTACTAGAGGTTTTACGACAAATCGCGCGGCACATAGCGTACTATTTATGGTTGGTTAAGCGAGAATTCAAGACTGTTTTTTAACAGCTCAATGCGAACAATTACGACCTGAAATTTCAAAATCGGTCGCAACTAGATTTTGAACAAGAATTAACCAGTTGCACGTTTTAATAATTTTCATACGATTCCTCAAATTTTCAGTCGCAAGTCAGTAGTCTTTCGTAACTCGGTTGTATCCATAGTGTGACTAGGGCTTTACACGAAACAACCAATTTAACATATTGGACAACCAACAGTCTGTTGTGTTTACATTTGATCAAATTACACTTCGATCATGTGCACTGTGCATGAACGTGGTTTCTATCGCCGTAAGTACAACGTCACTTACCAACATCTCCAACGTAATGGACGCCGAAGATTGAACTTCCGGTTACGTTCCTCAGCAATCGAACATTTCGATCAAGTTCTGTAACTCTCTGTTAAAAACAAAGACGAATTAAGAATTCTGCCATGAATACACACTGCATGAGAGAGGATAGGTCAATAATAGAGGTCACGTGACTTCCTTTGCAAGGTGAAATTAATGTAGGCTTTGCGTCTGACATGCCCACTGTACGAAAGATAAAACTGTCCTTAAAGATGCATTTGCATGCTCTTAACTGCGCTAATGGGTAGCAGGAATTAAACAAAATGCTATTTGAACATCGTCTACGCTAAACAGATTGCAGTTGTATTTATTGACAACTTGTAAAAGTGAAAACAAAAAAAATCTGTAAATAAGTGACCTTTGCACTAATGACGTACCTTGGGGGCTCACATAAAACGCGTCACGCAGCACTACGTCTCGATACTTACTAGACACGGTTGAGCAATTTACGGAGGACCATTTTCGACATAAACCTCGTTTTTAAAAACATTTGTTAATGATGAACCTACTTCATATTCACACCGTCGCTATACACTGTGTGTTGCGTTTCTAATTAATTTGACTAAGCACAGATACAAGGAATTAGCGTGCAAGTTCCACTTAAAAATATGAATTTCCTCTTGGCCGTATGCCCAAATTCCTATGACTTGGTTAGATACATGTACGTGTACATCCACTTTTCTTTGTCGAGGAGCGCTCAGTTATGTTTTTTACAGTTGAAAATCCCTTTGACAGACTACAAGTAAAATATTTTGAGTGGCACGCATATTTCACGGTGGGCAGCGCTAAGGAAACAAAGTTATTCTTAATTCATGCATAGCTAGCACACAAAAGACACCCAAGGAAGTAAGGAAAAACAAACTGGTTCACTTCACAAAAAATGTCTTTGTGAAAATCACAGAGCGATAAACTAGTGTCCAATACGCCCTACTGTAGTCACGAGTCTTTGAAAAACAAAAACCAAACATCTTTGCACTGGCGAAACCTAATGGATGAACCAGTTCATGTATTATCGGTATAGCGGTTGCAGCTATTAGGACACTAATACTTATTTTTGCCCAACTTTGAAATAGATCCCTGTGGGTTTGTATACAGTACTGAATGGAAAATTGAATTCGCTTATGCAATATCACAGCACACGGTTAGCTAACCAGGGCACAAAGCGGCACATTATATAAATGGGGTGACACTGGGCCGTGTCGGTAAAACGGAACACCTACTGAGCAAAATTCTTATCCATTAATGCATTTGTGAACTTTCGTTACCAGATTTTTTGCCAGTTAAAAAACACATAGACCCTTTTGATGGTGAGATATCCTAAAATGTAGTCACACTCTTTAGTAACGCCGCACTGACGGAGTTCAAATTCAATTCCTGTGCACCAGACTTACCGCCGGGGCCTAATGCCATGATTAAACCATGTTGTACAAGTGAACACGTGTGAGCCGTTTCGCGGAAATGAAAAACGACTCAGTTTTGGAGAACGAAAATTTATCGTGCAATCATACTATCCCTCAAAGGCATCAAAGACGTGCAGTCAATCAGTGCACTTCCCAAGTTATTCAACAACATATTTATTGTGATTTAAGCCCTAATTCTTTGTAGTCATCTCTTTATGAATTTAAACCATCAACATTGTTCTCAAGTCAATGAAAAACGTAGTTATTGTCATTTGAATTGTGAGTATTTTGGGACACAATGCATTTCAAAATAAAGACGAATTGACACGTTGTCTCTGCGGCCATCAGTATTTACCGTAGACACCATTTCCTTTGTTTCCACCACACTTATAGGACATAACATACGCCCCCCCCCCTTGTAATCCGCAAGCAAAATGAAACAGCAACAACGCCGTGCAGCGTGAGGAAATATTGAGTTCAGTAACTAGTCCACCAATAGATTTTCTGAACAGAGGGTCCACACTTTGCCCAATTCCCCGAGGCAACATTTTTGCGCCCCCCCCCTTACGGTATCCTAGATCCGCCACTGCATAGAATGTTGTCTCATCAATCGAAAAATATCTATAGAGAGCGCCTAGTCTCAAGTTACAACCAATGTATTTGCGGTTTTACTAACAAAAATAAAACAATATGTTCAAGTTAATTGTCGTATTTCATTTTATAGCATGGTGCTTTGGTATCACCTAAAATGAGACATATAGATGGGTTATAACCAAGGCCCTTGAACAAAGACGTACCTCTTTCAACGACGAAATTTCCTTTGTGGTTTCTTCTTTTGATTTCGCGATCCTTTTGTCCGATTTCTTCAGCAATTTCTTGACAGCTGAAATATTTAAAACATGACGCTTTACATAAACTAGGCCGGAGGAAAATTGATGTATCACATTCGCTTCAGCCCTTCATTTTTGACCGTCTTCTGCTGGGTCTATAGATCGGACAAAGTGAACTATTGACCTTTGAGCATAACAATGAACTAACCCTTCTGTGGGCTAGGGTAAGTGGGATCCTAAATAGGATGGCGGCCTCCGGCTACAGCTGGCTAGATGCCATTACCATATACTAGAGACTAGACGGCTCCGAACAATTCTGTCTCATGGTATTGATCATAGTATAATGACGTCGTGTAACTCCAGTCAGCAACCACCGCTGCTCCACCCAACAAGGGTACAAAGTGGTCCCCTCGTCGCAACAAATCTACTTTTTACTTTCACATCCATGCTGATGTCCGCCAAGTCGGCAACACAATTATAATCTCACTGTTCACATATACTGCACGTGTGTTTGTTTGTAGTGAATGCGACACATCTCAGACTAGTCTATTCTCGTGACTTTCAAACAAAAGAAGTCAACAGTCAGAAACTGCTGTTGACTTGCACCAAGTCGCACGCTGTAGGTTAGGCGGAGGCTAGGTCACGGTATCTGTTTAACTGATTGAATTACCATAATATTCAACACATTGTAGCTAAACACACAAAATATGCTTTTACTAAAATAATGATAAAAGGTCACTTGCGTATTATTAAATCATATGCGTTGCTTTACTATTTCGCACCGCTGGCGGAGACCCTTGGAACAGATACTACTTCGAACGTTATGTTTGAGTAGAAATCAGCAAAATAATTAAGATTATGAAGGACACTTAAAAATGACCAAAACTGGCTCACTTCGAAACATCGCGTCTCGCAAATGGCCGATTCATATGAAACTTCCAGGCAGGATACTTTTCGCAACGTTCTCCAAAATGCTTTTGCTCTCTGAGAGTGGCCATCAAAAAGTAGGCCTTTGATGAATTTTACGAAAAGATCAAAACGCAGAAATCGAAACGATAGTACGTTAAACTGTAACAGCGTTATTGAGATTTTATCTAGCACATTAACATCAAACTTACATTTGAATTTGCTAAATTTTACTAAACAAGCAAGTTGAGGTGATCCAAGTTGTTGCTGATTGGTACAACCTCAAAAATCAAATTCTTTCTACATGCTTTTTATTTTCAGAAATGTGTCCTTTTACTGAGTTAAATTTTATGATATTGGCTCAATGCTCGGACTTGTCGCCAAGGTCTTACATAACCTAAACCCGAGCCCAACGTGCGTTCCGTGGACCAGTAAAGCAAGAACTGGCAATGCTACGAGAGATATCACCATGGCACGGGTTTAGCGTTTAAATGATACAGCAAAAGTAGCCTAGGCGAGGTGATTTACTTCGCGCGGTCTCTTAGAACGTCAAAGGAATTCTCGGGCGACACCAAGGTATCCCGAACCAAGCAGCAAGTCAAACCTATTCATAACGACATGTCCGAGTTCATTGAGGGTATAAATCTTTGCTGGGAGTCCTAGATCTTTGGTGGTAAAAAAGATGTTGTAATTATTTCCACCAGATAAGGTTTATTACCTTGGAAAAACTTAAGGGTATGGTAATGCGCTGGCTGCAGATGATCACGGTGAGTGTCGTTTGTAAACGCAACTTGTAAGTCATGCATGTATTCCAAGTAAGGCACGTGATCCCACAGACTCTACCCGGTCCTCATTGTATCGTCGCACCGCAAGTTATTAGCGGCACGGGTCAGTGACAAAGAGGGAAAGTGACAGAACGCATGTCCATTCTATTCCGCCTGGCTATAACTAAGTAACTATTACTCGTGGAGTGAAAACAGCCTTTATTGGAAACTAAGGAGTTCTAGGCAAAACACTTCCATAAATCAAAAGGAGCACACACAATGAAACTTACTTCTGTGGATCAATTTTTTCATGGATTTGCTAAGTTTTGGTCTGGGCGTTCTTCCGCTACCTTCACTACCAGACGCCCTCCGAACCCTGATTTTGTCAATGGCTTGGGATGATTGTCTGGTCCTAGAGATGGGTACGCGCTGAATCGGTGATCTGTCTTCTTTGTCATCGAAGTAGAGATCCTCTGAAGGCTGAAAAGAAAAAGGATAAAAAATGATAAATTATCTACCTAAACAAGTACCGCCTTGCAAGAGCAACAGATACAATTTAAAACAACAACAAAATCACCAAAAACACCAAAAACAACGACCATTGCAACAACAAAAACAACAACAACAAAAACAACAACAACAAAAACAATAACAAAGGCGGATCCAAGATTTTGAGTTAGGGGGAGGGCAGGGTATTAGCCAGGGTTTTGCACTAAAGACATTCGCACCTCCGAACTGCAAAATGGAATATGGGAGAATTTTAGGGGGGGGGCATGGCTCTCTTGCCCCCCAAATCCGCCACTGAACAGCAGCAACAAAAATAACAGATAAGGGGTCAATTTTAATGTCATAGACGGGTGTGGGAATGAGTGACGACGTGACTGTACATGTAGACCTGCAACAAAACCATTTACAGTACAAGGGCGTGTACATTAGAACAGCATTTCATTCTCTACAATGTCACGTCTCCTATAACTAAATGCATCAATACGTGATTTGATTTCTTATGTCACAAAACACATTGAGAGAATTTACGAGTCCACAGTAGTTTCAACAAACCGTAGACGGAACTGACCAACCCTTCCAAAGGAACATAACGGATTGAACTCTCCTTTTTGAGGAATTAGAAAACGCATTCCGTGATTGACCTAAGTTTAAAAAAGTAGGACCACTAAATGTTTCTAAGCTAAGACGGATATGAAGGGATGCAACATCGTGCTTACACTGCTCGAACGCTTCACCTTACTATGCAACAGTGAAACTTAACTAGCATTAGAATGACGGGTGTCAAAATTATTCTGTAGTAATACATAAACGTACAAATGCTAGAGGAGTGCAGAATGGGAAAGCCGCTGTTATCGAGATGTGCCCGGTGACAAGTTATCTCTCAATTCCAGTTCAATGTACGTTGAAACCGATGCAAACACCGGAAGGATTTTTATGATTATATAGGACAATGCAAAAATGTCCAAACTTGACTATCTTCAAAGCACCAGAAATGGCTGAATTGCTTGTAAAATTTCCACTTTTCATAAGGGGTTGTCAAAAATAGAACTTTTAAGATTTTTAAGAAGAAAATCTTCAGTTGCATGAAACGAAAGTGAAACAATATTTCACTAATAAAAAAACCATAAGAGTGCTTTTGAGATCTCATATTGAACATCTATGTTAAAAAAAACTTGACCATGTTATTGCTGCCGTGGTTTTGCTGTCATTGTACTTTTTGCTAAATTTTACGAAAAAGACATCAAGTTATCCAGCTAATGGCAGTTTGGTAAAAAATCAAAAAGCAAATTCGACAGGCTTCCACTTTCAAATTAAAATCTGTAGCAAACTCGGTTTGATAGGTTTTTAAGGCGTACCTGCCTGCTCATCATACGCTAAACAATATCAGGGAACCGTAATGCTATTTTTAAATATCCTACTTCTTCCAAGCTGCAGTTGTAGTCATAGATAAAAACTTGTGAATGTGAAAACAGACCATTCCTCAAACGGATGTCATTGACTTTGCAGTATTGACGTGCCTGACTAGCGCGCATAACCCATGTTATTCGCTAGCACCACGTCAAGACCCGGGTCGCCGGTTCATTTACTACGAATTATTATCGCCACAAAATTGTTCTAAAAACATTTAGTAACATACACGCGATTTTGCATTCTCACTGTCGTAATAGGTCGTTCTTCAAAAAACGTTTGGTCAAATAGTCACTAATGATAAACATTCAACTTTCACTTTTGAACAAGTCATTAGGACATTTTAAAGTTCAATGCAGCTCAATCAAATTTACACGAAGTCTTAACTGAAAAGGAAGTGAAGCCCAACCGTTTCCTATCTACGTACAATTTAATCCACTAACATGTTGCGGAAGTCCGCAAATATTTTATTCAACGTACACTGTACTGTCTTTAGTCATTGTTCTTTGAGGGAGATCATAATCTTTGTTTGCAATCAAATCGTAGGTCTCGGCGCATTAAATTCAAATTAAGGAACGGAGATCATTGATATGCTTTCCTTTTTCGTACCCAAGCGCAAACCGTGGCAAATGAATCTACACTCTTAAATTCTTCTTAAATTTGGAAAATCGAATCTCAGGTAAGCTGATTGGATTCAGATTAAATTTTCAGATATTATCATTGCCGGAAGAAACTGCTTTGTAAATTTTTCACAAAATATGTTATCAAACATCTGGGACTTAGGGGATTTTCATAAAAAGAAAAATGCATAAAACAAAAAGAAAGAAAAATGAGGAAATTGTCACATTTTTTGAGATTTCGTCTTGTTGACTCATCAAAACAAATTTGTTCATGTTCCTGAAAGCGCATTTTGCTGTGTTACCTGTCAATCTCTGTGCTGATTCTAACCAAATAGACATGGCCAAGTGCCCTAATAGCCGACTGGTAGAAATCCAAGCAACTTTTCTTCGGTTATGTGAAATAGCGTAATTGCATATATTTTGTGAACTGCAGAGAGTTCTGGTGAAGAGGACAATCATCCCTATAGTATCAAACTTCTTCCCACGGTTCACAGAGATGCAGTGATTCACCCAACCCATAGTCTGCGCGTTTTTGTTGACTGCATTCTGCATATGGTCACATCCAGAATATGCCGCTTGTGAAGCAATTCACTACGCAGCCAAGGAACACTTTTTAAAAACATAGTGTGAGTGTAACTTATTCGTTACAAAGTGGTGCTCAGAAGTTAATATCATACTGTATCTGCTAAGAACGTACACTGAAAACTTCCAGACCTGCGAAGGCCGGGATTGGACGCCTGATAATTGACGCTCAGGCGCACGGAACATTTGAGGAAAAATCTTTCAAAAACGCATTCATTTAAGGTACAGGCGCATGGGCCTAAACACACGCATGTCCGGTAGTAGCTACGTGTTTAGTTCAAACTCGGTCGTAGTACTGTACACGTCCAATCAACAATGTGTTGGGGGGAAATAAAATTACACAACTTCCATTCTAACTATCTAAAACGCACCCTTAAATATTTATGTACAGGCTGACATACATTGTGCGCATTTACAAATTCATATCCAGTATTCAATAACGGATTTAGAGGTGACCTGATAAAGCCATTCACTCTGGCTGCCTGGGAAACGGGGTCATGTTTTGACCATACCGGAGATACCTTTAGCATTGTAAACAAAAGGCCTGTCCTGGCACAGTGCCGCTGTAAGGTCTTTACTGCATATTCAACAGGTAATCTGCCTCTGTATTTAGAGATCTGATATTTGCAAGTCTCATCGTTATCAATACGAGTCAATTTAGTGGATGCAAGATCTTTGCAAATTCACAAATGCATTCCAAGGTGAACAGTCTGCCTTTAACGAGCACGGGAGCGGAACTCGTGAAATAAATGCATTTCAGCCTGCAGACTTACCGCGATCTGTTAACTTACCTGTAATTTCAGGTCCTGATGTTGTTCCTTTGGGTGTTTGGCACACTGTTGACGAAGTTCGTCTAACTGTTGCTGAATAACACTTATGCTATTGTTCTGCATCACGTGTAAATACAAACTGACACTCAATGAAAATGCCATCGTCACGACTAAGCAGCCACTCGCCAACACGACCCTTGAGCAAATTGTTGGCGCTCTAGCGGTCGTCACAGTGCTGTCTGCTTTTTGGTGAGTCATGCTGGTCCGGACACGTGGGTTGCTCAGATGTTGATGCTATCGGGGAATTCCTTGAGTCTAATATATAGAGAGACTTCACTTCCGCATCGAGCAACTCGCTGTACCAACCAACTAGCTTATGAGCTAATGCAATTTCTAGGAAAGCGGGAATCGAAGAATCATTTAAAACCCTTGTCGCTATCAGGGAGCATAGATTGTTAGGAATGACTTCGCAGTGACAACTGGCCGTGGTCTTAATAGCAACAAAAATGGTTAAAAATGCGTTTGCTGACTTGGATTCATCAACTGTCGATCATTCTTAAATAAATACAAATATCTTCGGTACTACCTCTCCAGTAACTTTGTTGAAGTGATCAGTCCAAAATGTCAAGCCTGGAATGTTTTCCCGAAATTGAACACCAAAATAAGTTTGTCAAATTCCGTTTTCGTTTAATACCTATAATAAATGTCTGTTATTCTGTACCTAACATGTTTTGGATTACGAAAATCATTTGCATTCCAGATTCGAGATACAAATTATTTGACACCCAGATACGATCAACGAGATTTCGAGTTTAAACTCGAACTCATAGCTTTAATGCTAGAGTCATCAAGTGCAAAAAGATCCCAAAATCATCCTCTTAAACCACTAAATATCAAATTTGAAAGAAAAATCTTAAAAACAGTTTCGAGTTCGATTTCGAGTAAAAGATTAGATACCAGACCATAGCGAGTTTGTGTAGTGTAAATAGACGTTTTAGAAAAGCGCCGATAGAATAATGAAACAGAGTCTGACCTCACCTTTCTCGCTAGTTATAATGTCGATTCATCGGTTTCATGTCTCTGATGAGGAGAATGGTTATCAAAATACATGCTCCCCAACGAAGGTGCAATATCGTGTTCGATTTTATTGGTAATGTATTGACAAATTTAATCGGTGAGTTCAAAAGATATGAAAATTCAGGAAAATCGTTTTGCACAGGGGGACCCATGGGAGCACTGCAGGGGGTCTGGATCCAGTTTTTAGCCAAAGTGGAAAATAAAAACACTGGAAAATAGATGATTTCTATCTTTTAATTTCTATAGACCGCTGAACGAACGGATCACGATATTAAAGTTCATTACCGCTTTCCCGCTATTTTTTATGACAGAATACCATTCAGAACCCTATCGTTTGACTAGGACCTCCCTTTCGTGAAAATCTGCAACCGCGTTCGCTTACTCAGATCACGTTTGTACAAAAACTGGACAGTGCCGTTTAAATTTCAGGGCATAAAATTATTTCTAAATAGAACTCAGTATTAATGAACACTCCCTAAAGCCCACTTTATCGAAAGAATTCATTGGTAGTTTCACTTTTATGTAGTTGTTACCTTCCAACAAATTCACAATAAGTTTTCTTCATTGCGTCTTTTTATTGAAAACAACTCCGGTGGCAGACTACTGGAAATTCGGCCTTTCTTATCAGGAGGCCAAGTTTCGATCGTCAAGAAAGTTGTTAATGGATTTTCCGTTTGAACCGATGCATGTATTGACCAATCAGGAATGTCGACACATAAATAAATTTTTCAAAACACAATTTTGATTCAAATTTAAAATTTCAATTAACTACAGCAACGATTGTGTGCACAGAGAACTCTTTTAAAAACGATCTGAACCGAAGTGTGCGGTGCCGGGGACCTGTGAAACTTTAGAGGTAAATATTTGCCATATATTTTTCATAAACTATTTTGGTTGTATTGTAATGCTGTCAGATTTTTTAATTCCCATGCGTGTAGTGCGTTTTATCACAAAACGAAGATGCCAGTTGTTGTTGTCTAGCAGAAACCATAAAAAAATGAATTATTAATGAGGTTCAATTTTAAAAACAATAATGGCCAAAGCCCTGGTAATATCGGCCTGCGTTAAGCAGAACAAATCAATTCGTGTGTTGGCTCAAAGCCAAGCGGGACACAGCCTGATGTCTGAATACACAATAGATTGCTCAGCAGGGAATTTGTATTTTGAAGAATGAATGGTTCGACTAAAACAGCAAATGAGCGTGACACGCAGTTATCACAGAAAACGTTTTTCGTATACGTCCAGTTCAACATCATAGTTCGATAAGATTTCCTTTTTTCTGAGAAATGTCAACTTGCAAAACAAGGTATGTCGACAACAAGTAATGTGGGAAATATATTCTTCATTGCTGCAACAATAAATGTGTGAAGAAAATAACCTATATTGCAATAGCCAACGTCATTGTTTTGCAAAAGGAAATCATGAACATTAATATTTGGTTATCTCTGAAACATAGAATCCTTGTGTTGATTTTTCTATTTGAGGTGACAAGTCACGCAACTGAAGGTGTCAATGAAGGCATGTAGTGTTTCACGGTTGGTTACCCATGGCTGTATCCCTTTGTAACTAAATATCCAGGTTAGGTGGACACAAGAAAGATACTTTACATTTCAGGTGTTCAAAGCATCGTTGCCAACATAAACATACCTTTGTTAATTACATTTCTTAATGAGCAAGAGCGTCCTTTCCATCACGTCCGTACTCGTCTTGAGATTAGGTACAATGAATGATGACGATGATTCATTTAACATTGACAATGAGTGTGACATGTTAAGGAAACAGTGTGTATTTTGCAATGTTGATAGGTGTTAACCGAGCGAGTGTGTCTGCTGTCTCAGTTCCGCGTGAGTGTCCCACGCCAGAGAACAACTCACTTGGATTTCAAACACCGTCCTAGCGCATTCGTGTCGACCTAACATCATAAACACCTGTGGCTGAGTCTTAGCAGTGGTCGACAATGGAAAGAATTTACACGGGAAGACTCATTGTATTTGCGTTGTTTTCGTTATTTCCCTTGGTGAAGGCTAATTCATCTACAATGTAGTAGGACGCAGCCATGGTGCGCCCGGACAGAACCCCGCCTTCTTTCCAACGCTATCGTACGTGTACGCGAAGCAATCGAATTTCTGCAGCGCATTCAGGCAACTCGACGTGTGTAGATTTGATTTACTACCATTCCAGTGTCCGTCGTGCAAATGTGCAGATGCAAAATGAACGCTTTTAGTTCCAAATCCCTTCATTAACAAGTTTATAAGGTACCAATGTATTCTGCAAGTTGTCTGTGCTGATTTGACCTTGCATTCATGATATTGATTGACAATGTCAGAAATGATGATTGGCACACGATTCTGCACTGTTCTTGAGACTTTTACTCAGTTGTAAAATTAGTGATTGGATTTAATGTTACAAAATCTCACTTTTTTGCCGCCATTCATGCACCTCCACAATTATCTTGACTCAAATGTTTTCCTGTGTATTTTTCAAAAACATATATGGGTCTCTTTCGATTTCTTTACCTGGAATTTGAAGCAATTTCGAAGAATCATCCGGGGGTCGCCTGCTGAGTTTGTTTAATGATAGGGCAAGGCCATGCGTGCAAATTTTAACAAAGGGTGTGAGTTGATTTTGGCAAAGACCACCGTCTGGGCTCTCTGATTGGGATTTGACCTGGGCGAACCTGAGTGGAGAAATCGCGGGGTTTGAAATAGGATCCGTCGGTGCATGGTGTATGGACAACTGTGGGTCATCTTGAAAAAGGGGAGATTCGTAGCGGCGTGTAATATAATAAAGGGAACGTCTTCAATACACCATAAAAATTAGATTGGCGAACTCATGGGAAATAATATGTCCTTTCAATGTTTTAGACTGTTAATTTTGTTGCTCATTCGTTTTAAATAAAATTACATAAAGTAACTGACAGAATGCATTCGGCGGTCACCTGTAATCAGACAAATTTGGTAAAGCCACGAGGGGCCTTAGTTGTTGAATATCAGTACATGACACTGGACAATTTGTCTTATCCTTGATTTTGGTCGAGGTTGCTGTCATCTCATGGTCTTTATCTCACAACGAATTAGGTCAGGTACCCACAATACTAGTAGTGACATCTGGCGCTGAAATATAAAATCAATCACTCTTCAACTTATTCAAGCGAAGGTTCAATGCATAACGGGAAAGGACATGGAAAGGACATTACAATAAAAATATTCAATGAAAACACATTAAAACGTTTAAGACTTATATCATGTAACATAAATCTAAAAAATAAGCCAAACAAGAAGGTTAGTAGCAACAATAAAATTCATTAAGTGGTACAACACGAGTTTTGTTTAGTTTATAGTAAACCTTTATTACTCATTACATTTTTATTTAAAGATAACACTTAACTGTAAATAGCACAAAATCGAAAAATGGTACACGAAATCCTTATTTCAAGAAAATAAAAGTGAAAGATAAGAATTTCCGAGAAAGCAACTTTCTTATTACTGACCTGGACCATGCAGCCAGCCGACGACCAGGACAGCTGAAATTGGCTCTCCGGCTTTCATCAACGCAGGTAGGCATCTACGACGAGTGTCGTTACAGGTGACTTGTGTCCTGTCAATCCAGACAGGCACGTGATCCACCGCAAGTTCCCCGACGAACAAGAGATGCCCGAGTTGGCGTTTTTAACACCAGACCATAGTTTGTATGGGCTTTAAAAATCAAGAGGTCAGAAATGAATTCCACGAACTGAATTAATTCGCAGCATTAGTGTTCGGCGATAACTGGTTAAAATAACTTGTCCGTTGTATTAGCATTTCTCCGAAAGATCTGGATCCGCCCATGCATGTGTAAAGCAGTAATAGCAGTGCTGCGATCATACAGGGGAAATTTGTGGCCCCTAAACATAACTTAACGTCACAGATTTGAAACACAGTTACCACTGAAAGCATTGTGAAGATAATTAAAAACGTAAATTCACACCTGTTGTCAATATAAAGGAACTAATTCACGGAGAAATTAATTTTAATTCGTCAAAACGAATGGCAATGATGCTAGCGACAAACAGTGATGCGGTAGAGCATAAACCGACAGAAACACGGAGAATAAAAACAAAAACCAAAAGATGCGAAACTTACTGCCTGTCAATCATCAGTTGAAACTGATCAGAAGAAATTATCAACAGAAGAGAACGAGGAAAACCTCCGAATCCAAGAAAGGCTCTGTCCTTAATTACGGGACCAGGAAGTGAGTATGTTACATGTTTATTTAGTACACTGGACCTTCAATAAAGTTCTGTTGTTCTTTATACTGCTCGAGTGTGGTTAGGTCGTTTGTCAAAGTTTCGGTTTCGTAGTATATTTTCTTAACAACCTCGGACGACTACCTTAAAACATGATACGTGACCCTCCTTTGTGACTCATAACAGCCGCGTGTAGGTAAAAGATACGCTTCTGCTTAAATGATTACAGAAAATGTGATTTCCAATGACAATATGACCGCTTATTGCATTGTTTTTCAACTTATCCTCATATTGGGGGAACTCACTTTTCAGAGAAAATGAGACAAAGCACGTGCGTTATAAATTTTATTTCCCTCGTTTCTGTTTTGTTGGATGTTTCACTTTTCTGCTCAGTGACATTTCTGGGAACCCGCGTCACAGTGAATCTCTGACTATGAGGATTTTCATGCCTGAGACGTCAACGTTTCATAACATCATACCCATCGATATGTTGAAAATTGCCCAGTAAAAACATTCACGCCATGCAATTAAACATTTCTCTGTTTCACTCCTTGTAGTTGGAGACTGTCAACGTGCACTGCCAGTTTCGACGATTGCAGCAGAATAAAATGAATTCAGCTTGCCAACAACTGTGTCGTGCATGCATACGGGAGATATGCCGAATGGTATTAATCTGTTGTACGTGTACAGGCCAGATTCATAAGGTTCGCCCACGTACAAGCATGACACCAATTGTTACTAGACTGCGTTAATCGTGAAAACGTAAGTGTTGCAATCACGGGGAAAGGTGTAACAATCTACATGTAGGATCTGGGTCTAATGATTTCACTCGAGATCGAAGTCGAAATTATTTTTGGCATTTTCTTTGCTACTTTGCGCGAATTCGAGATGAGTTTCTACTATTCTATGCTCAAGTACACTAGTGGTTCAGGTAATTGAAAAGTATTTAATCTTAGTTTTTACTTAATGATCCCACCAGTGAGGCTAAAAGTTCTAGTTTGAACTCGAGACTTCGAGTTTTTACACTATTTTTAGCTCGAATCTAGGGTCCATCAAATGTGATCACGTACTAGCAAGTTTGCACAGAAATAGGCACTTATCTTGAGATAGTACAAAAATAGAATGGGAAGTGCCAACATGATTTTGACTTTAACTTCGCGTAGAGAGATTAGTCCCCGGGCCCCTGAACGTCAGTTTAACGAAAAATAAGCCGTCTCACCTATAGCGGGGTCGCAGCATACGGCTTAGCAATAATTTATTATCTGAGTAGGAATTACCAATTATGTTCAAGGGCGGATCCAGGATTGTGAGTTGGGGGGGAGCAGAATATTAGTCAGGATTTTGCCCGTCAGACATTCGGACCTCCTAACTGCCTAATGGAATCTGGGAGAATTTTTAGGGGAGCCATGGCCCATTTGGCCCCCTCTAAATCCGCTACTGATGTTTGCATGTTTTGGAAACATACTGTACTGTGGAGGTGAGATATTATATTACTGTTAGGAAATAAAAGAGTTTTGGGGCAAGAAAACTATTTTGAAGTAGGTTTCCAAGCGAAGCGAAAGCACTCAACACCAAATGATGCGAATTCATGGGGATCATTGAAAGGCGAGTGTTTCGCAAATGTGGTCGAAACCTCACCAACGTACGCCTATCAAAATCAGACGACCACTGATGTATTGATTATGGGGTATACAATTATAAACTAATTCAATGCTTTTGTTCCATAAGTGGAGATCCCCCCCGACAGTGTATGGCTAATGTCAAGGGTCTGTGGATCGCAGTCCTGAATTCAGTCACACTTTTTGTCATGACACGTTTAATGAAACGCCAGACACTTTCTTTTTAATTTATTTTTCAGTGGTCGACTGCCCGGGTGGGCACGTGCTTGTAAATCCACAACCAAGAAGTTTGACAAATGTTCCCGCCAACTCCTCCGTGGTCAAAGATTTAACGGCAATGAACTTGACAGGAAACAGCCTATATGTTGGGTATGGCATCTTTATTTCTATACAACAACGTAAATGTGAAAAAGGTAGAGATTCAGTATTACTGTGGTTCAGAATTCGTTACGTGAACAAAAATAATTTTATGGAACAAAAACATTAGGTCGAGTATAGTAGGCCTATACTCGCAAGGCGCATTGGCCATACAACGTACTTTAAAGTCTCTGTAAAAATGCCGACTGTACTACCTGGCTGGCACATATTATGTTTGTAAGGTAAGTTTCACCCGTTACCGGTAAATGCATGTTGCTGCGGAATGTTATGAAATTCTATTTTACGGAATTTTATCAAGTTAAAGGTTGACAAATTTCTAATTTAATGGCCTACGTAAGTATCGTGTTTTGTACTGTTGTAAAGTGAGCAATTGCCAAGAAAATCGGTTTTCTGAGACCAGTCCCACCATGAATTTGATCCTGCAACTTTGTGGGTGCACTGTCAGACGCTCTGCTGGCGGAAAAAACGCACATGTAGGTAAGTGCCAAACCCACTGCAAACGTCTGACTGACAACGGCGACAATTGACGATTTATCTTTTGTGGTAAAATCCCAAATCACAAGAAACTTTATCGTTTCGTAGCCCTGGTCAGAGGTAGCTTAACTTTAAAAAATTTACCACTTCCAACGATAATCCCATTTTCGAAAAATAGAAAAACAGCGATCCATTTCTGTGCAAAACCGTTTTGATGAGCCGGCGCATCAATTATTCATGTACGTTAATGACACTCACTTTCCATCGTCAACAATTTATATATGTACAGAGATATGTTTGTGGTGCATGAATGAGATTAGCCCGTACTGGCGTTCCATTGTCAAATTTCCTGCCATGTCCGACAAGGTACTGAGAAAAATCCAACAGCACATGTGCACCTGTATGACCTACCTGAAAACACTTAGACCTACATGTATTGAGGGAATCATTTGGTAAAAACACAAGCAATCTAAACCTCGCTTATTCTCGTTTTCAGTGTTTGTAGAGGCGCCGAGTTCACGATTAGCCGGAGTTTCTTTCCGTGTTTGACTCTCTAAAAAGCTTCAGTGAAAAAGATCATGCAGCCAGACACTACCAGGTACTACATTGAAAGGATCGACATTCGGCAACATCCGAATGGTCTAGTCTCGAAGCGACCAGGGTTATCCTAAGGTGAAGTTTTATTTTAAAAACTATGACTTCAGCGGCATCTGTTCTTGCACCCCTTTGTTTTAGCACGCGTTAGACTCGACCGATACTAAACAATGACTCTGTTCTTTCAACACACCACTGCTGCAATAGGTCATTCCATGGTATAAACAAAGCATTTCCGTTACAGATGCACCAGGTAAAATCTGGCTGTCAACCCACTTTTTATTGATGTCGATTTTAAACATTGCAAAATTCACGTGTGAACTGGTCAACGCATGCAGAATATTGGAAATTACAATTTTCTAGACACAGATTTTAGCTCATCAAGACATGTTTTACCACAAACGATAATGTAGACGAACGCAATTTGTACATTTACCACGAGGTCACATGTTTCTAGCTATAACACATTGTGACACACCACGGATTTTTAAAATACCTTAACTACTGACCTTGCGTTGCTTTCTGGAGAAAAACGCGTCCAAAACCATCATTTCACCTAAAATCACATGTATTAAAGATCATGGATTACGCCCACCTCCAAACTACATACGTTTTTTAAAAATTAAGAAACAGAGCTATACTAGTTATCAAAGAGATTCCAGGCACGTTGTTAACAAGGAGTTAAAAGTAAGCATGACATTCAAACAATCTGTCCCACTGCTAAGCATTCGAAACCGTCCCAAAAGGACAAGTTTCGGATCCATTCACTTCGCTCCCTTGACCTGTTAAGAGAGCGATAAACTGGAGGTCAAACGTACCACTAATAGGGAATTTTGTTCCAAGAACAAATATCAAATACAAACCTCACACACGCAGAGGTAGATCGAGTGTTTCGAGCATATTAATTCAACTTAAAAGAAGACGGTTGGTTTTTAATATAGGCGTTTAAGCCATCAGTTTTAATAGCTGTAGCCCTGGCAAATTCTCACATTTCTTACCTCCACACATTTGAGCATTGGTTTAAGTATAGAACCTTCAATGGGCATATCTTTGTTATTTGAAGGGATTTTACTGCCCGTTATTAAGTTTGAAATTTGTCTTTTTGTAGAGAAATCGAAGACCCATGAAGAGTCACAGACGTGGCAGTTGGCCTGGACAACGGAATTGTGTAGTTTGCTCGATACTAGTATTCTGCGTGCACTAATACCTGTAGTGTGAACAAACTGGTCTAAAGACTTACCTGATACCCCAGCCTATTCTACTGGAATATAAAGCGCTGCAGTGTACCTGTGGCAGTCGTTAGAGGTCTGCTCGCAAATTGTCATCATACTATTTGGTTAGAAAATTATACATTCATTTTTAAACAACCATGCATAGGTCCCTGGAAAATTTCACTGTTTTCTGCACGCTTATTGGCCCGCTGCGTCACATGATGTTGTAGGCCTATGGTTCAGCTTCATACAGGACGTCGCGAAACCAATCAGGTTTAAGCCAAATATTTTCATCAACTTCGGTGTAAATATAAATGATGGGCGCACTTATGTTAAATTGAAATGATCAAATATGATTGTACCTCTGGTGGCGAAACACATAACAAACAAATATTCATGAAACAGTTTCTCGCAAAAACTACAAGTTTGCGACATTTTCGTCAGTACGTTCCAATATTTTCGTGCACTTTGAACCCGTCGACGACGTATCAGTTCCAATTCAGACAGACTAATATATCTGAGGTTCCAAGTACCGTAATTCTGATTCTGAAAACGCTGTCAAGACCACAATCGTCAATATGCCCTTTCAGAATAGATGTCCGCGTGTGTCTGTATTTTAGTGGCGCATCTAATCACGTTCAAAGTTCGTGTCCATTCTTATGATGGTCTTGTTTGTGATTTTTACTCCATCAAGACTATCTTCGGATATCTTGCCCGCTGATAGTGGAAAAGTAATTCTGATACTTAGACGGTAGGCTACGTGTGTTAATTCGACTTCGGTCCATTTAAGAGCTAACTTTTGATTTAAAACACTACTTGCAGTTAGAAATTAGTATCAACTAGGCTTAGTAATGCGTAAAAAATTAGAGTGATTTCTGGGCAATTCAGCGTTATTGCTTGAGACAGTCAACTCAGCTTTTAATGTTAAAATATTTTTTCCGGTTTGTCATAGCGGTTCATATACTGTGCTTGGTCTAAAGACACAGAAAACTGTCACTAGAGTTTGAATGTTCCAAACCCAGAAACCACCAGTTTCAAGTGACGAGAATACTAGGTGGTCTCGTTGTCAACGCGAGTAATATAAAAAAACAAGACGCCATGGTTATTGTTATTGCTGTGTTATCGCAATCCATATAGTTGAAGTTCGTTTCTGCAGTCATGCGCCAGTAAAAAAAGTTTTATGTCGGTGCCGACCATTATACAGCAGATCGGCAGCTTAGAGCACTTAGCACGAATGAACGAGGTGGCCCCTGGGGGACTTTACGAGGGGGGAAATTTTAGAGCTAAATTAGATACCGGCCGAAACTAATTTAAAATCGACAGGATGTCGTGTCTTATTGAGCCCTGCATGGCCGAAAAGTGCATTCTAGAAAAGACCTGGGCCTCTAGAAACCCTAAAAGGACCCAACAAAATTGAGATAGCTCAACTATTCGAGGTACCATAAAGCAATCCTATGTGATTGAGTACATGAGACTCGTCGCTATAAAAATGACCAAAGATAGACAATATACACCGAGTTGAGCCCTCCATAAACCCTCAAAAATGTCACCCACGCGCATTGCTGTTGACAGTATGAGATAGATTAGATATTCGAGGGACCGATCTCACCTGATTTTAAATGGACAATGTGCCAGAGGGGGAATCGAATGACCCATCTTCATGACAGAAAACTTGTCTTCTGTAATGGGTCCGCCAGAGCCCACCCACCGGAAAAATTTCCCGCTATGCGGCATATGCCACTGATGACTAGTCTATCACAAAACACGAAACTCTGACTTGTGCCAACAGAATCTTCCAAACATCTCGCCAACGGAATGATCTTGACATTTTGAGCAATATTAGTTATTCAAGGCATAAATTGATTTAAAATTAACAGTCATGTCACACCGGCACAATGACCCGTGGCAAACCGTTACTTCCCCTCTAGAAAGGGCTTTCAGGTGACCGAAAAGACCTCCCAAAATCGAGCTTTTTCAACATTCGACGTACAACAAAAATGATTCCATATGATTCACTACATGCCACTGGCCAAAAATACGCCTGGTTGAATCCGACAGAAACACCAAAACATCTCACCACAGAAATTTGCGCTAAAGATATACGGCGTATCGGTTAAAAATTATTTTAGCAAACCGTGCACCAAACAAATATTGTGATCAGGCAAATTGAGATCTAAAGTTACTCAACATGTTGGAAAACTATATATGCACGTGCAAAAATAACTACTTACTTTGTTTTGTGAAGTTGAGATTCTCAAATCATACCAGACCATTGCAGTCACCATCTGCCTCTGTACGTACAAAGGTTGGCTGACCACAGTGCAGAAAAGTGAGACCATCGAACTACCGTGAAATCATTTTTGTTCTGTAATTGACATTCAAATGATGCGCGCACTTTTATATCCGCAAATAAAAATTGCCAAATGCAAATTTTCTTTGTTGATTTATTATTATTTATTTGCTTATTATAGTGACATAAGGGTGCCAGTAAATACATGATCTCAAACACAGAATATTCACTACACATCCCAGTCTCAATGGGCTTACGCAGTCACCTAATAACAATTAAACCATTGCATAACATAATGCACACACACACAACATCAGACTTTACTTCTAACCTGCAAAGGGTAGTGAAGGAATTTTGCTGGTAATACCTTTCAAGTTATTTCGGAATACTGAAGTAGCGCAGAACCCCGTATAAAATGGTCGAATATGAGTATATTTTTCACAATCAAAGATTAATGAACTTCATCTTCAATTCCGTTTTTACAAACACAAAAATCCGTTCATTCACAGGAATTCCGGAGAACCGCAGCCCCACGTCAACCTCTAATGGTAGAATACCTCCTCTCAATTGAGTTAGTGACCGACCTCTGAGACACCGGCAAACGTAACTACTCTTCTACACAATAGTCATTTTTAACAGATCTGTATAAGCACAGTTTTGGTTTCTAAGTGATTATTTTTATCCCGTTTAACCCTTCTAACTGGAACCTGAATTCTCAAGCTTTCGAGATGCACAATTTGCTTGTTCCTGAAATTTTCTGAAAAATGCATATCTCCACAATTTTAAATATTGATCTTGACCAATTGCAAGAGCTCCGATGTTTAAGGTCCCATAAAAATACTTTTTAGCAATTCTGTTGTCATCCATTTGAACTAAACGATTCCAAAGCCTTAGCATATTTTCATGTTTTTGTAATGTGAATTTGGCCATCCCCAGTCACCACAAAGTACTGCATTGGCAGCATGTGCTCTCGTTCTGATCATTTTGCTCAGACCCGTATTGGAATCTGGCCCGTATTTGAATGACGTCATCATTCCCATACGGGAAGTAGACTAGTTTCTGGCCCGTATGCCTCTTTCGAATTATGATCAGACCATTTCACAATGTTTAATATAAATTGTACTTTGGTTGACACAAATATTTGCATGTTGGAAGCTTGCATTCGCGTCATTTTGAAGCCGAAAGTGTTATCGCTGTCGAGAGGCGTATTGGAATCGGCGACAGTGGGCCTTTAAAGTTGGTGGAAAATACGCAAAAGTTCAAGGAAAGACATTAGATTGTCATTTCATATCATTTTATATGCAAATGGTTCAAATTTGTTACCTTTGAAACGTCTTAATCGACTAATTAGCACACATTCCCGCCAAAAAGGGCCCGAATGGGAATCACTGGGACGGTAATAGGGACCGCCTAAAGTGTCGAATAAAAAACAAAATGCCTCCCTCAAATTATGATCAGACTATTTCACAACTTTTAATATAAATTGTACTTTGGTTGACACAAATATTTACATGTTGGGAGCTTGCATTCGCGTAATTTTGAAGCAGAAGGTGTGATCGCCCGGAGAGATTCTACGGGCTGGCTGTCGAGTGTGTGGCCCGTTTTGGAGTCGGCGACAGTAGGTCTTCAAAGTTGATGGAAAATACGTGGAAACGCAACCTGATCTGTTCGTATACAGCAATATTCAAATTCGTCGAAAACGTTCTATTAGAAGCTAAATTTTCAAAATAATTCGCCTTGCAGTCGGGAAATTTTTCTGTCTTTTCCTCTAATAATGAAGCATTTTCCTTGATTCCTGAAGTACTACCCGAGAAAAAANAAAAAAAAAAAAAAAAAAAAAAAACACGGAGAACGCGTCAAACAAGAAAAACTGCAATTACCACAGACTCGAACTCAGTCACGACCTGGCGGATAGAGGGTACGTGCTTTACCACTGCACCACCACGATAGCTCCTAATTTGATACTAGTACTTGTTTATAGTCCACAGCGTTTGCGCCCGAAACCTACTTCTTTTTGTAATGCTTATTATATATTTTGTGCAATCAGTTCGTAACAAATTTGTTGTCCTTAAAATAGACTTCAATTGCCCAAAAGACCAAATCCGTTTTTGTATTGGCAATAATGACGCGATTGCTTTGGAAATCATCTTAATTAAGTTAAGGTTTGACAAAGAGAGAATTATGAGTTTCTGAGTGATTCACTAAGGCTTCGGTTAAAATTAACATCTTACCAGCAACTTCTGCTTTTCATCGTCACTCAAAGTCCATTTTCTTTAAAAAATGAAGTAATTTTCTTCATTACACAGTGGAGGCAGACGACAAACGGAGTTGTAGTGGGCAGCGCCACCGACTGCCGGTCGTCTGGGATATCGCGGGAGAGCCTATACTTAGCCATAGTTCCGTTACGATTGAGCCGTATTCCGAATTTGACACTTGACTTGAAATTGGATCTAAGCCCCTCCCCCCTAAACACTACACACATTTAAATCTTGTTTCAGCCGTGTAATTTTGCCCGGGGTTAATTAATAAACTCAGCATTTCCCTACGCTCTTGCTGTTTTATTTTTTTGCAGCAGCCCACGAGGGGGGGGGGGGAGGGGGCGGGCCCCCTGGGTCCCCTAAATCCGCCTATGTAAATTAAGTTACCAGAACCATGCGCGCGTGCAATATAGAGGGCGCTCACTCACTCCGTCATAGTCAGGCTTAATTTGGCCTGACGAAGCTGAGATTCTCAATTCATACCAGACCATCGAACTACCGTGAAATAATTTTTGTTCTGCAGCTGACATCCAGTTGACGTGCTTACTTTTATATCCGCAAATATAAATGACAAAATGCAAATTTTCTTTGTTGATTGTCTAATGATTATAATCAATTCACCGTGCCAAAGAATTTTTGAACACTATTGACCTCATAATCACAGATTTTCCCCTTTGCCGTGTTGTGTCAAAGGATCGGAAGTAGGTTAGATCAATTATTGTTTGTTGAATAATATCGGCAAAAGTTGAAAAAATGGAGTTTCCTCATGTATTCCAAGTTCACGCCGCTATCTTGAGATAAAGCAAGTTTCCAAGTTCACGCATAGCAATCTTACTTCCAACATTAAAGAGCTGTCCATTTCCGGGTTTTGTGAGTTGAAAAAAAGAACGAATGGGAAACAATGGGTGATGAAATTTATGCTGTTATCAGTTGTTTATTTGCTGCTGAAGTATGAGTGCTAGATTTTTGGTGTAGAATAGTGTGTACTTAGTTCTGTGTTTGTTTAAGTTAATGATCACTATCGCTTCTGGAGATTTTTTAGAAATTAGATATTTTCGCGACGCCAGGCGTCCAGGGCAGGGGAATGCTTGAATCCAAATTCAGGAGAGCTGTTCATTGACGGAAAACGTCAAGATACTATCGCTTCGAAGTGCCTCTAGTCAAGCTAAACTTGAATTGCACCTTGTGGAAATTTATGCCTTTTTGTGCCAGCCTACTATCCTATAAAGTTGAACTTTGGAGGCCAGTTAGTTGGTGTATATAGACTGCACCCGATTTCTGTCACTGGTCAGATATACAGTATAAGGGTCCCTGGTTTTGAGAACCAGTATCATCCACTGAATAACACGCTCGTTATATTCAACGATTGCCTGGTTCTCAAATTCAGGGACCACTACATCCGACAAGTGCCGGATTTCGTATCTAAAAATTCTTCAACAACGTGATAGAAATGCTGTGAAAGAACAGTAATTCTTGTTAGAAAACAACCACTTTGCTACTCAAATTTCAACCGTTGGGGAAGTGGTTGATGAGTGATCCGACACGTGTGTCACGTCACTGTGGTGTTGAAACTGACAAGAGTTGTTTCTTAGTTAGAATACTACCTGGGTTGAAGAACGAGGTCATTGACTGAAAGTTTCCATCCTCTGAAAGAAATCCCCTTTCAGATTCGAAAATTTCCCTCTTTGGAAAAAAATTCCCCTTGCAGATTGCACAGCCATGTTTTTGCCTCAGGTGAGTAAGGGCCCTGATTCTTGGATTTGGCACTGCATTTGCCCAAGAATGATATCATACTGAGGTTATGATATCATGCGTTGGCCATGTTACATATGTACGATTATGGATTGACTTCATGGACGGCCGCAGCACTGAAATAAGGGAGGGGGGGGGCGATAGCCTATAGCCCCACCTCCCTGTGGTGCGCCACCCATGGACTTGCATAGCTCACTGGCTCCTGGCGTAATGAATGCAATTTTATGATTTGTACATATCTTCTGTTAACCAACCAAGAACTAAATGTCAGCAATTAGCTGCCTTGGGCCTTGTTCTCCTCTTCCTTGATGTGTCTTTGTTCCTTTTTCAGATACGACTATCATCTTTGGTTTAGCATGAACGATGGAAGTCTGGCCAAACTGACCAACCTTATTAATTCACGGCTGGCCGGAGTATTGTTGGATTGGTATTGACTTTAAAATCTATGCGATGCTTTTTAAAAAATTATACTAATAATCCCTAATTCAACATTTTAATTGCTATTGCGTAACAGTTTATAATTTTTTTTTTCGAACTGGCAGCAAGGATGGAGTGGCTGAACATTTGAAGGATGGCGGTCGCCCAACAAAGTGTAACGTAGTTATTCACTCCCAGCCTTCTGTTCGAAACCAGTTTCATCATGATTGAATAATCTTTATGACAAATGCATATAATTGGTCGAGACTGGAGAGGTGAAATAAAGAGAATAGCATGTAAAAAGTCCACCTTTATTCTCCAGCAGTACAAAACTTATTCGACCAATCAAGTACCATCTTGAAAGCAAATTATTGTTTGTGTTTTATACGCTGCTGGAGACAAAACGTGCTTTGTATTATATTTAGGATTAGAACAACAGCACACAGTCATGCTAAACAGTGCACAACCATCAATCTTGAATAATATTCAAGCTTTTGAACCTACTGAAGTGGAGCTTCACACTAATTCTAGTCTTGGTGCAAACCTGTATAAATATACAGATTTACATAAATCTGGGTAAACAAATGGTCATTCAAGTGAAATCTAACACGAAATTTCTGTCATTAAATTTACAATCTTCTATGAGTAAACTACATTAGTAATCGGTGTTAAGAAATTGCGGTCCTGTTGTTATTTTGGTGCTAAATTTGTGGAGCGATCTTATGCGTTGGCTTTCAGTGTCATGAAATAGAACATCACCCATTGGCCAGTTTCTTTTTTAGACTATTACTCAATCTACTGGTCATCTTCCTTAAGGTTGCGTACACCTCACAGCAAATTATCGGAATTAGTTCAATTCAAGTTTTTGGTATTCTAATGCAGCATAATCATGGTAGTAATGGAGCAGAACTTCTTATTATTCACCTTGTTCATCAGTCTAACCTATTAATGGTTAGTAGTAGTGCAAGGAAATTCAAGCTTAGAGAAAACACCAATTGAGAAGAAACACTATTAAGCTTGACTCAGCATGGTCAAATTCAACTGTTAAGGTGATGTCCAGGCGTCTCCTGTTTGACAAAATTTTAAGAAAATATTGCTCTGTAACTCAAATTACCCCCCAAAAGTTTGGAATAAATTTGGAAGCTTCCTTCAAACGGTGCTAAGTCAGGACACATGACTTATTCCTTGGGCGAGTGAGCTGAGAAAGGAGTGGCACGTCAAACCACTGGATCCATACACATGACTGGTGCCGTGGGCGAGTGAGCTGGGAAAAGTCTTCCACGTCACACCACATAGTCCATTTTGTGACACTGAACGAGAATATTTCCGTTTTTCGATGTGTTTTACGCCTTGGTGCAAGTGATAGCTGTGACAGCCAGTTTTAGCATCTCTTAAGCAAATATTGTCTGCCTTACTAAATATTCAGGCATAAAAAGGTTTGTTTGTTTTGGGAAAACGTGCTGCCGTTTGTTAGTGGAGTCTGAAATAAATGTGAGTTACAAATGTTTGCAATGTAAACATTCCCAAAATAGATCCTGTGACAAAGTTATGTTCAGTTCTAGATCTGTAACAAAATATTCTGAATTATGGAGTTGAAACCAGTTGGCCACGCATGGATGATGGTAGATTATAATCTGCTTTTTCAGCTGCGAACAAATGGTTGGCACGGAAGATCCACGGTACCCCAGAGATCAGCAACCAGATGCACAAGAGAGGTGAGTTTATTAAGAACACGTGTTGCATAGTGTAAAGAGTGTTGCTTGCTGTGAAATTGTTCTTAATTTCAAAGATTTGAACCCACTTAGGCCAATAATTATGTCTATTGTAATATTTCTGGTAGAGGGTGTGGTCGGATTGAAATACTGTTCAGACTTTCTTTAAAAGATAGCGTAGTGCAGACTGAGGTATTCAACATACATGCCCTGAGACACTTGCTATACTTTGGCATGGTAATTTGGTCTATTTTCAAAGCTGTACTCGAGTTTCAAAAGATAAAAAATACAATCAAGAACTCACCTGATGGGTTTAGCTTTTACTGGAGAAAACCATAGGCAGTGGTAAATGCAACCATGTGGTCAAGAAACATGGATCTTGTTGGCTAGATAAAAGTAATGGCAAATACTCACTGGCTTCAAAGATAAAGCAATAACAGATTAAAAAAAACCAGAAACTTCAAAGTTAGATTCACATTGAGGAGACGTGGCGTCTGTAACGTGTTGACTAATTTAACACTTAACAAATGGCTAAGTCCATGGTTTTTGCAAGAAAAATCAACCTGAAAACCTGACAGGTTCTTTGAACAGATGCAATATCCCCAGCTGTAGAAAACACAGTCAATGGCAACAGATGTTGCCAGGATGCACAATAATTTCTTAACAAGTGTGTTGACTGGTTAATGTTCCACCACTGCAGAGGATCATCGTCGAGAGAAATTGATTTATTGTTGAAGTGCTCTCTGAAGAATACTTTATGTGTTGGTCACAGAGTGTGCAGACTGTTACTTTTTGTTTTGATTGTTCTGAAATTTACAATACTCCCATACTGCACTCTAGTGAGAAACCATTTTTGTTTTACTTCCCAATCTTACCATTTTCTTGAAATTTTACAAGTTCCTCTATTCTTTGCTAAATCTCTACAAAATTTTGATATGAATTTAAATATTCACAGTTTCTTTTTCACCTCTTTGTGGTGTTTCATTAACTTCATATTTTGTCGCAGAAAATTTATTGTGACAATACTAACATGCTTGTCTCCAGAAGTAAGTTGTGGTCAGAAGTCATGTGAAATGTGTAATGTAATCAGTGTTAACGGTTAGGTTTTACTCACTAAATACAATGCATCTGGGGGTTATTTAATAATTAAATCAAAAGTTGTGACTGACGATCTATTTTTCAGTAAATGAAACTGTTTAGTACATATACTTACAACTAGGTGGCATTCACAGGTGCTGAACGAAAACAACGATCTGTGGACTGGAACCGAACCGACAGCTCTGGACCGCAGTTCTCGGTTATTTCAGGTACATGTTGCAACCCTAACAAACAGTGTATTGACCCTGAAATTTTTTCAGTCATAGATAAAATACTCTATGCCACGATTTGTACTCTTGTTTAGTCATAGATAAAATACTCTATGCCACGATTTCTACTCTAAGACTTGTTTAATTGTGCTTTAGGCTTGAGAAAGAACGTACCAAGAATCGTGCCATTATTGGGGCGAACAGTGCTGATAATGTAAGAGACCGTGAGAGACTCAGTTATCCAAAGACTCGACTGTCGCACAAAAACTCTGGTGACTCCGGCATGGAGAATGATGGTGATAAAGTAATCGCCATCTGTCAGGCAAAACTAAATGACCCGAGCAAGGGTAGGGGAATCAGTGGTGTGGAGAATGTCAGAAGATGTGGCAATGAATTATCAGATGATGCGGTATCAATAAAAATTGAGGTTGCTGATGATGAGTACGAACGTTGTGCAATATTTCATAACCCTGTGCAATCAAATCACATGTACACTGCTTCTGAGATAAAGGAGAGAAAAGTGACATCTAGTGACGAGTTAAACATTGATAGCAAGACAGGCTGTGGTTCAGATTTCAGTGAAAGCGAGGAAGATGAGGTGATGGTTAAGTACCGTGACAAAGGGGATCTTGATTTCGTGTTAACTGAACCTGGAAAAAAACGAGGCCCTTATTCCATGAAACACCACAAAGCAAAGGTTGATCACTCTTGTGATAAGAATAATGCAGACACCAGTCATAAAACACGGACACTAAAAAAAGGCTTGAACGTGAAATTTGTTAAAGAAAGGAAAAAGAGGCAGCAGGCGAAATTGGGTAAAGGTTTTTTCAGATTGGATGATCAAAAGGGAAGTGTTCTCAGTAAGCAATTTCAACCATATTTGGAAGTTGTCCATGAAGAAGACGTGTCTCCTGTGAAGGACCAGGAGCAAGTCACTTTGAAAAATAGGGCTTTGTATTCGGCTCTACAGTCCTGTGAAGTTAACAACAAAGTTGATAATCATGACGCCACTGAATCACTTAGAATGAAGGGTGGAAAGCAGAGTCCAACTTGTGCACGAGATACATATCGGTGTAAAGTCTGTGGCGTGACTTCCAAGTCCCTCTCCTCTATTCGCTATCACATTCGAAGAGTAGAGTTGTACGATCCTTCCATGTGTTCAGAATGTGGTGAAATGTTGCCCAACAAGTCTCAGCTCGCCTATCACAAGCGGTTAACGCACAACAACACGTTTGTCCTGAAGAAATACCGGTGCTCTTATGAAGATTGCAGCGTTACGAACAAATCTCCCAGTGAGATTCAGAAACACATGGCTACTGTGCACGAGAACAGGCGCGACTACCCTTGTATGTGGGAGGGATGTGGAAAGTGTTTCAAGGATGGCTATGCATTGAAGGTTCACATGAGGATCCACAATAATGACAAGCCTATAGTTTGCTATTTATGCGGTTTTCAATGTCGCCAGAAAGCTTCACTCAACTGGCATATGAAGACAAAACACCCAGCAGACACACAAGCGTCTGCTAATCACAAGTGAATCTCCTGTCAGTAACGGTAACTGAGTTTGCTGATGATGTTTTGGTCATACTAGTTAGGTTAAACTGTAGCGCTTTCAATGTCCCAACCAGCCGGGTCTAAATCTCCAAGCTTAAAAACCAATTTTTTGAAAATTGGGTAGTGAATTTCTGTATACTTTAAAATTTTGTAGCTTTTGTTAGCTGCAAACACTTAAAGGAATGACTCTATATGTGCTACATGTATGTGATGATAAATCATTTCATAGCATAAATTTATGGAAGTCCACCATCAAATTTACTTGTAACTGCCAAATTTGCGATTTTTAAATAACCAGTTTGATGGCTGATGGTGCCGGAAACATTCTAATGTGCACTGCAGAACGTCGGACCGTAACGTTAAAGGTGCATTTCACCCTGTTTTGCTGCCTGAACCAAGAATCTAACTTGTAGTCAATTTGTCCATGTCTCAACAATTCAACTTGGCTGTGGTAAATTTTTCAAACCTCACACTTAGTTTTAGAGTTAATCAAGGACAGCTAAACCTTGAGCGGAAAAAATGCACCTTTAACTGCAATTCGTCCATACCAGTGGAGATTTTATCATCAGTAAACGGGAAAGTTGGGCTGGCAAAGTAGGGTGTTTTTTAACTGGACATTAACTACTGATTCCATTGAACTGTGTAGCACACAGTAGAGGATTAGTGCTGTGCAAGATCTTTACCGTTTCATAGCTGGGAAAATTTGGTATGAAACAATACAAAATGGATATTGAAAAAACTTACCTAATGCAATGGACGACTGGATATTCACAAAGTTATGCTAACTGAAATGCAGTATTGTTTCTGACTATATTGCCTTCCTTATTTGGTCTATTTGTATGGTTTCCTTAAAGCTCCAGTTCACCGTTTAGCTAGGTGCTGAGAAACGAATATCGAATTTGGTCTTTTACTGTCAACTAGACTTATAATACTCATCAGGTGATAGGGCTCATATTCTGTTACCAAGAAGACCATCAAAGCCATCAGCGATTCAAAGAAACGCTTCAATTTTTTGAGGTTAGCCAATGATCCTAAAATTGCGAATTCGAAAATGGCGCGTGTAAGCATACTGTGGCTGGAGTTAGTGACGGAAATGGAGTCGTAAGGAAGATCATAAGACCGATTTTATGATAGTAATAGACGTAATTCGATTTCAGTATTTTAACCAGGTAAACTGGGCTAAATATAGCTTTAAGCATTGACAAAAAATGTAGAGAAATATGAATCAATGTTTGTTCCATATCCGTACATTGCCCGAGTTACATACCGTTCACATGCTGGTTAAAACCTGACTAGCGTTTTCGCTCGTAGCAAAATCGCCAGTTTGTGAATGGTCGTAAGGATCACTTTTGCTGACGCTTTGCTAGAGGTTTGAGTTACCCCCAAAACTACTGGCGTTTTTGCTAGAACTTTTGTAGCCAGACCGCTACTCAAGAGCACACACGTGCGCAGCGGTGAGAAGTTTTTGTTCTATCGTCACGTCATTTAATTCAATTGATAGCAGACAGTGTGCTGTTTTGACTCGAATTTTCGCTTAGTGTCTCGGATGGTAAGAAAGCAAACTGCTGGCGAAAATTACTCTTCGCGGACAGCTCGTCTGTCTGGCTAAATCGCTAACGTTTTCGACACTCATGTGATCCTAATATTAGTGTCCCATAGCACTATTAGTACAAAGATAAAATGTGCAGTCTGTAGGTTGTATTCGCTTCAACCCAGAACCCAATAAAGTGCACTAGCTTCAGTGTTGCTTATTTATTACTAGCTGGTAACAGCGCAGTGTCCTTAGGTGCTGTAGTTACCGGGCAGCATTAATTACGTAGTGTCGGGTATACACTGTAAGTGTCTCTATTGATGAGGTAACCACTTAATGCTTTCGCTTTTAAGTTACTCGACGTCATTGTTACAGCAAATCGCGAGTCTGGAGAGATTGAAATCGCTTAGTTTCTATTAGGAACTATTGGTACGCTTGTCCGTGCACGTGACAACATGACCAACGCCGGCGATGCGTGATGCTGATCAAAGCCGGCGTGTAAGGGCTAGTTTTTCAATAGCTGTACATGCATGTGAGATAAAGACCCAGAACACATTGTAGGGGGCTAACCTCTCTAAGAACGAAATTAAGACCGGGCTGCCGTGAAAAAGATTTTCGCCAATCTATTTGCCTGAGAAAATTCTGGGATTATGTCGGTCAAACATAGGATCTAATTGGCATTATTGGAATTAAATCATCATGCATGAGGAATGTGACTAGTGCTGTCCTATTCGAGGCTGGATAAACCGTCAAGCGCCGGGATAGCTATTTCGTCGTTTTCATCTTGCGGTTCCCGCGAGTTGGTACTATAATACATCTTTTGCAACCAAAGTTTTGAAAAATACAGATCAGGTCTCTGTTTCGAAAACTGAGTCGGTGGTGCAGTATTTCTAGTTACTCATTATTCTCACAAACGATAAATCCACCCGAGACTGGGATCGGGATTTAGTTGTACTCATCGCTTAATTGGCAAATCTTAGTGGCGTTTCAAAGCTTGTTTACTTGCCTCTACGCAGCCGCGAGAGCGAAAAATGAGAGAGACCTTGGCTAATATTTTTGCTGCGGGTGCCGCTTTTTATGCTGCCCACATAAACTGTGGGTGTACAGTGTATATTGCCGTCATTTCATTCGTACTTCCGCTACCGTTGCAGAATCTGCCAATGCCTGTGTTGCTATGAAGTTGGCGACATAAGATGCATGGCGGTTTTCTGACGGATCCGACGGACTACTGGTGTGCCCTCGATAGCAATATTATAATATTTTTTACGTTTTCCCCCGTCATATTTCTGAGTCCGTATTTTAGTGCACCGTCTGTCAATATGCCATACCGCTCAAAGGATCATGAAAATAGGCATATGTGCTCATGAAGATCGCGGCAGAGGTTGATTTTCGGACTGTGGCCAACTACTGCGGCGCCCCTGTGGCAACTGTTTTTCCGCGTATATGCGCAGCTGTAGGCCTACTCCTTAACCCTTTGAAGCAGTGGCGGATTTAGGGGGGGGGGGGGNTCGGGTGCGAATTGCTGACTAGCACACATGGTGCGCATCCAGGGGACTCGGAGGGGGGGGGTGAATAATCGATGCGGCCTGAACAAATCCCGTTTACCTTTTTTTTAGTCAACAGGTCCTCAAACCCAAATATTAGAGACCCCTGCATACCCACATTCTAGGCTGGGCGCGCGTATCTGCCCAAATTCTGGTTATTCCTGTGCCCTGGGCCCCCTAACTCAAAATCCTGGATCCGCTCCTATGAAGTATCTTCATTGCGGTGCCACATTAAGGTTTCTTGGGGCCACAAGGCTGAGTATCAAAACGCCTGGCGCCCTAATGATTACAATTCCCACCTTTCGCCCCAAATTTCTTTTCTGCGGTCGTACATTCGGAGTTGCTTTACGTGAGATTGAGCTGATCGGTTCCTATTACAAGGACGATGACATGACCTTTCCATTTTCGGATGGTTTTGACGTATTCTGCGCTTTGCGTTCCAGTTTTGATTAATTTTTTAGGTAGTGAGCCGTATAGTCTAGTTAGGAATATGGATGAACCTTTCCAAGGGACACCTGGGGGACTACGTGTCAATACCTTGTTGAAGTTTGAGTTAAAAGAGTTTGACAGCTAGTTGAGCATGACAATTTTAAAAGAACAGATAGTACTGAAGCTAAACAAAAGTAACAGGGGGCGTTGATACCCACCAAGCACAGCCCAGACACTATAGGTGATCATTATTTTGAATATTCTCAATGAATAAGGCAATGCTAGTTAATTCAATAATATCTTCTAGACATGTAAAGCAAGACAGTCAGGAATGCTCTCCTTAATAGGAACACATGTGCCACATTTCATCATAATTCTTCAAGAAGTTGGAAGAATAAATAGACAGAAAACAAAGGACAAGAAAACAACAGAAACACCACTAGGGTGCACAACCTTGGACAAATGGGTCCAAATTAAACCAGGCACATTCCTATTGCCAACATGATAGTAACTTAAATGCCAAATGTTATGAGCATCCATCCTGGAACTTTGTAGAAATCAAAGGAAAACTAACATACACAAAATTGCCATTAAACCATTCCACAGTAATCAGATTTGTCCCAAAACCCACTAAGTTGAGCTCTCCTCAAGAGAAACACATGGCAAATTTCATGAGGAGCCCACAAAATACTTGTCTTGAGATACATGGCAAAAAATTTAAATGCCACAAGAGGGCGCCACAGCAGTCAAACCCATTCAAAAACCACAAAATTTAAATGCCACAAGAGGGTGCCACAGCAGTCCGACCCAAATTTAAATGTCACAGGAGGGTACCACAGCAGTCCGACCCATTCAAAAACCACAATCAGTCGCGCACATCAGTCCCAGAATGAACAGATGACGATTTTCATAATAAGAGGCAGAATTCAATAAATAGCCTACACTTGAAAACAGTAAAAGCAACCACTACCTGGCGAAGAATATGTCAAAACCATTTGAAAACAAGAAGGTGGTGTCCTCTCACTAATAGATACCTATTTAACAAATTTCATGAGAATCTGTCAATGAACTCTGACAATACAGAGGCAAACATAAAAAACTAAAATTGGTAGTTAGATCCGTCCAAAAATTCGCTCATCCCATTCACGATAGAAAAAGTTTTCAAACCTCCATCCAGGGGTTTTAGAGATACAGCAGTGGATGCCAGACAACAGACAGATGGATGGGGATGAAAGTATAATGCACTCACATATTTAAATGTGGGTGCATAAAAGGTTTGCAAACTTGCAAATTGAGACCCTTCTGTTCAATTGCGTTTAAGTTGTAATCTTGAAGACACCGAGGTTTAACCAAACGACTGGCATTTATATAAGTAAACATTCTCTGAGAAAACATCAGTATAAAATTTCATTTAAGCACTCTCAGCTAACGTTTCACAACAACCGATTCAGTTTTTATCAACTGACAAATCAGTGTCTGTTGAGTGTTTTGATTTCATATGCCAGTTTAGGGAAGCTTTCTGACGACATCGAAAATCACATAAACTACAAATTATTGGCTTGTCATCAGTGTGGATCCTCGTGTGAATGCGAAGAGCATACGGTTGCTTGAACCATTTGCCGCAACCCTCCCACGTACAAGGGTATTCTCGCTTGTTTTCATGCACCATAGCTACATGTTTCTCGATTATGCCGGGCGATTTGTTCGTAAATGTACAGCCTTCATGAGAACACCTATATCTCTTCGACACAGCACACAAAAAGTTCTCGTGAACTTGTCTTTTGTGAGAGTTGAGTTGACACTTATTGGGCAACATTTCACCACATTCAGAACACACGCATGGATCGTACAGCTCCACCTCTTCAACATGATTGCAAACAGAGAGAAGACATTTAGATGTGAAGTCACAGGCCTTACATCGATACATATCTCCTGCAGAAGATGGACTCTGCCTTTCATTGTCCACCCCACGAGACACATCTGGTTCAGAGTTACTGTTTGTGTTATTCCCACTGTTGGTATCATCTGCATGGACAACCTCCACAAATGGTTGGAACATCTCACTCAGCACACTGCCCAGCTGATCGTCCAACTGGAAATGGCCCTTTCTGATGCGTCTCTTCTCAACATATTTTACTCTCAACCCTTTCTTTGCTAAACTGGACTTCAGACAGACGTCTGCATCACTCCTAGATTTAGGCTTTTCATTGATTGCTTTTTCCCAAACTCCTCTTATTTCACCAGTCTCGCTGAATGCAAAATCAGGATCCTTTTTGACGTCTTCCTTATATCCCAAACCTTCCTTTACAGTTTCCAACTTCTCACTTCGGCCTGTATAATTATCAGATGCACCCTTTCCAGTCTCTGCTTTCCGATCCCTTACAGGTCGTGTTTTTGTAAACGCAAAACCAAGATCCTTCTTGTCATCATCCTCATCTCCCTCACACTCACTGAAATCTGAATTACTGTCCATTGCACAATCCTCATTCTGAACATTATCACATCCTACAGTATGCCTCGTCCCCCTCTTACATACATCAGATGCGGCCTTCACGTCACTTGGTTGTAACGGATTATGAAATACGGCACAAGGATTGTAGCCATCATCTTCAATTTCCATTTTTATGGACACAGCACCATTCGGTAAGTCATTGCTATAGTTTTTGACATTGCGTGTTAAAACAACATCCCCATGACCTTCGTCAGAGTTCTCATCACTTCGGCTCACATCGTCTTTACTCTCTTCCTTGCCAGAGTCGCCGGAGTCATCGTCCCATATCTGAGTTGGCGGATAACTGGCCTTACCGCAGTCTGGCGTTTTAATACATCGGACATTAGGGGAATCTTTATCGGGCCTGAAAACAATTCAGGAAAACCATGAAAAACACTCTCAACAGAACGGCACAACAGACATTTAGGTTTGAAAAACTGGAAGATTAACTCAGCAATGTTCTCCACACACAAAAATTCAAACAACTCGCGTTTACAACCGCGTCGAAAATTTAGACCATTTGGAGTGCGACTGCGTGAATATCATAACGAACAAACGAAAAAATCAATTGCGTGGCATGCTATATAAGCAGGTCATGGCGACCAGTCAAAATAGGTCGTGCAGAACACATAAGGTGTACACAAGAGTTGTAATATGTACCAAAAATTGCAAGGGGACTTATTATGTGGGCCCTGCTTCAACAGAAACTAATTTCAAGCTGAGTGATAACAAGGAGAACCCCATTGTTTCACAACTGATAAGGTAGGTGATGGTGTTACAAGAGTCAGTCCCTAAAAATATAAAAACAGGGTGTAAATTTTCAAAGTCAATCAAATTTAGCGAAGAAATCGACTCTCAAAAAGCAGACAGACAGAAAGTACAATATTGCCACCGCAATAAAATTTGTTAATTGTTATCTCTTCGAATTCCTCTTTCACAAAGTTAGAGTGAACTGACTCGGGTAATATTTGAAACTCATTTGTTGGTGAGTTTCTGAGTTGTTCACACGCATTGTAAAGGGTCATTCAACATAATACGGTTAGATTGTCCATAATTCGGCGGGTTGCACTTGACACTAATTGTAGAATAGTGTACACTATTTTTGTCAACCTCAGTCATTGCAAATACCTACTGTAAAAATTAAACATCTTCACTTCTAATTACAGTTTCCAAATTATCTGTGACTACAATGTATCTAACACAAAGGCGAGTTATCTCAAACGTTACTAAGTGACCTTCATTCCAACTAATATGTCAAACAGGCTATGTCAACTAATAAAAGAATAAATTTTCTGAAAGAAAAAGTTAGATTGAAAGTATACAAATGTTTTACACTGATGTGCCATTAATATTATTATTATTATTATTATTATTATTATTATTATTATCACTACTATTACTATTATTATTATCATCATTACGTTTCCACCTTTTTAAGTCAAAATTTCATTTTTAAGAACAACACATCATAGCAAAATAACCCCCGAGATCGATTTCAATGAATATCTTTTCAAAGATTAAGAACTTCACAATTTACCTTAAAAATGCTGTTAGGAATTTTTGATTACTCATTTACTTTAGTTTCTATGCCAAATTAACTCAAACATAACATATTTTTTGTAAAAAATAGCAGTCATATTACTCAATCTTACCATATGCATAAACAGGGATTTAAAAGGAAATCACAACAGCGATTTTGAGATTGATGAATAAATATTAGTTAAGTTTGAGTGAAATTCAGCAGAGCCGGTTTCGAGAATTTGTGTTCCAAAGTTCAATTTTAGTCAATTTGCTAAAGCTGAGAAAAAGCGAAAAATGTCGCAACTCTTCAAAAACTGATGGTTATCGTTTCATTTTTCAGTGAAAACTTACTCTTGGTCAATATAACCTATACTTGCCTTAACCATGTTCGCTATTTCAACATTCAGTTGCAATGTCATCTGAATTTGCATTGCGCAATAAACTTCATTCTCACTAAAACATTTCAATTTTGTGAATGAGCCTTGAGTGAAAGGTGGGGTCAGTAGTTAAGTAGGCCAGCAGTTACTGTGATACAAATTACGAACTGGGTGACTGATATCAAAAAACCCAAGTTTGAAATAGACAATTATAGAAATCAAGTCGATAGTTAAAGCACACTGTGAGCAGGAGAGTGAAACAGCATAATGTCAATTCAATGATCAAATAAATGAATTCTGGTTTATTTATCTTTTCTCATACATTGCTGAGTTCGTGAACACAAAGTCACAGAGTTGGTGAAGCGACTCAGTGCATTCGTTCTCACCTGTCGTGTGCATGCGTCAGGATCAATATTGTTTTGTTTTCGTTTTCTGCAGCATCTTGCTATGCTATGTACACCTTGTTGAATCAAGATTATGGCAACTCAGTGAATGAAAGGATTGTGGGTACATATGGAACTGCTCTATGCTTTGCAGGAGATTCGATTTGAGTGACAGCCCTGTAACATTTGACCAGATTAGTAAACTAATTTCCACGTGGTTAAAGGTGGTTCTGCTAAATCATTTTTTCCTTTACATGGTATTTAATTCGTATTTAAAGTTCGGGGAGAATGAAGATACAGTATTTTGCTAGACACGTGAAATATTGTAAAAATTATCCATTTTTGTGAATAAGGATGGAGAAATCCTTAACACATTAACAAGTATCACAACTCCAGCCTGTTAGTTGACGGATCCTGTGTCATGCACTGTGATATAAAGTAAGCATTCTGTTACCATATTCTGTTTGACTATAGTACTAGAGGTTAAAAATTGTCCAATAGCAAAACGTTGTTTTCGTTTTCAAGTTCCTACCAAAAACTAATACATAATAGCAGACTCTGCTGTTATATAACTCTGAGAGCTATATGTATCCTATTGGTATACCTTTTGGGTTGAAACACGCTCGTGCGTACAAATAATACATTTCCACTTCTTTACTCCAGGCGCCACAAAATAATTGGCAGACTTCTATTCAGCCTGGATATCTGTTTGTCATTTCTCCTTGAAGTCGAGTGAACTAATGTTTTTGACTTAACTGTCTCAGAGGATGCAAAGTACAACTTGATGAAAAGATTGCTTTTTAGTTTCAAAAACCGCCTGGTTCATTGGATGGCTCATATGCTGAAATATGGCTGACCGGTTTCATGGACCCCCAGTCCTTCATGCAAAATGACGTTATAAGAACTTTGACAGCCACTTACAGAACAGTGACGCTGATGAACTAGAGCTCTGACGAACTCAAAATAAATTCACAGCATTCCTAAACAGACATACATTTTACTCTCCACACTTACAGGTTTTTACCAGTGGCCTCCTGGCTTCTAAGATCCCGTGGAATTTCTGCACCAGCCATTTTTTCATAGCTGAAAAGCAATTATAGGCCTTAGTCAAGCAATGGGCAATCACATTTCAGGTGCAATTTTCATGTCGACCAGACAGGAAGAAAGAATGAATCAAGAAAGCTAACAAAGGATCTTAAGTTGACAGAGCAACAAGTACAAATTAACTGAAGGATAACGAGCAATAAAAATACTATGCGGAGGGTTTAGATTCAGAAATTTCTATCAAAAGGTGTAATATTTCGTCACAAGATGCATTTTCACCAAAGACTACACTTGGCCCACTTGAAGCGGAAGTAGAAACCCAAAATAGAGTTTGGCACATAACAGTATGGGGAGGGGCGACAAGCCTGCCATGGAGATGGATCATACGTTCACTGGGAACCATGACAGTGCTCATTAATATCATCATGACAACAATAACTGTGCCAATGCACTAGGCTCATACCAGGTTCAAATGAGGGGCAAAAGTACCATCGGTTTCAATGGATAAAATGCTGGCAAAAACGCTAGAGTTTCAGCTAGACAGATGTGATGTGCACGAAGGGCGTAAGCATTTACTTTCATTGTTTCCTCAGCACCCGAACTGCTTTCAAGAGAAAATTGATGTCAAAATTATGAAAAACACAGACCTCTTTCCTATGCGCAGAAGTTTTTAGAAGTAAACGGTCTGGGCACAACATAGCTGGAGAAAAGGCCAACAGTTGTGGGTTACATGTACGCTGTATCTCAAGCCACTAACAAAACTGATCATTGTAAACATCCATGTTGCTGTAGAATTTGCTACAAGCAAAAGAGTACGCAAAAATGCTAGTGCTTTACCCAGTTTGTGAAGGAAGAATAAGTGACCAGATCTAAATTAGTTAGAAGTCAAACTACACTGGAAAACCTACTCCAAATCCGTTGTCAGGGTTACCAGCATCGTAACAGTTGTGTTTCGAAGTCAATGTAGTGTGCTCCTGGGAGCAATTTCGGCAAATATATTTGACCAAAATAGACATGATATTGTCATCCATATGTCATTACATCATTTTCACAACAAACTCGGAATTCATGTATCTGCGCACCCTTGACGGTTTGGCAATGGACACATTTTCAAGAAAAATTTCCTTGGGAGTGCTCACTGTGGGAGCATTTTTGTGTCATTTCACTAACCCAACCTTTCTCTAAGATTATAAGATACTGAAAATGCACCCACTAAAACAAAATGATGACAGACTAATTTTTGTTAACACAAAATCCACAGAAGTATGAAAGAAAATGATGTTCATTGGATTATTTTTCAGTTAAATGGCTGAAACAGGAAAGGTGAGTGCTGGTTTTTAACCAGGTGATGAGCAGAACCATACAGGCATGTGAAATTTCAAGGTCTTTAGCAGTTCCTAGTTGTACGTTGTCATAAGTCTTCATACAGCAGCTAGGTGGCTGCAATTTCACTAGCGTTTTTGGTTCATCTTGCTCAAATTTTGAGCTCCCAGGCTCAAATTTGACTAACACACCCAAACACACCCCGCCTGCATAAACACGTTCTGCTTGACTACCATTGCGACTACAGTAATTTCAAATGACCGGAATATGTCACATTTTTTTCATTCTAGAGCCCATTAGAGTCTTAATCTATTTTTATCAATTCTTAACAATGACCTGAATATTCACAAAAACTGTTAACCACGAACACAGAACATTGTTGTTTCCTTCTCATAGGACTATAGTTCACTAAACAAGGAGCTTGACTACCTCCCGAGGCTTTCTCCACACTTAACATAAATCATGGTGAGAACAAAGCCAAGTTCATTATAACACAGCCTTAAGCTGAGCAGGTGATCTCAATTACCAATCCAACAATACTCCAGCCAGCTGTTCATCAGTCAAGTTGGTCAGTTTGGCCAGCGACTTCCATCGCTCATGTTCAGTTCCGATACAAAGATGATTGTCGTACCTGAAAGAAAGAAGGGAATGAAATAACTTACATGAGCAAAGATTCGACGCACTAGTGAGCGGCTAAATATCCATTTCATTCTATTACATAAGTTCAATCTAATTTTGCCTGAACTTTGTAAAAATCTAAAACAGCTTCGTATCAGGATGTGTATAAAAATTCTACCTGGCTGTTGTTCACCTTGCCGAAACAGTGACACCCTCCGTTTTGGATGGTGAAACTGCGACAACTGATAATTACCTTCCTGCTGCATTGACAATTTCATCAGGCTGCCGGCCATAAATAGCACACTTTTAGGTCAATGACTTACTCCACAGCCCAAGTCGTTGCTGTGTCTGAACGTTTAGGGCTGGCCCACATGCGTTTTGCAGTCACAGCAAGTGTTTTCTACCTCTCAGGGTGTTGCAGGCCCTCTTGTTACTACTGACAAAACACAACTGTCGCCAGGTGCCTTCCCCCCCATCATGCCCAAAGAGCAGGTATCAAACAAATGTATTGCCTTATACTGCTCAAACACTGACCTCTATCCAGGGCCCAACGGATAACAGTAGGAAGTTTGATGAGGCTCAGAGGCACAGGTCTACATTTTTGGGAGCCTGACACTTAATCACGTATGGGGTCCCTCATGACCAGAAAGAGTCACATGGTTTTAGTTCTTTGAAGCATGGCCTGTATGTTGTCACACCAAACAGAAGACTACACTCAACATAAACAAAGGTGCCAGATATACCCAGACCTTCAGAACTGACATAGTCTGGTAAAATCATTGAACAGGAGAGAGCTCTAAAGAGCCAGATAATTATGCAAGAAAATGAGGATTATCTTGGACTGCTTTTTACGCAAACAGGTGTAATGGGCAAGGTGAGTGTCAGCCGATTCCCAGATTTAATGTTAATATCAGCTTCAGGACCATGCAAGGAGCACAACACCCATGCTGTGTGAAATTCCCAAGTCTTTGTCAGGTTTAACACACACCGGTTCCAAGCAGTATTTTATTAGTCTGCATGTATGCACATTGTAAACTGGGGTGATTTGTGCAAAATTTCTACTAATTTGGAAAAAAATATATGCAATGAGCACTTCAATCTTGGTATTTATTGGTTTTATTCATGATGGGGGAAGCCATTTTGTCACACGTCCTCCATTTTGTGTTATTATACTTCAGTATTAACAACATATTTTTGATGCTTCTGTGACAAAGAGAAATTGAAAAAGTTTGAGTAAATACTTTTACTTGAAAATAAACTTTTGTCAATGAGACTATTGCGGATGTGACAAATGGTAATTATTAATGTAATTACATTTACCAATTAATAACTGATCCTTAAAAATTCTTCCTACATTTGATTCAAAGATGTGCTGCATATTTTGCCCATGTCTTATTTAGAAGGGCAATTCTGTGAAAGGGCCAACCTCGAGACAAAAAATTGTGGTTACACTAACATTTCTAGTTTCACCCGAAAGCCCATTCTCTCTAGTTTCAGGACCCATATTTGATTGTGCTATAACTGTCAATTTTTTGCTTAAATGGACCCATTTTTGGGGGTCACTCGACCCTAAAAAAATAGCTTGATTTTCATGTGTGTCGCTAATTATTGCCATAAAAAAGCTAATGATGGGCATTTCACTATACTATGAAATTTTTGCAATCACATGAACCCCAAAATTTATAAAAAATAACATTTCAATTTTAGCACATCCTCGACCTCTTGGGGTCAAAGGTCAACTCCTGGATATCATGGTGCCGTACGTCTGACACAAAAAAGTGTTAAAAAGTTTAGTTACGTAAAATTTTTTAATCAAAATTAAAATAATTTCAGATTCTCTTTTAACTTGTTACTCAATACTATTGACCAAAATTTTAGATCCCACGGATTAGTCATTGAGTCAGAAATTGCGTGACAGACGTACAGCAAATTTGTACGTCCGCCACATACCTTCCGTCACACCCATGAAACTACAATTTTTCAGTCCATAAAAATAACCTTAGGTCATGTTTTTACTTTCTAAACTTGCAGAAGATCAAATGTATCTCACACCTAAGAACCTTAAAACGTTAAAATGTTACAAAGGCAGCTTTAAAATTATGCCAAGAAGTTGCTACAGATTTAAACTAAATGCCTAGGACTTTTTCAATTTCAAAAGTATTTGAAGAAAAGTTATAGTTTACAATGTCATCTAGATATTCTTAGTAGAATTCAACTGATTAAAATCAGCCAGTTGGACCACATAAAATGTAAATAATAAAATATTCCTACAAATGAATACCTAAGGTGCTCTACAGCATAAATAACAAGAGACCTAAAGGAATACATGTCAAGTTGCTATTGCGCTGGAATCAACATGTTATTTCTGCTCTGACCTGCTATGTTTTATGGTAAAAAAGCCGATACTGGGCATTTTTAAGCAATAGGAACTTGTCACCTACTTTATTGAGCATTTTTCTCATACCCTCACAGATTGTAGTCGTTCTTTTTGGGTTTTTCAGTGAATTTATGGGCCATTGGGTGGCTTGTATGAAATGATTTCAAAGCAAATGATTACATTTTTATGTCTCATCTTACATATCTTTGATCCCTCAATCTTTTTAAGCATTAGTCAGACTAATTTTTTTCTGCTGAGCTTCGATAAACAGGCATTTAGAAACGATGGAGGAAATTGTTGTAGACCACAGGAAGAACAGATGCAGCTGGGAGAATAAATATCTGCCGGAAAGTTCTCTGAAACTCGAACAAAATGTCATCGTGGATCAAGAAATTCATAATTGTACTTGTGCGTATTGTGATGTGACATTATTTAAAGCCTCTCTTTAAATTTGAAAAGAAGGCATGAGTTAAAAAGCTGGATGAAAACCTAATCATGCTAATCACTAAACAGAAGCCAACATTTGTTAAGTTAATTCTACATATTCCTAGATACTAATCATATATCAATTAATTTAAAATGTCTCGTTTTCACACTGGAATGGGTGAATGCCAAAAGTCGACGCTGTCTACGACACCATGCTCCACACTTTGTTTTAAGAAGAAAGTGAAGAATTATTGCAATTCACAGAAAATTAACGTTAAAAATTAAAAAAAAAATTCTCTGCGGATGTCAATCACACCCGTTTAAAGGCAATTTTCTCAGTCAGATTAAAAGATAGGAGAAAGGTTGATACACACTTTGAAACCTATCAATGAGACCTATCAATTGATTATTTTCCTAGGAATAGGATGAAATTTTTTTTAACAATTGATCAAAATGTTCTCTCACTGTTTGTACGTCCGTCACAAATGGAATTGCCCAAGGTTGAAAAAGTCTCATTTTTGAGTGTTTGCTATGAATGCATGTGTTGCACACAGTCTAATTTTTCAAAGTGATTATAAACGTCACCTATTTGAATTTTTGCGTGTGGAGAACAATGCAAGTCATGGCTTAATTGTACCTTGAATGAATGTTGAGCCTCATTTTGGCGTGGAATGTCAACAATCCATGCATCCATTTTAGCTAAGACTAAGAGTAAGAATGGTCTACGTGAGTTTGATGGTTTAGTCAGGGTTTAGCGTTGTTTGCAAAAAATCTGCCCATGTAAATGACAGATTGAATGTAACACCGCCCAAATGAGTGAGACTGAGATAACAGTCAGACTCAAGAGTGACATTTACCGGTCAAGTAAGATTTTCACGACTTTAGGACAAGACTCCGCTCCTATATCGCTCTTTAACTGCAGCAGGCGATGATATTGTGATCCCACATACACTCTTGTAGCGTCCATTTTTCTGTTCAAGATTCTTTTCCTCTCCTTCCTCGCTGAATCGCTTAGTCTGCGACGCGACTTTCGACCACTTCCCTGCGACTCGGCGTCCATTTTGCTGATTACTGAATGACCTTGACCCGTTGAGCGTGAAGTGAGTGTACTTATCTCAAGGATCGATCGCGTATGCGTAAGCTTGGAATTAAATATTCATAAAAGCCAGCAAGATTTTTTGTTCAGTGTAAGGGTCGTCCATTTTCTCACTTATTGGAACTTGTGTCTCAGAATCGGAGGAATATGTGAATAGTGAATTAATTATTGAATAAGATTGCTAACAAATCCGGGCGGCGCACTGGCGAAAAATTATGTGGGGGGGGGGCTATAGCGAACACCAGTCCCCTATGGTGCGCAGCCCATGTAATAGAAACACACATGAAGCCAATAAAGGTTTATGGAAATCAATATTTTGTTGGCTAAGATGTAATGCAAGGCAAATTTTTATAAAACTTGAAAACGTGATTTTTTCCAGTCTTGCCCTATAAGTTTGATCGAGTAAAAGTCCTCTAAGCTCACGAATACGCAATCTCGAGATGAAACAGCACTCCCAAGTTCAAGCGCAGCAGCAAATTAAACTAACTATAAATCTTTGGCAGCTGTGTCACTCCTGAGGGTTAGACATTTTGATGAGATTCAATGATGTACTGTACATGTAGTCGGCAATCTCTTCAGAGTTTTTCTCTTACTCTGTGATGTTTGTAAGGAATTAATAATTGGTGAATATTAAAAGTAAAAGAGGTTAGTTAACGTGAATTACACGCGTTTACTCAATCTCAGTTGGCCGTCATGTGTGTCTCATTATTACTACTTTTAATTATTACTGATATTCACGTATAATTACTTCAGTTTCTGTTATACTGTTATTAATCTTGACTTCTTATTGGCTAATCGATTACTGTAATAAACATTTAATAATAAAATGATAACTCGAGTGTAAAAACTCGTGTATGATGATTTCAATTATCTAAAATGTTAGTAAGACACTGAAAAGACTTTAAAAATGTTGACAAGATTAAAAAAAACAGGAAATGTCGGCAAGACTTTTAGAAATCTCAAGCTTTAGGTTTGAAAACCTTGCTAACATTTATACATCTAAAAACCTTGCCAACAATTCCTGGTATTCTTTCCAAGATTTCTTAATGTCTTGCCCAACGTTCCCAAAAATGTTGTCATTTTTAGATTTTCAATACACGTAAGTCTTGACAAGATTTCAAAATTGCATTTCGCTTTGCATACATCAGCTCCAGCTAAAAACGAAAATCGAATTGGGCCTTTTACTAGCCTAAATCGAACACGTAATATTCGTTATACTCATAGGATGCTATTTCCGTTACCAAAGAGAACGTTGAAACGACCCGGCAATGACTCAAGCCGAAAATGCTTCAGTTAGAGTTTAAATGTTGGCCTACCCGGCATACATGTGTATAAAATCGCGAAAATGACGTATGTATACATTACCTGTGACTTGAGGCGGTAACGGGTATGGTATCCTGTCACGGACAGGTACATGTGCAATTGAGGCTGTCTCTAATGTGCCATTGGACAGTCCAAACGTTGAGCCCACGTGTGGGTAGGCCTATACTTAGTGTTAAAAGGATAATAAACCCTGTTTTAGTGATTTCAGCCAATGCTCATTCTGTGACTTGCTAATGCATTTTGGCAGCAATCGTGAAAGATAAAAGCAGGAATCAACTCCTAAGTCACACTAGATTGGGGATTTTGGTTCTTGGTGGGTGGTCTTTTTCACAGGTGCCTTCAGGTGTAATTCACTATACAGTGTAAGCGTAGGTCACGCTTGCCGTGTAGCAGACTTCGAAAGGACTGTTTTCGAATTTTCATCCAAACTTCTGAGGGTTGTCGAGTGTTATAGAGCATTAATTATTTTGTTTCAGGTAATTGGATGGGAAAGACAAGTCGTTTTTAATATCTGTTAATAGGCCAAAACCCGGGTTTGGTATTTTCTTTTAAGTTAAAAAAGATTATTTCCTTTCACCCGAATGAATATCAACAATCAGTACCAATATGTACAGTACATGTCCTAAATTACAGGCCTTGCATCTCTTGGCGTTTCTGTTATAAAATTTGACGTTCATAAAAAATAAAGTTCAGTGACATTCACTTGTGGCGGCCATTTTGTATGTGGGCAACCATTAATTTAACTCACATTCTTTATATTCTAAAAATTATGGTATCAGCGTGTTGGAAAAGAATTGGATTTAACTAATCTGAAGTTTAGATTAAATTCGTTTTGTAAAATTTTAAGGTGAAATGAAGTGGCAAGGGGAACTCAAATACATGTACTTCAAAACTTCCCACTCTGTCGTAATCTACTACAACCTCGGGACTTTAAGTTCCGAGGAATTTAAGTACATATAAGTTGCTTTCTTTAGAATTGAGTGAAAAACGATAATACACGAGTTTGTTGATTTTAAAAAATAGCAGAATATAAACGTAAAACGAAAGCAATTACACATTTTTTTCAAACGCGTCCCATTTGCAGGTAGTCACATATGTGTTCAGTCATGAGGAAAACACGGATGAAAATTCGAAGATTAAAATTCCAATATTAAAAACTTTTAACGTTTTAAAAAACATTTATACACCTTTCTAGGCAAGAACACCTAGTCAATCGTCTATGCAAAACACGTGAACCCAAATTGTTCCTCACACGATCGTACTGTATATTTTGTAAACGCCTACTTAAAATAAACTACGTCATTACGATACGATACAACACCGCTTAGAGTTTTTGATTTACATGCAACACAAACAAAAACAGTACGTCTTGCTCTTTTGTCCAGCTACTTAAAACTACACTGCAACCCACCGAGATCCCCAAGCAATCTTGATGCGCCTAGTACCAAGTAATATCGAACTTCTCAAGCTTACTGTTTTCTAATCTCAGTGTGATGATCAACACGAGATCAATAAATAACGGCAGCAAAAGCTAGTTTTTAACAGAAGGCGCGGGTTTACCGTCCGTTATGAAAACCTGGTCGACAAGTTTGTGTACATCTACAAAACCGTAGACGTGACTTAGTAAGACAATTATATATTTCGTGAAAAAGCATGCCTCTAAAAAATGACTTATGACTTTAGGTAACTTTGCTAGTAATTGGGTCAGGTGACAAAGTCCTTTGACTGAAATCTTGTAAAAAAAAACATACATCCATAGCAAAAGAAAGGTATCACATATATACAATATTGAAGATGAAATTTCTGAAGGATTCGTCCTCGATTCATGCAAAAGTCATAAAAGTCCTATTTGTCGTTAGCCTTTCACGCATGAATTTGTGGAACACTCTAAAATAATACCATAACAGCGTTTTGGACTCAGGCACATAAAACATGATATCTGAAAGTTTCATATGAAACCGATTAGCCATTTCCGAGAAGTCAAATTTTGAATTTTCCTAAGGTCCTACAGAATTTCACCTAATGAGACGGCATGCGCTATAATGGCACGGGAAAAATTAAAATAAGTTCGGCCGATCCGCGACTTGCGCGGCATCGCGCCGACATACCACTCTATATGACAAATATTTTAAGTCCAGCCTACTGTATGCGGGATGCTAACCAGTGAATATCGTTAGGCCGTTGGCTTGAGTTCGTTGTTGGTGATGCTCAATTCAATTCTCCGTTCCTCACGTGAAGTAACTGGTAGGCAATTTTAAGCGTGGTATTAGCGATTAGCTTCGTTTGACTCTTGAATTCTTTATAGTGGGATGGCATATTTAGTGAAGAAATTGTTGGTCGTGCATTAAAGTTCAGTCGTAGCTCATTCCAACGCTATTGTAACGGTTTAACATTTTGCGAAGTGCTTGTTTGTAGGCGGGTATTGCCACCACATATAAAACGGGATTAAGAAGTGAATTCAGTCCTGGAAGATCCGATAGAAACGCTCGAAGCGAAGATATTCTCCAATCCTCCAACAACAATACAGACGGAGGAGGATAGGCGATCTTAGCAATCAAATGAGGCCATGTACTTATCAACTTAAACACTACAAACTTCATCACTGCCTTAGTGAGTTTGTATTGACGTAGGTGTTGTGCACTTAGTTCGTTGAAGTTTTTTTTCCGTTGGCGGTAGGCCAAAAAAATCACGTAAAAATGAAGACCGACAATAATGACTTCTGGAATGTAGATCGTCAATGTGACGCATGCCACTCTTATTGAAGATCTTTTAAATATTGTCTGAAACAAACACATGTCTCGGTAACCGTTAAAGTCCTTGTTTAAAGTTAACAGAAGAAATACGTTTACTAGCGGGCCATAAAAGAATGCTGTGATTACAAGCTTCTTTAAGACGCTGGTTGTCATCAAAACTTCGTGTCGTAGAGGAAACTGGATTGAAACAAACCTGTCCACATTTACAACTGCAAGCATGGCAGTGGATACGTAGGTTGGAACGGAGACACCGTAGATGAAACCTATGCAGGCGGGGGTGCTAGTAATGGCGGACATTGGCAGCGACTCCCAGCACAGTGGTACGACAAGTTTCTTGAATGTATTGAGTGGCAGACAGAGTCCTACCAGCAGATCACTGAGTCCAAGGCCAAAGATTATGACGCTGGTGTCTTCCTTGCGTACTTCTGGGAATTTGATGTAGGCCGCGAGGCTAAACAAACCAAAATGTTACCAACACTTATGCCCAAGGCGAGGAGAACTTCGAAAGTGATGTGTAAGTACAATGCAACATTCGGCGTTGATCCATCAGCGTACCACGGTGTGTGGTTAGAACTAGTTAAATTGGACATTTGTTTCCGGAGTGAGAAAAGCGCACTCCTGAACAACTTGTACATGAAAAGTGTAATACGTATATTTGTATATATAACATAGTTACAAGGAATAAGTGTTGGAACGTAACGAGTTACCATGGTTACCAAATGTAGCGAAATGATCCCATCCGTCAAGCAAATGAAACACATGCATGCGTATAATGATGCGATTCTGCAGATATGGCAAAATTTTAGCCACATCGTCCAGTTTTTTAAGAAAATGTGTAAATTTCCTCCTTCAGAAACTTGTAGAAAAGCCCAGGAGACGCGTGGCCTGACTTTTATTTTGTCGACAATCTACTGTGCAGTCTTAGATTTGAGTACATTTTTGGCGGCAGTTGAAATTAGATTCTAATTCACAGGCGCAATAATATAATATTTAAAGAAAATCAACTTTTGTGTGCCATACATACGTTACATTAAGCACTTTTTTTGCAAAAAAAAACATTGAAATTTGTAGTTAAAAGGATTTTCTAACAAGTCGTTGTAGTATGAAATTCAATGCGGGGCATCTAATCTAATAAAATGAAGTGAACTTTGATTTAAAGTGATGAGTATCCCCAATTAAAGTGTTGTCTTATTGAAATCTCGAACTAGCGACTGTCAACTTGTATGTATTTTCTGAGACTAAGGGTCAAGCCTAACCTGTTCGTGCCATTCTCGTGGTCACGTGACTATGCTTTTTGACAAATTTGTCATTTTTGAAAGATAAAGTGATGGGGGGAAAATCCTTTAACCAACATTCAACAAAAACCGTGCAAGGGATTTTTTATAACTGGAGCCGTCGTTTGTTAATCTCAAAGATACGTTTTGCTCAGCACTTTTCTGGGAATAATTGATTTTAAATCACATGGAAAATGGCGAAAGCTCTGATAAAAATCTGTGACATCGTTTTCCCATTGAAAAGACATCGTTTTTGCTGCTGAAAAACACAATTTTGGAATTATTGTTGAATGGGATGGACTTTTGAAATTCTTAGGTTTGGTCAGCTATAAAACGTCAAATTGCGTTGCGTGTTGGTGATTTTATTGCTAACCGCCTGTTCTCGTAGTTGTCTGCCAGAGAATAAAAGTCTGATTTCCTAATTTTAGCGTAGGTCGCCATAAATCATCACTTCGATATGATTTGAAAGATGAAGATTTGCAGTTATATCCTGTCAGTCAAATGTTCCTGCAATTTATCTCTCAGGGTACTGACACTTGTAATATCTTACAGTTCTAGAAATCATTAGATATAAACCGTGAACGGATCAAAGGCAGATCGCATTAGTAATACTCTGAGAAAATAATTTAGCTTTGTCACCTGAGGCCCCTTCCAAGAAAACTAATTTAGCTAAGACAAATCTTAAATTTCTGTCTGTTTTAAGATAAAATTCAAATTTATCTCAATTCTGTTTCGAGAAAGAGGGTTCTTAGGTTTGACTTGAGTTTTTGACTTAAGTTTTGTCTTAATTTTGATTAACAATCCGGAAGTGGAAGTTTCAAAGTTTGGGAGTTGAGACAAATCTTAGACTCAAGTCAAAAATGAACTTAAGTCAATTTCTTGGAACGCCGGGGCCCCTGGTCTCTAGTTCTGCTTTGACTGTCGCTAGGACACTGTCTAAAGACGCTCAGGTGGGACTTCACGTTCTCATCACATCTGATGCATGACAAAATGTTTTTGATTATTCTATTAATGGTGTTTCATTATTTACCAACGCATTTGATTTCTTCAATGATATTTCGCAATGATTAATACTAAATGTTTGTTCACACGATCACAATGTGCATGTCAATTACTCAAACAGTCCAAAAAGTGTTGACACTGCCGCATTCAATTTTGCGTATCTCTGAGGAGGCAACTAGCAAACGGTACCTAATGCAGGCCT
>NMRA01000016.1:1837374-1849800 GCA_002633005.1 Phoronis australis
CTGGTGTCGTGGTGAAAATCATTCATGGGAGCTTATATGTCTTCTTTTCAACTTTAAAGAGAAGCGGTGAATAAAGTTGCATCACGGTTCACACGTCAGGTACAATCATGAATTTCTTGATCCACAATGGCATTTGTTTGAGTTTCAGATTCGGAACATTCCGCTCACAGTTACATCTTCTTTCTCCTGCTCTCCAACATCCCTCTTAATCGGTACGATGGTTCAATCTCCTCGAAGCTCAGCAGAATAATCTTTCTTATAAAGATTGTGAGATCAAGGTTCTTGTTTTGCCTTAAATATGTAAAATGAGATGTTGTAATCGCTTGCTACGAAAACATTTCATACAAGTCACTCGATCAAGACACTGAAAAACATGCACTAGATGACTACACTCAGTGAACGTGTGACAAAAATGCTTAAAGTAGGTCACAGATTCTCCCACCTAAAAATGCCCAGCATCAGCTTTTTCAACACAAAACATAACATAACTTGTCTGAGCAGAAATGACACATTGATTTCGGCACAACAGCAACTTTCTTTTAGGCTCTTGTTATTTAAACTCCAGAGTACCTTCAGAGTCTTTTATACGTTGAATACTTTTTGCTTCTGCAATTTTCCAAAAGCTAAGGATATCTTTACAAACATGGAACAGCAACGCAAAAACAATAAGTTCATTAAATTAGCATTCGTTTTATCCTCATGTGGTCCAACTATGTAATTTTAACAAGTCAAATTCTGTTAATGACAACTAGATGCCACTGTCAGGTAACTTTTCAGCAAATACTAAATAGAAATTGAAAAAGTCCAATTCATCTAGTTTAAATCCATAGCAACTTATTGATTTTATAGCTCTACATCTTCGAAATATTTAATCATTTTAGGCTCTTTGGTGCGACACAAATTTTATGCTTTACAAATCTGGAAAGGAAAAAAATAAAACCTTACATTTTTTGGTGGCTGAAAAATTGCAATTGCATGGGTTTGTCTGACTTCACTGCCTGAGCTATCTCAGGTGGTCTGTGTCCGCTATAGTGCCGTAGACCTAGTCATGATTCAAGTGTTTGTACTTTCAGCCATACACACCAGCCTGTAGGCTGTTTTTCATGATTCATGATACATGCAATCTGGCACAGCTTAATATGATGTAGTAATACGCTGGAAGTTGCTCTGCACATCATCCTTCACCATATTATGTCAGTATTTTTCAAAGTTTGAATGTCCACCTGATTGCACGAAACAAGAGCTTTAAAATGGTCCCTTCAATGTTTACCCAGGATCATCATTAATGGTGTTTCTCAATTTTCTTTTCAAAGGTTATAAAATGTTTGTGTTACTAAAGCTTATCAATACAGCTGTGATGTCAATAGTTAGTCAACATGAGGTTTAATTTGCGTACAAGACGTTCTTGAAATAGCACATAATAAGTTTTAGAAGAAGTCATGAAACCATTAATCTCCCACTGGCTGACAAAAACGGACAAGACTGCCAAAGTCTTGGGTGTCATTTCAACATATAAACAAATATGGCCGCTGATGCTGAAGCAATTGAATTCAGCAATTTCACCCAGCACTAAAATTGAATTGCTGCCCTTAACTGCGGTGACACTTTCCAGAAAAATTCTTGAAATATTAATTTTTTAGCAGCCAGTGACTCTAGCGAATGAGGGGGACTTTCAGTGCATAATCACCATAGTGTGTGTCAAAATTAGCCTGGAACTATTGCTGAACGGATACTTCTTGGCACATGGTAAATGATATACAGTGGCTTTACAATTCTACATAGATATTTTTCAAATGCATGAGGACCTTTAGAAATTAAATGATAAAAAGTAAATCTTAACTTCATGGCTGCGAAAGATGGTCACATTTCTTACAGTACAAATTGTTACAGATGTGACTTAATGTTTTTGGATTTTTGGGAACTGGATTGAGATACCCTTGAGAAATTTTGCTCAGTTATATCGACTAGAGTGAACAAGGAGAAAATTAAATTGAGTTCAAATTGATTTCCTTTTTTTTCTGATATCAAAACTTTTGTTATTTAAATGTTACAGATGTGACTTTCACTAATTGGAAAGGTTAATTAGAAATATTGATTGTCAAACATCAGGTAGTTTCAACTATTAAGTAAATATAATTCTTATGTAGCAAATGATATATTAAAACCATTCTGGCATTAATTTCTTCAAGTCTGTAGCAAAAATTATGAAAAAGTTGTGTCTCATCAGTAACACATTTTACAAATAAGAGAAAAGCCTTTAAATAAAAGCAAAATTTTCAAGACTAGCAGAAAACAGACCTGCAAACAACAAAATTCAATGATTAAACTTTGTGTAAACATCAAAATAGAAAGTTAATGGGCTGATTTCAAATTTTTTAGTCCATGGCACAAATAACAGTAAAATATGTTCCTTTTGTTCCAACTTCTCAGTGCAATGATGTGATTTCTATACAAAACTTGCACACACTTGGAAACCTTTCTTGCATAGTGGTACATGTTGAGCATTTCCGTGTAGCTTCTGTAAAATGTGTGCTAATTACGAAAATGAAGGGTTATTGCATAAACTCTGTGACTGGTTATTTCCTGACAGCAAGTGCTGTAATTGTTGTAAAATACCTCCCACCTTTGGTATAACCACCTGTCACTACCTTTTGAGCATAGAGGGTGGCTTTGTTGAGGCCATAGGTGTGTTTAAATTCTAACTCAAACAAGTATTCCCGCAATCATTTGTTAACTGAGTCTGAACTCCACTAGTCAGTGCTCTTGAAGTGAATAGAAACGTATTGAGGGTTATCCGGGGAAGTCACCCGTCTGTCAGCAATGCCTAGAGAAGGCACTATAGTTACGACTTGTCTAGGTTGACGAGTGTTGTGTGACAAAGGCTTTTTACCCGATTCACAAATATGACTAAAATATATGACTAAAACACTTGTAAGGTTTTGCTGCTTTAACTTATTTGCTTGTAGCAAAAAAGTAACATGAGCAGTTGTAATTTTCGTTGACTGACACCTTGCTGTAGTTTTGAGTTATCCCACTCCACTCAAACCAAGAGCTCTCAGCACATTCACATCCACTGTTTTGAGCAAGTGTCCTTTGTCACTAAATAGTAATCCAACTCTGGGGAGTTAAAACAGCTGACAACATCCCTGACGAGTCTTCAGAGGCTTTTGTTTTTAAATGTCTTCAACTCTTACAAGTAGGGGTCTTGGCTTAAATAGCTAGGAATGATAGGAACTTGACAGTAGTACACGTATGGATATTTCACCCTCTGCTGTGTCACCCGATGTCAATGTTTTCCCCTTTCACTTATTCTGTAATCGTTTTGGGTTCTAGTAGGCATCAGTCTAAGGGCTATTGTCTTAGGTAGGGTTTAACTTCATTCCAATGGTTTTGTTCAAGTTACCATTTTCGCTGTTGCCCAGGTTTTGTGCTGGTATGGGTTTTGAGTGTACAATAGAGCCAAATACTTTACTACCATAACGGAATTCGGGTATCTGTAAATCTTGATCCCACTTTTTGTGGTTCTTAAATTCTGCACAAAAATGATTGCTGGAACTGGCATTGTCCATTTGTCTATGGCTAATTGTGGTGTCAAAATGCGTGAAACCTTTGTTGTGGTCTTTGTTTCACTGTAATGGAAAAGAAAACATTCTCTAAGATTTTTATTTATCATTTTAGCTGATAAGTTTAACAAATAGAAATTTCACTCATTCAGCACTCAAATTTGATTGTCAGAATCACGCACCCAAGATCCTCAAAGTTTGGAAATGACGCGCCCTTCAAATCTTCAAATAAACTGTTGGAACATGCACCAGCAGAGAACAAGAATTCAAATTTGATTATTTTAACATTACAAACTTAAATAACAACATGTAACAGAATGAATTTCCAGTGAACACCAAAGATGTATATTTCACCTCATTGTACAGTTCATTAATTTTGCACATGACAGACGCTCAATTCCATTGGCCAAGTAAGGAAAACCCACCCTTCTTTGAAGTCTGTCGTCAGCGGAGTGCCAGACACGTACAGTCTCGCCTGCATGGTCCAGGTAATAAAAGCTGTACAGCACCCTAAGACGCAACAAAGACAAACATATCAATAGATGAACAATTGCTACTAATGTCTCAAACTTAAAGTGCATGAACCTGCCTTCCATCACAAAAAAACTTTCGATTGAGACTGCTTATCATGGTGAAATTCATCGCAAATTTTTCCTTAGTTAAATTGGAAGCAATTTCAGTGCTTCAGAAAACTGACAGTTTACTAATTTTTTGAGACCATGATAAACAAGTGGCCATATCACAGCGGGTCACGGTACGCATAGTCACAGGTGCTTAAACAACTGTCACTTGTTTACCAACCCAGAAATCTGTTCCCATCTAAAGAAGGGTTAGTTTGTTAGGTGATGGATGTTCCCATTCATTCCAGGCACTGTAAATTTCTAGAATGATGCAAAAACTTTGAATCACACCTTCCTGACATATTGGAGCTCTCAAACTCCTACTGGGGATTAATGACTGACTGGTTCCCGCAAAAAATTGCACTCTGCCTGTGGTCATAGACAGCAACTCAAAAGTCCTGTACCATGAGTTAGACAACTAATCTGACCCCTCTGTCTATTCAAAGAGGGATTCTTGGCTTTCACCCAAACAGGTTCTTTGTCACTTTGCTCTAACTAGGAACTCTCTGTCTGTCGGTCACCTTCGCATCAACTGTCTTGAATGAGTGTACTGTATCACTAAGGTGATCAATTGCTATGGACTTAAAACACTGTGATATTTGCCCTGAGGTCTTGCACCATGTGCTTTCAAAACAGCTGCTTTATATCACCAATGTAAGTCTTCACATTTGTCGAAGAAAATGCAATACACCACTCCATTGACATAATCGTGCTGTTGTGTGTCTGTGGAATGCACAACTACTTCTGACCATGTCAACAGGGTTTTACGCTATTTCAATACGATTCGCATTAACAATCTACGCAAATCTTTACTTTTTTAATGTGCCGACAATGGTTGAAAACGCTCTGAAGTCTCTGCTGGTATGGAAGACATGAGGCTGATGGTGTGAGGCTCTGTTATACACCAACCAGGGTATCCACAGTTGGAGCACTGGCAGGATCTCAGTGTCATGTGATCACCTGTGGGTGGTGCCCGGCAGACGTCACACCCCACCTGGTGGCTGTCACTTGAGAAGTGGCATTGCGAAATGGCAGGTAATGCGTAACCACAAATCATGAGTAACAAGAGTTAAACAGAGACGGTGGTTAGAAATTATCTCTCATTTACCAGCACCTCCTCTCAAGTGGCAGCCACCAGGTGGTGTTTGACGACTGCCAGTCACCGTCCACAGGTGACCACGTGACACGGAGATCCCTGCCAGTGCCTCGACGAAGAGTCCAAGATGGTCCCGAAAGCTAGGCTCTCAAATATAACCAGGCTGCCAATAGGTAACAGTCATTTCAATTGAATCAAATAGTAAATACTGGTCTGTGTGTGCCAGCTTCATATAGATAGAATCAGTTAGTACATTCAGTAAGGCCCGGTTGTCTGCTACAAGGACCAACATGCTAAAAAATGTATACTTTGCATGTTAAACATGTGAGGATCTACGCAAAATTATTAATGCAAAGAGCATGCTAGCTTGTTAACATGCTCTGGAATAAATTACTGCACCCGAGGAATAACCTAAGCTTGGTGATATCAGTATGTACAGTGGTGTATCCCAGTTTGTGTAATGGTGACAAATGTGTAGACTCTTACATTGGTGTGGCAGAACGGGCAGTCAGAAAATGCATGGTGTAGCACAGCTAGACTAATGTCTGTGGTTTAAATTATGCGGTGTTTGATCACCGGAGTAAGACATGGCATTGATTGCTGGCAGTGGATGTCATGTGACGATGCTAGATAGAGTTCTTGGTTTGACAGGGGTATTTGTGTGAAAGCCCTTTTTGAATTGACATGAAGGGGTCAGATTTAATATGTCTGACTAATGATCCAGGGTTTTACAGTGATTGTTTATGAATGCCAGCAGAGGGCGATACAAGTTTTGAGGAAATCAGTCAGTCATAAAAAGAAGCAGACAGGAGGCTCTGCATTGTTTGGAAAATTATGTAACATTAAGTAAGAATCATTAGTCTTTATACAACATGCCATATGTTGGTCACATGACGTGGCTTACTTGTATAATTTGTCTGAAAGGGTCTCTTTCCTGTCTGGGACTTGAACCCGGAATGTTCTACATGCTATACAGACGCTCTAATCCACTGAGCTGTTGGGACCACCGTTCATTTACAGAAATCCAATGAGATGTTTTAGAAATGATCGTACCCAAGCTTGGGAGTGCACGTACATGCATACAGTATGTTGTTACCAATGAGCGCATTGTTATGATATTAGACTTAATTAACATTAGTTTTCTTACATGTCATGTGGTGGTCATCTGAAATGATCTCTGCCCTGACTGGAGTTTGAACTGGGACTCTGCTATTACAGTGCAGTTGCTCTAGTCCACTGAACTATGAGCGCCACAGGCGGCTAGTAGAAATCCAAACAGACTTAATAAAAACATCCTACATTTATGTGGCCAGCTGTGGGCTATGGTTGTAAAAAGCGGATTCAAAATTAAATTGAACATAAAATGTTCCCAGATAAATTTAACATTTGCCAAAAAGTTCTTAATTTGCCTGATATCCTTTAATTTTCTTAATGTGAAAAACTGGTTGGCTAGCTTAATAAGTGGCTACCAAAATTATTTACCAAGATGACCTTAGGTCTGGACGAACGGGAACAACACTATGCAAAAGAGTTTGGTAAGTTCCTAGACAGAAAGATAAAAATTTTCAACATAGTAAATTCGGAAACAATTTATTCATCTGTTTTGTTATATATTTTTCAGGTTCATGGAAGATTCTTCCATGGTCAACCTGTCTCAGGGGAGTGGCAAAACTGGATCATCCACTATGGTTTTAGCTGATGAGAGTGGTGAGGCATGCAGTCTTGTGTCTACTCAATCTGGTCATGCAGACTGTGCTGATTCACAAGTGAGATGTGATGTCAAAGAATATAATTCTGGCACACTGGTGACCCTTGGAAACAAAGCGTGTAACATAAGTATGTCAAACGAGATGCCATTGGTGCTAAAGATGGAAGTTGAAGATGATGGATACAATGTTTGTGCACTGGATCATGACAGTACAATACCAAATACCTGGGATAAAGCAATCTCTGAGATTTCGTGTGAAAATAGGATGGTGCAAAAAACTTATAATGATGGGGATGATTCAGAGACCAGTTTACACGAAACTAGTTTGAATGATGACTTTGTAGCGGATCGTAACTTTCCAACTGGCAGTGATTGGGAGGGACGTAAAAAGTGTTCTGTTTCCATATTTCATCATAAGGACACTCAAGATGACCCAGATTTTGTGCAAAGTGAATCGGATGACTTGGAATATGAAGATGATGTCAGTGGAGATCCCGACTTCACGAATTTTAAAAAACAAAAGGTGAAGAAGAAACAAAACCATCCAAAAGAACCGAAAGTTAAAACTCCTAAGACTAAAAAGTCAAAGAAGGAAAAGCCTTATAAAGAAAAGACCATTAGCAAAGGCTTTTACATGTTGGATGATGGTTGTCACACTATTGTGAGTGTAAAATTCCAGCCATACTTGGAAGTAGTTCGAGAGGATGTTGATACCAGTGCTCCTAGTGGTCATTCTTCATCAGTGGAACCTTGTGAGAATGGAGCAGTGGGTGTTGTTGGTGGACAATCTGAACGTTGTAAAGCGGATGCATCATGTCCTAAGCCACCGGTTTCGTTGGTTAAGTACCGCTGCAAAGTTTGCGGATACTCGTCGAAATCTTTGAGTGTAACTCGCTGGCATATTTCAAGGGTGGAGTTGCAGGAGCCATCTATGTGTTCCGAGTGTGGGGACGTGTTACCCAATAACCACCAGCTCTACGTTCACAAGAAGCAAGAACATGAGAACCGTAAGGTGGTCAAGAAGATATACCCGTGCTCTTATGAGGGCTGTAGTTTCACTGCCAAAAACAAGCTGCAGACTAAGAAACACATGGATTCGGTGCACGAGAACAGGCGTGACCACCCATGTACGTGGGAAGGATGCGAAAAGTGTTTCAAGGACCCGTATGCATTGCGAGTTCATATGAGGATCCACAATGATGACAAGCCCATTATTTGTTACTTATGCGGTTTTCGATGCCGTCAAAAATCATCACTCAATTGGCACATGAAAACAAAACACCCAACAGACAATGATGGGCGGACAAGAGAGAATGTCTGATTCTGCTTGCACACGCATGTTTGTGATCATTTGGCTCAAAGTGTTTGCATGTTGAAAAGTTAGGCTGAGAGTAGGTTTCAAAAAGTTGGCAAAAGTCTTTTGTACCAAAAGTGGATTAAGTTCCAAACCAGAAATGTCTGACAAATTTTCATTTTTACCTGGCCAGTATTTTATGTTTGGTGTCCTCGGTTTTCACCATGAATTTGGTGAAGCCATATGAATTTTGACGAAATGCAAAACTTTTCATGTTACTGCTTACGTGAATATTTACCCTCTGTGCTGCAATGTAAGGTTTGCTTCAATAGAAACAAACCGTTACCAATGGTCTCACAGGTGTCAAGGACCCTCATTTCCAATCGCATTCAGGGACTCTTTCCACAAAATGTAACTGGACTACGTGTATAATATTGTTCCTGTTACAGACTTATACAGATTGTCATGTGACACGCACTTCCAGGTTTTGATTTCATGGAAAGGCTTGTTAGTTGATACTAGGCAGATTTTCTTGTGGTACCTCTATGTGCCATTCCATAACAAGTTTTTAAGAAATGGCGATTTTTGATACTTTGTACTGTAAATCACAAATATACAAGGTATATATTTATAAGAGAAAAAACAATTTTCTTTTGGATGAAGCGCTCTCTTCTTGGGCTGTTCCTCCACTCAGGGTTTGCCCTTCATTCGCTCAGGGTTTTTTGTCCATCCGTTTGGGTTTTCTGTTCGTCCAATCAGGGTTTTCTGTTCGTCCACTCAGGGTTTGCTGTTCGTCCACTCAGGGCTTGGCTGAGTGAACCCCAAGTGCTCAGACAGACGTCCTAATCATGGACTTTTCCAAAGCATTCGATCAAATCAATACCTGCGATTACTAATTAACTTCGTGATATATGGCGTCAGAGGACAACCTAAAACCTGGTAGTTAAAATCATTCCTCAGTATTATATCTTAATAAGTGTTTTTAACAGTAAGACATAACGAAGTTCGTGTCTATTTAAAACTGACTGGTCAATGCAAACACTAAGCTAAGTTTAAACAGAAACATTAGAGGTGGAGGTTGGTGAAAATAAAGATAGATGAAACTACATGTACTTTTCATGGCCTGACTGTAAAAGTAAAATGTACAATCCATGAAATTGAGTAGTGGGACAAGTTGAGAAGTTAGGGTTATGAAGGCTTTTATTGAGAAGTTTGTGCATGTAGCCAAATCTATATAATATTGAACTTAGCTCTGTAAAATTATATCATCTTTTGGTTTTCGCTTGACGCAATCCAAACTTTTTAATTGCTATTCCACAAGAGCACCAAAAGATCGACGCAATGGCCACCAACTCAGATTTTGAAAAAAAGACTATGTGTTTCTACTTCTTGGCGAGATATGTTAAAAATATTTCTTTAAAAATTCTTATGCCATTATTTTTGCCGCTAGGAGTGCTAGTGTGTTTTGTGCCAAGAGTCTGGTTCCCTTAGACATACATGTAATTGACTTGTCGAAAAATGTCCCCTCGTGCACCCCCCGGACTTCAACTTCAAAGTTGCATTTTTATGAATGTGAAAACGGAAAACTGATGTTTACAAGCCGAAAAAAATGTCCCTCGTATGTTTTTATGCAAATTAGTACCCCCATTACCGAATTTGCTATTCGCAATATCTACGCGACTATTTCCTATAATTGAAAGGGCTAAATGTCTGGGCTTATGTTTTGTGGGTCAAACATTACATTAGAACTGCAAGTAAGTGATAAAATTATCTTTTACATGGTACCGGTCCAAACAAGCAACATATGGAACAGAAATGCTGTGTGAGGTATGAAAATCCGCTATTTTTATTCAAATTCAGAACTTTATTGTTGACGGCATGAATGAAAACAAACTGTGACAGTATTTTTAGGTTGCAGTCCCATAACCAAAAATATATTTTAGGTTCACTAAATGAAACAATGTTTCTCATCAGCTACCTAGGCAGATGTAAAAATCATGCAAAAAAGAAAACGAGGTCGAAACTTGTCTACTGAAGGCAAAGATCGATCTCTACCCTTATGCATTCTTCATTTAGATTCTGTTAATGAACATTGCAATTTTACAATGTGAGAGTAACAGGAATGCACAGAACTACCGCAGCTTTAAACTCACATTGTCCAACAAAATAATATCACCAAAGTTTCTTCCTTCCGCTTGCTTTGCGTTGAGGAATTAAAACGGAACGGGTAAGGGAATTATAGGTACCGTTCTGGGGAACTATTGAATCGTTTTAAAAACATGTCCTTTGCAAAAGCAGGTAAACTTCACAAAAATTGACAGAGGTGATACTATCATTTTGACTGTCTTATAAATGAAGTATATCCGTTTCCTCTGCTTTAGTACAAGCACATTGTTTAGAAAGTACACATATTAAACGTCTGAAAACTGCGCTCCCTCATCAAGATGACATTGCAAAAGCATGCAAACAGTCAGCAGAACTACCGCGGCCATTAACGACCGATTATGTGGAACTCGATACCCTAAAACTTGCCTCCAGAACGCATCCCATTTCTAAGTTTGTTAATGACCGTCTGGGGTTGAAGGTCTCCAAAAAGTGAAATATTCAAGAGACTGATTTCCTAGGGTTAGGGTTAATCGTGAGGTTAGGTTTAGGGTTAAGGCTAAGGTTAGGTTAGGGTTTGACGGGTTTTTCAAGGGTTTAGGGTTAGGGTTAGGGTTAGGGTTGGGATGGGGTAAGGGTTAGGGTTAAGGTTTTTCATGGGTTTAGAGTTAGAAGCGCAAGTGTGTTTTTACAAAATTTGCGTCGTGTGGTTGAAGTTTTAGACACGTCGAGTTTTTCAGCAAAAAGATCGTTTTTACGGTTCATGTGAGAAAACAAATCCTACACTCGTCTCAGATTGATGACATGGGCAAAACCTCTTGGAAATTTCGTCAAAATCCCTCGGCAGCCCATGTCATAAATCTGAGACGAGTGTAGGAATTTTTTTTCCTTATTCAGTCACTCGCAGTTGTGAAGAAAATGTAGAATTCCCTTTGTCGAGTCCCCACAGCGCACAGTTTGAATATCAGTACTGCGCATGCGCCTAGGCATGTGCAAATTGGAACCATGGAAGAGGTGATTTTCGAAAAGCAAGTTTCTTGCGAGTTTAGCAAGTTCACGATGATTAAAAACTGGTGCTTGGCGACTACGCTAGCGACCTAATAGGTACATTTGCAAAAGGGTCGTTACTCAAGTGATTTGCGGGAATATTGAATTGTGGAAGAAAATTGTACAGAAACTCACCATTCCGTTACTAAAGCAAAGCGACTGACCTTTCACTGTAGTTGCAGACGTTAGCACCGCCAGCAGAATTTGCACGATCATAATCACAACGCGTTTGTAACAATGACACGTGAAGAATGGGTCGTCAAGTCTAAACAGTTAAGCCACAGCGTCCAATCTCGTAATTTGAACAAGGAGAGAAAACGTTGTTGTACAATGTAGTGCACGCAAGAGTAAGCAGCCTGGATTTATCTCTACCCATGTCACAATTTACATGTGGTTTATCAACAACAGGTGAAGATAATGCATTTGGTGTGCAGTGCCAATGTTATATGTTTTTACATGAATGTTAGTACAAAGAAAATTTCTGTGTAGAATATTTGGAATTTAGTATATATACTAATGTTCCCACTACTGGACATTGTAAACATTTTCTTAAAAATCCGTTGTTAGAACTGAACTGCGTAAATCCTTTTCGATTGTAGCGTACGCTTAAACCAAGTCTTTGTTTATCACACGCATGTTAAAAAGACCTGTTTGCTTTAGAAGATGATTTTACAGTCAAAGAAAAGTAACAGCTAAAACAGTTGCAGAAACAACAGTGGTGCTTGATTTGAAGGAAAGAGTGACGGTACATGAGCTATGTGATATAGCCATTGGAAGCGAATATCTTGCAGTGAATCTCACGGAAGCTTAGAAGTTACTTGTGAGTTGAGCATATATGAACCATTTATTTAATCATTTATATTTTTAATAATCTGTTATTAAAAATAATAACCATTAGATGAAAGAAAATATATGCAGACAACAAAGCATCGTGTACACACACACACACGCGCACCTTCATACACATACGTCATTTAACATATATATGAAATTAT